>JAINUG010000242.1:479595-1012095 GCA_029706075.1 Aldrovandia affinis
CCAGGACAACGATTAATATATAATATAATATATGCCATTTAGCAGACTCTTTTATCCAAAGCGACTTACAGTCGTGAATGCATACATTTTTCAGTACATATGGTCCTAATGGGAAACAAACCCACAACCTATGCGTTGTCAACGCCATGCCCTACCTACTGAGCCACACAGAACCACATTTAAAAAATAAGACAAAGATAAAGGTTCTGATGAAGACCAAAGGATTGAAACGTTAACCTGCACGGTTACATACACCATTATGCTTTATACTTTTGGAGCATTTAAGTGTGCGAGTCTCAATCTTGAAATTCGAATATGTCACTTTGAATTTATATAGCGTCTTTCAAGATACCCAAAGCGCTTTACAAAGACAATGACAGGGGAAACTCACCTCAACCACCACCAATGTGCAGCACCCACCTGTGTGAACGCGACAGCAGCCATTTTGCACCAGTATAAACTCACTGCACATCAGATACACAGTGGAGAGGCGAGGAGGGAGGGAATTCATTAATTCCACATACACTATATGGCCAAAAGTCAGTGGACACCCCTACTAATTATTGAGTTCAGGGCTGTTTCTCAGGGTTTGGGATAGGCCCCTTAGTTCCAGTGAAGGGTATTCTTAATGCTACAGGATACGAAGACATCTTAGCCAATTGGGCGCTTCCAACTTTGTGGCAACAGTTTGGGGAAGGCCCTTTGCTGTTCCAGCATGACTGTGCCCCTGTGCACAAAGCGAGGTCCATAAAGACATGGTTAGACGAGTTTGGTGTGGAGGAACTCGACCTCAACCCCAACCCCACTGAACACCTTTGGGAGGAATTAGAACGCCGATTGCAAGCCAGGCCTTCTCGTCCAACATCAGTGCCTGACTTCACAGATGCTCTTTTGGCTGAATGGGCACAAATTCCCACAGACACACTCTTGTGGAAAGCCTTCCCAGAAGAGTGGCAGCTGTCATAGCCGCAAAGGGGGGTCCAACTCCATATTAATGTCCATGGTTTTAGAATGGGATGTCCAACAAGCTCATATAGGTGTGATGGTCAGGTGTCCACTGACTTTTGGCCATATAGTATATATATATTGCTTTCGGTTGGGATTTTGGACAGGACACCAGGTTAACACCCTACTCTTTCGAAAAGCGCCATGGGATCTTTTATGACCACAGAGAGTCAGGACCTCGGTTTTTACCGTCCCATCTGAACGCATTGCCAGTGCCATGCTCTATCAACTGAGCTACGGGAACCACTTTGACACTACACCTTATGCTAAAACTTTTTGGGATAAAAATCAGGAAAGTCCCACAATAAATGTCAACATGACAGAGTAAGCTAACCAAGTTACTCTACAACCATTTCCTCTGGCAAACCAATGTCATTCACAGCAACAAATGTGTATAAATAAGGGTCAAAAGTCAAATGGTCGCACATTTTGGGGCAACACTACTGAACAACACAAAAAGATTTGGCACTGTGCTTTGGCTTTAGACCTTGGCCTCATAAACTGGGATACTGTATAAGCAGCTCAGGACTCAGTGACAGAAACACACGTGCACACACATACACGCACATGCATGTACACACGCGCACACACACGCGCACACGCGCACACACACACACAGACACGCGCACACACACACACACCCTGCACAGCCAGGCAGAGGCTCTGGAGCAGTGTCTGAACTCTGGGGCAGTGTCTGCCACAGACACACACACACACACACACACACACACACACATGCATGCATGCATGCACACACGCACACCGTGATCCTTATTGGATGCCTGGACCATGCATTTTCTTGTGTACAATAATTCATTTTGTCTGCTGATCATTTCAAACCGAAATATGTTTCCTGGCTTTGTCGGGTGTTGGAAACCTGACTGGAGCCCCAGAGAGAAGTGTGAAGGTTCTGGAACAGCCAGAAAGCTTCTGGAGCAGATTATTCCAGATAAATCTGGAGAGATTTCCAACCTTTCAAAGAAAGTATGATGTGCATGATAATAATACACTGTTCTAGCATAATGTAAGTTAATAAAGATGTTTGTAGAGTCCTTTCAGCAGTTGATGGAGAGTCAGTGAAGAGAAACCTCAACAGGTGATATAAGATCTTTTTTACTGTTTGAGTTAGGTTGCCGCCCACACAGACACTTTGTACTGCTGGTTGGTCTTTGCTACTGCTTTGCCTGACGGGGTTGCTCTTGCCTAACAAGGTCATTCTTACAGAGAATTTGAGCAGGTTGTTTGGACCTGGTGTAGAGTGGACAACCTAGGCTCCAGCTCAGGCAGTCTGTTTATTCTGGAGTGGGGAATTGCCTTAGTCTGTGGCTACAATGGCTCTAGTGACATAATGTGACATGAGAATCCAGAGATTCAGGGTTCAATGACACGCTAAGATCTTAGACCTTTAAGCCAAGCTTTATGTGTTAAAGCAAAGCCGTCCCTGTTAGCACAACCCCGCCATCTCAACACAGGGGCGATATTTACTCACAACACCACCTTTTACACACACCAATAGGCTTTTAGGAAGAATTACCAGAAAAAAACCACAAGGACAATTATTAAGGACAATCAACAAAAATAAGCATCTGGAGTTTGCTGAATGGCATTGGAACTTGGTGTTATGGTCAGATGAGACCAAAATTAAACTGTTTGGCCATGCACACCAGCAGTGGGTTTGGTATTGGAGGAAGGATGCTTATGTTAAAAATAACTTCAAATCTATGCTGAAAAGGGGTGGAGGATCTTTGATGTACTCCAGCAAGTACCAGGATATTTTGGCCCAAAACCTGGTTCCCTCTGCCAGGAATGTGAAACCTGGCTGCAAATAGATTTTTCAGCAAGACACTGATTCCAAGAATACCTCAAAATCAACCAAGAAATGGTTACCCAACCACAAAATGACTGAACCTGGTTGATAATGTGTGGTTTGAATTGAAGAAGATAGTCTACAAGCACATACCAAAAGATCTGAAATAAATGAAATAAGAGAGGCTGAGAAACATCATCTCACATTACTGTGTGACAGATAAGGATCTTTAAAGCTTTTGTATGGAGGAAAGATCCCCCCCACCCCCATACGTTCACCTATCTCATAAAACACTATAGAGGATGAGTCAATAGTGTCATCACTGTGAGGGGGGGTGCAAGAAGTACTGAAAACAGGGGTGTGAATAATATCACACATCCTTTTGGGGAACAAATATTAGCTTACTTGCTCAACAAAATATTTTTCTCTGAGCAGGTGTATTAGTATAAAATAATATAATTTTCCCATTTATTTGAGCATACAATATAACTCATTAACTGGATTGTTTATGTTATACAGCCTTCTTTGATCATCTTAATTAAGGGTGTGACTAATTAGAGGGTACAGTGTTGTGTGTGAACAGTCTTCTCTAAGTAACCCCGATGCTCTCATAATGGCTTTAACTCAGAATGTGATTTTAATTCTGAACATGGTTTTGTTTGAAGTCACATGAAAGAATCAATTGACCTTCTGTCTCCAGCGACGCCACTACACACAACGTCTGCACAAACTGTCCCGAGAGGGAGAGCACCTGGACACACCTGAAGCACCTCGAACCAGACCTCCGTGACCAGGCGCTACTACGTTACCTGTAAACCAGCAATTCGGTAAACCAGTGCACTTTAGATTTGACAAAACGGAGAAACTGGAACATGTGACATCAGGAAACGAGTCTCCCGTGAGGAATACAAAGCCACAATGCATTGCGTTTCTACACATTTCCGTCACTCGTTGACGTTTTCAAACTTTTCAAACTTTTTGCTGGATAAGGTGCAGCGTGTCCCATTATACGCTTCAAAAAAAAAGTGGGAACTTTTTGTCCTTATTATGTCATTTACTGAAAGTTGTAGCAAACGATATCTATTTTCTATCGATTTTTCCATTCAGTTTTAATATTATTTAGTTAACACACACTGCGTATCGAGTTTAACTATGCCACGGTGTCAGCCTTGGGTAGGCGAACAGTCACATTTGCATTTTGATATTTATAACTTAACCTAAGAATGTCTCATTCTAGCCAAACGAAAACTTGGCTTCGCGTCAGCAGGCGTAAGTAGGAGCTACTGTTGGAGCTATTTCTAGTTTATCGTCAAACAGCAGCAATTAAAATATTGATGTCATGGTGATTAAGGTGACCAGAACATGTTTGTATGCTCAGTTGATAATGTGCAAAAATATCATAACGAGTACCTTTCAAAATAGGCTACTCATACAGAGAGCAACAAGGCAATTGCATATATCCAAGAAGATCAGTTTTACCATATAGTAAAATCTAAATCTACACAGCCTACATGGAGCCTACCTACCATATGATGACCCTGAACGTCTATGCGCTGCTTTCAACTCATTTACAAGTTTTACCATTTTGATGGGCTGCCAGACACTACAACGCTTCTACACGGTATCAGAGTGTACGTGAGAGTTCGACTGCCCGCAGTAAAATCGGGCCACTCACCTGGCTGAACCGACCCTCCGCCAGAGAGTGCGCATGCGCTGCAGAGGAAGTGGTTTTGTGGTAAAGTCTGCTAATTTTTCAGAGACCATAATGGAAACGCGTCTTTATGGTGTGTTGGATGTGTGAGTCAGATTGTATTACGCGTGCAGAGCGCGCTCGCCCACATACTACTGCACTTTCAAAAGTTATGGTCACACAGCGCATATCGGAGATGATCAGCATCATTGCTATTTGCACATCTATCACGGTTAAAGTGCCAGGTACATGGTCATGTTGAGAATTTGTAAATGTTCAGGTTTACGAAACGCTAACATTTCATCATATTGAGCTAGCCTATAATATAGGCTATTATACAATATATTATCCTACACATTAATAATTGGAAACGGTTGGCTATATTCGGAGAAGATAACTAATAATGAATACTTAATACAAATACAAGTTAATACAAATTATTAGCACAATTGTTAAGTAAACAATAGAAGCAACAGCATTAAACAACAAATGACACACTTCCCTGAATCTATTCTGTACAAGTGGAACATGACGAGGATTTATGTTTACAGAAACTCAAACTAAAATGCATTCGTGAATCCGTGCCAGTCTTGCTATTTTATAATTGCAATAACTGGTTAGCCTACTTTTCATTTTTATTACAGACGTTAACGTGGGAGTTAATTTCTGACAATGAACACGTGTAACAACTCCCGCTTCCTGATAAAGGACTTTAAATGAAAACAAAAACACATCCTTCCTTAGGATTGGTCACAAAAAAGTTTGAATTCGTAAGTAAAATAAAATCGGAAAACCTACCTTTATCCTGGTTCCGACAGAGAGGTGCACAGCACAGTTGCCGGCTAGCTCACGCTTCAAGTGAACGGAAGTGAGCCCATCAAATTTCGGGCTTTCGTCTACACTGCTAACTTTTGAGCCGCTCTGGTGAAATATTGGGTAGCTTATGATGTCATTGGGTTAACTATAAAGAACGACTTAAATAACGCTCTTTGAATAAGTAGGCTACGTCCAGGACATACACAAACTGTGACTACCGAAAGTGCGGAGATGACACTTCGGTTTGAGGGTGGGACTTAATGAACTAGGGGAACATCGTAGCCATAGCAACAGCGGCGTTCCAAAGTTTCGCTCACTGCAGGTCTTCACTTTGAGGTGGTCTTTCGGTTGTGAGAACCATTAACTGTAACACACACGTAAAGGACACATAGTTCACACGTCCTTGTGTCTATCTTTCAGATATCGACATTGGTACAATATATATAGATATATTTAATATTACAATAATACGTAAACATTGTAGCTATATGCTATTAAACAAATGGACGATGAATACATTTATTCCCGGTTTTCTTACGTTTCCACACTGACTTACAAACAAATTCTTACATACATTCTACAAGCTTGTAAGAAGAACTGAGATATGCGCTGATGAGGATTAAAACATTTATTAGCGTAAAATCTTTCCAGACCTTGGCCATAAAGCGCGTCCACTGGACTCTTCATCACTGAATTGGGGCCGCTTTTACCACCACCACTTATTTTAAGTCATAGACTAATATTTGTAAGTTTCACCTGAGTAGCCTAATATTGTATAAAATGAATCATATATTGATTCCCATGACAAGGTGAAGTTGCAATTTACTGGTTATATAATAAGTAAAATAAGTAATAGGCCATGTGATTTTGTACCTGAAAAAGTGTTTAACAAAGACAATAGGCTACCGCGTGCTGGTCTATACTTGTGAAATGTGGAATCTCAAAGAGGATTGAGCATGTAATTTATGTATGATTCTGCGCATTGCTATAGAAACATGTGAAAGGATGCCGACAGTTGAATCGAGAGTTCCACATTCATAAAACCAAGTAGAGGCAAATTATAAAATATACACTGTTACCTGTACACGGAACGACTACACAGAAATAAATAAATGGAAGATTTGTATTATATGTGCTATCGCTTTCTAGATATAGCCTAATACCCCCCTTGTTAGAACACGAATGCCTCTGATCGTTTGCATTATGCTTGCAGCTGGATCCAATTAATTGACAAGACGACCTGTTACGTCGGGTGATTCATTCGAGAAAAAGCAATGAAAAGCGGAGAGGTGTACTTCAAAGCTCCTTTTTTGGTTTTGAAATGCTTATGTACAATTAAAAGATACTATCATAGTGTGCAATCACGATAGAAGTTGATCATGTCGAGGTTAAATAGGAGACCTGAACCAGCCTGTGCCCTGCTGCCACCTAATGGCGCACAATTCAAAATACATTCCACAGATAGGCTATTATACTTTCTTTTTATTTTGTGTGTCTAAAAGTCATTGGTAAGAAAAAATAGTTTACCGCTTAAAATGCGGTAAACATTGTGTTTTGAATCACAATCTATGTCTTTGATAATATTACCATTTTCATTTGGAAGAAACTTTATGTAGGCTATGTGTACTTTTAAGTGAGATACCGCAGTATCATAGTGTTTGCATAAACGGTTGGTGAAATGACCTCACAACTAGCGACAACTTTGTCCTCAACTAGCTACTGTATAGAGCTATCAGATAGGCCACAGTCACCTAAGGCATTGGAGCAATGCCGAGCGCTGAGACCTTTAGCCAGCTTTTAGTCATCTTTAGCATTTGAAAGTAGATCGTTCTCTTTAGAATTTGCAGTTGTGCGGAAGTATGCAATTAGTGATATGATACTGGAGTTATTTAAATGAAATGTACAGTACATGATCTAAAACTTTATGTAACGCACATACTTGGACTACAACTTATATAAGTGAGATACATTTAATCGGTGGTGAAGTTACGCGTTTATAATAGTATAATTTCTCTCATTCTGACTTCAAATCCTAATATAATAGGGTTAGGGGTTAGGTTTAGGGTTACGGTTAGGATTAGGGTTAGGGTTAGGTCACGCGCACTGTAAAATCGAAACAAACCAACAGGCCAATCACATCTCGAATCGCATCTCGTCCTCTGGAAGAGGGGCATATACTGGATGCTTTCACCACGGCACCGCCAGAAAGCGCGTCGTCACATACTAGTACCAGCTATGTCCAGAGGAGGGCGGTAGACGATAAGAAAACCGGGATACATGATTTAGCCAACTGAAAAAGAGTGTGCTTTCTCTTAGGTCCACTGACTAACATGTTTAAGGTCAGAGGTTCAGCCAAGCCTGCATTGCACCGATGCAGACTGCTCTGGGTACAACTGTCCGTACCAAATATTATGCAACATGTCAAACATGTCGCCTTGAAACATTTCAGTGTGTGTACAGCTAGATGTATAGATTACATGCAAAACACCTGAGCGTCCAGTATACAGAAGAAGGCTGTTTGAGTTGCTAATTGTTAACAAAACCTGAAGGACAGATAAGTATCTCCATTACTTCTGTGTGTGCTTTTCAACACATACAATTAACTGCCATAATGAAGGAAACACTTGAGTAAATGAAGGGTTCTGGCAGCTGTGTTATGGTGTGGGGTGCATTTTCCTCACGTGCTTTAGGTCCACCCAACCCCCTAGAGGCCAAGGTAAACACCAATAAATACAAAGCCATTCTGAGTGATCAGCTTCATTCTATGGCAAAGCATTTATATCCTGATGGGAGTGGTCTCTTTCAGGAAGACAATGCCCCCATCCACAGGGCATGAGTGGTCACTGAATGGCTTGATGAGCATGAAAATGATGTAAATGATATGCCATGGCCATCCCAGTCACCAGATCTCAACCCAATTGAACACTTGTGGGAGATTCTGGAGCGGCACCTGAGACAGCATCAACAAAGCACCAAATGATGGAATTTAGAAGAATGGTGTTGCATCCCTTCAATAGAGTCCCAGACACTTGTAGAATCTATGCCAAGTTGCACTAAAGCTGTTATGGTGGCTCGTGGTGGCACAACACCCTATTAAGACACTTTATATTTATTTCCTTTATTTAGGCAGTTACCTGTATATCTGGGCCATAATAAGAAGTGCACACTTGGCATTTATCTGGTCTGCTCAAATATCCCTGTGCACAACAACACAGCATTTTATTAATGTTTTTATTTAGTAAAATAAATAAATAAGAGCTGTCTACAGTAACAGGTAAACATTACTGGTCTACACAGTACTAGAGCCCCTGGACTCTGAGGTTCAGGAACATGGCACCCGTCACGTGAAGACTTTTTGTACAATTGCCTCCACTTTGGACTTAAACATTTTTTGTCAGAATTGTGTGCGCTGAACCTCTCTCCTATAATCTACAAACTCTCATTCTCTGTCTTCAAATCTACAAACTCTCATTCTCTCTACTCAAATCTACAAACTCTTATTCTCTGTCTTCAAATCTGCAAACTCTAATTTTCTCTCCTAAAATCTACAAACTGTCCTTCTCTCTCAGATATTGCAGTCTGGGTAACTCTAATAGGAGGCAGTGTTGTGCTTCTCGGCCACATTGCAGCGATCACTCGGACCTACCGATTCTTCCTCCACAACATCCGGAGGATCCGAACGTTCCTCACCCAAGAGGCCACACAACTCCTGGTCCAGGCCCTGGTGATCTCACATCTGGACTACTGCAATTCCCTGCTGGCTGGCCTACCGGCCTGTGCCATCAAGCCACTGCAACTGGTCCAGAATGCTACCTCTCGTCTGGTGTTCAACCAGCCGAAGTTCACCCACGTCACCCCTCTACTCTCCTCTCTGCACTGGCTCCCCATCGCAGCACGCATCAGATTCAAATCACTGGTGCTTGCTTTTCAAGCGGCCAGAGGTACTGCTCCCCCATACCTCCAGTCACTCATCACTCCCTACACCCCAGCCAGACCCCTCTGCTCTGCCTCCTCTGGCAAACTGACTGCCCCATCCCTCCAGGCGCCTGGCAGCCGCTCCTCGCGGTCTCGTCTCTTCTCTGTCCTGACCCCTCGCTGGTGGAACGACCTTCCGCAATCATTCAGGACCGCAGAATCACTTGCAATCTTCCGCAAGAAACTCAAAACCCACCTTTTCAGACTCCACTACCACTGAACTCTGTACATCTAGCTAATTGTCATCACCACTGCCTACTTGGTCTACACTGTATACCCCTGCTTACTACACTTAATAAAAAAATAAAATAAAAATAACTAACCTTTTCCTTCCCAGTGTTACAGGTATGGTACGCAGCTACCTGCAACGATGTCTATCGCTGTATTACTGCACTGATCTCTTTGCACGTACTATGATTGCTCCTACCATGTATTTATGCACATCTTGTAAGTCGCATCTGCTAAATGCTTAAAATGTAAATGTAATGTTGTCACGGTTGTTCCCCTGAACCACCACCAGATGGCAGTGTTGTGCCTTCCTTTGGAAGGTTCACACCTGAACTTAATCATTTATCACCTCCCTATAAATACCCGCACCTGGCTTCGTTCAAGTGCGAAATCGTAAGCCATTATTACGATTTAGCCGGTAAGGTAGGTAGCGTCTTTTTAAAGACACTACTAAAAGTACTTACTTTAGGATCAAAGAATTCTCATTTAGTAAATGTAGGATATCTTTTATGTTACCTGATTTAGGAAACTTACTCGCTCCTCCTGAGTTGGTTTGTGTTCCGGTTAGGCAGTCTGTGGA
This sequence comes from Aldrovandia affinis, assembly GCA_029706075.1. NCBI lineage: Eukaryota > Metazoa > Chordata > Actinopteri > Notacanthiformes > Halosauridae > Aldrovandia > Aldrovandia affinis. The sequence continues at coordinate 489,697 of JAINUG010000242.1, forward strand.
CTGTGTTTCGGGTTTCATTTCTTCGCTGTTTATTTGGCTCTCCTAGCCGTTTATTATTTTGTCCAGACACCCGGTGTCGGTGGTTGATTTATTCGTTTGTTTGTGTCTTTGTGGCACTTAGTCACCCGTTGGGTGATATTTTCTGTTTTCCCCTTTTTATTATTATTCTTCCTATTCTCTGTCATTCAGAGCTTGTGGTTAGGCTGTAGGCTTACAGTCTAACTTATCGATATCCCTGGGGTTCTGCGATTGACTCCAATCACTTAACCCACCGTTACAGTACGATTTCGCCATGAACACGGCGTCAGCAAATCCCCGCGGTATCGAGCAAAGCAGTGAACTGGAGAGACAGAAAGCGGCCATTGATTATTTATTACAACAACAAGAAGTCATGCAAGATAATCAAACTGATTTAGTTTCCTCACTACAAAATGTGGAGGGCATGATTAAGGCAATGGTCGACAGCCGTTCCCAATCAGCGGCGGGATTCTCCGGCCAGAATCCTGTAGTAATTCCGCGATTAGGCACACCGGTTGTGGATATATCACGGGAGGCCAAAATTCAGCTTCCTCCTCGTTTCAGCGGCGATTCTGGGAAATGTCGGGGGTTTTTAGCTTTCAGACTCAACCCTCTCGATATGGCTCAGAGGAGTCGCGAGTAGCACTCGTTTTATCATTATTAACGGGGGTTGCCCTTGAGTGGGCGGTGCCCCTAATACGTTCGCAAGCTCCGGTGTTAGCAGACTCTCGGGAATTTATGAGAAGGATGGAGTTGGTTTTGACCACGAATTGCACGACCGCTTGAGTCTGCTACAAGGTTGATGCGCATGCGCCAGGGCAACCAAAGCGTGGCTGAATTCTCCATTTCCTTCCGAACTCTCGCGGGGTTACAGGTTGGCCTGAGAGCCCTCTCGTTACCTTGTTTTCTAACGCTTTATCTGATCCGGTGAAGGACGCTCTGGCAGCTATTAGTATACCGGACTCGTTAGATGAGTTAGTGACCAAGGCTATACGGATTGATAACCGTATCCGAGAGCGTCAGCGTGAGAAACAGGGTAGAGAGCACCGGGTCCCAATGAAAGGGTTTGTAGCTCCTTATCCTAAGGGTTTGGGCAGGCCAGACGAAACCATGGAGGTGGACAGTGCTAGCATTCGGGGTCATATCCGAGAGGATTGTCCCAAATTTAAAGGGAAACGAGTAGTCTCGCGATCGGGCCGGAAGCCGGTAGCGAGACATCAGTCATCTATCTTCCGCACCTTCATTACAGTCGAGCTATCCTGGCGGAAACAAAACATAAAAATAAACGCTTTTCTTGATTCAGGGGCAGTTGATTGTTTTGTGGACTCGGGTGGGCCAAAAGAATTAAAATACCTGTTCGGCTCTTCGCAGTCCTGTGGTGTTACCGCTCTTGACGGTCGTCCTCTAGGTTCCGGTCGCATTAAGGAATCTACGGAGAATGTAATTATGCGGATCGCGCACGGGGAACACACAGAACAAATCAAGTTTTTTTGGTCGATTCTCCTACGCACCCACTAGTTCTCGGGCACTCCTGGTTAATAAAACATCAACCACAGGTGAACTGGGGTAGTCATAAAGACACTATTGTTCAATGGGGGAATCAATGCTCGCTTGGGTGTTTACCTTTTATTCCGCCGTCGTCCGGTTTCGGTTGGTCTAAAAAGTTACGAGACCGATTCGGAGACCGACGAATCAGTTCACTGTTCGCCTAATCATGCTCCGTCCTCCGTACACTCCAATGAGACGGAGAAAGCACTCGAATGGGATCCACAGTGTGATTGGGGAGTTCCGCTGGAGGAGTCCACGGGCGAGGAGATTAGTGATCTAGAATCTTTGTCATTTGATTCTTTGAGGCAGACATGCCGTCTACGGACACAGAACCTAATCCGTCGCGAGTCCCTAAACGATCGGTTAGTCACTCCAGTTCCGACTCCCATAAAAAATTTCGACCTGACATCATTGAGCCGGGTTCCTAAAAATCAGGAGGGGATGGAACTCATGAGTGCGGAGTTACTTCCGTTACCCTCCGGCATCCCTAAAACTTATTCTGATCTGAGCGAGGTGTTTAGTAAGCAAAGGGCTACTAAGCTACCCCCGCACCGACCTTATGATTGCGCTATTGAGCTTCACCCAGGCACAGTTCCTCCACGTGGAGCCCTATATTCACTGTCTGTACCTGAGAGTGCGGCTATGAAAAGATACATTTCTGAATCCCTAGCTAACGGTTTTATCAGGCCATCCACGTCTCCTGCTGGGGCGGGGTTCTTTTTGTCGGTAAAAGGACGGGGATTACGACCTTGTATCGACTACAGAGGGTTAAATAATATAAAACCGTAAAGAATCGATACCCCTTCCCCTTATGAACTCCGCGTTTGAACGTCTCCAAGGGGCGTCCATTTTTTCTAAATTAGATCTTCGCAACGCATATAATTTGGTTCGGATTCGTCAGGGGGACGAGTGGAAAACTGCTTTTAATACCCACAGTGGCCACTATGAGTATCTGGTCATGCCATTTGGTCTCACGTGCGCTCCCGCAGTCTTCCAGGCGCTTGTGAATGGCGTTCTCAGGGAGATGTTGGAGAAATCTGTTTTCGTCTATCTGGACGATATACTGATTTTCTCCACTTCTCTCTCTGAGCACGTTAAACACGTCAGACAGGTGCTGAAATGCCTGCTCAACGCCAGACTGTTTGTTAAAGCAGAAAATTGCGTTTTTCACGTTCCATCAGTTTCCTTCCTAGGATTCATTGTTTCGAGGAAGGATCCAAATGGATCCCAATAAAGTGACTGCGGTCAGGGATTGGCCTGCTCCGGTCTCTGTTAAACAGGTGCAGCGGTTTTTGGGGTTTGCTAACTTTTATAGACGGTTTATCCGCAATTTTAGTTCCGTGGTTGCCCCCATCACAGTGCTTACCCGAAGACGGTCCCCTCGGTTCCAATGGACTCCTAAGGCGGGGCGGCGTTCGCGAATTAAAGAAGAGATTCTGTTCAGAACCCATTTTAATTTCTCCTAATCCTTCACTGCCCTTCATTGTTGAGGTTGATGCCTCTGAGCTCGGTGCAGGGGCTATATTATCCCAGCGGTCGGCCTTAGACCAGAAAGTTCATCCCTGTGCGTATTTCTCTCGGAGCCTTCCCCTGCCGAGAGAAATTACGATGTTGGGGACCGGGAGTTATTAGCGGTGAAATTAGCACTGGAGGAATGGCGTCACTGGCTAGAGGGGGCGGAGCATCCCTTTACGGTCTGGACAGACCATAAAAACCTGGAATACATCCAGGGGCTCAGCGTCGTAATTCACGGCAAGCTCGATGGGCATTGTTTTTACTAGGTTTAATTTTATTTTGACCTACCGACCGGGTTCAAAAACATTAAACCAGACGCTCTTTCCCGCTTGTACGATGGGTCAGAGCAGGACCGTCCGCCCACACCCATTATCCCAGGAGCACAAATTCTATCCCGGTCTCATGGGAGATAGAGAAAGTGGTGCACGAGGCTCAGCGCCTTGAGCCGGGTCCTGGCGGGGTCCTCGGGGTGTCTCTTTGTTCCGTCAGAGCACGCGCCCAAGTTCTTCAGTGGGGGCACTCCTCTCGGCTCACGGGTCACCGGGCATACATCGTGACGCCACGATTTCCTGGGCAGACGGTTCTGGTGGCCCGGGATGGAGAAGGATGTGCGGGAGTTTGTGGCAGCCTGTACTGTTTGTGCTCGCAACAAGGGCTCACAGCTGGCACCGTCAGGGTTACTTCGGCCTTTACCCGTTCCGCATCGTCCTTGGAGCCATATTGCCTTGGACTTTGTCACCGGCCTACCCAGTTCGAATGGTCTTACGGTCATTCTGGTAGTGGTGGACAGGTTTTCGAAGGCGGCCCACTTCATTCCACTTCCTAAACTGCCATCCGCACTCGAGACAGCTCGCCTGATGGTGGACCATGTCTTTCGCCTTCATGGGTTGCCGCAAGACGTGGTGTCTGATCGGGCCTCAGTTTTCGGCCAGATTCTGGCGGGCCTTTTGTTCCTTTTAGGGCGTCGGTCAGTCTGTCTTCGGGTTTTCACCCTCAGACCAATGGACAGACTGAACGCACGAATCAGACTATGGAGAACACTCTCCGGTGTCTGGCCTCCTCCAATCCCACATCGTGGAGTCGGCATCTTGCCTGGGCGGAGTACGCCCATAACACCCTGCGTAATGCCTCTTCTGGTCTCTCTCCGTTCGAGGCTCAATTTGGGTTTCAACCTCCTCTGTTTCCTGAGCTGGAGGGTGACGCAGGGGGTGCCCTCCGCAGCGGCCTTTGTGCGGCGTTGTCGGGCCACCTGGCGGAGGGGTTCGGGCGGCACTGTTGCGTGCCGTGGATCGCCAGAGGGAGTTTGCTAACCGTCGTCGGACGGGCTGCTCCATCGTATCGGGTGGGGCAACGGGTGTGGCTTTCTACTCGGGATCTGCCGTTACAGGTAGAGTCCCGGAAACTCGCCGCGCGCTTTATTGGACCTTTCAAAATCATCCATAAAATTAACCCGGTCACCGTTCGTTTACAGCTCCCACAATCCATGCGGATACATCCCACGTTTCACGTATCCCGCATAAAACCACTACTTATTAGCGCCTTAGCGCCTCCCGAAAATACCGCCGCCGCCGCCTCGTATCATTGGAGGGGGTCCTGCTTACACGGCACGGAGTATTGTGGCCTCGGCGAGTAGGCAGGGGAACTCAGTTCCTTGTGGACTGGGAGGGTTACGGTCCTGAGGAGCGCAGTTGGGTCCGTCCCGGCACATCTTGGATCCATCTTTGATCCAAGATTTTCACCGGCGTGGTTCTGAAGGGTCGTCAGGAGTCGTCCCTTAAGGGGGTCCTGTCACGGTTGTTCCCCTGAACCACCACCAGATGGCAGTGTTGTGCCTTCCTTTGGAAGGTTCACACCTGAACTTAATCATTTATCACCTCCCTATAAATACCCGCACCTGGCTTCGTTCAAGTGCGAAATCGTAAGCCATTATTACGATTTAACCGGTAAGGTAGGTAGCGTCTTTTTAAAGACACTACTAAAAGTACTTACTTTAGGATCAAAGAATTCTCATTTAGTAAATGTAGGATATCTTTTATGTTACCTGATTTAGGAAACTTACTCGCTCCTCCTGAGTTGGTTTGTGTTCCGGTTAGGCAGTCTGTGGACTGTGTTTCGGGTTTCATTTCTTTGCTGTTTATTTGGCTCTCCTAGCCGTTTATTATTTTGTCCAGACACCCGGTGTCGGTGGTTGATTTATTCGTTTGTTTGTGTCTTTGTGGCACTTAGTCACCCGTTGGGTGATATTTTCTGTTTTCCCCCTTTTTATTATTATTCTTCCTATTCTCTGTCATTCAGAGCTTGTGGTTAGGCTGTAGGCTTACAGTCTAACTTATCGATATCCCTGGGGTTCTGCGATTGACTCCAATCACTTAACCCACCGTTACAAATGTAAAATGTGTTGACTGCACACCATCCAGGCACAGCCCTACACACAGAAAGAGGACAGCAGCAAGCTATCCTGGATTGAACCATTTTTACTCCACACCATCCTCACATCTGCACATGTGTTTATTCACTTTTATTGTTTACAGCAGTAACACATAGAACCTTCTAGAACCGCTTTTTTGTTTGGCACTCAGAGACACACGTTTTAAAGAACAAATAATGAGTCCTTTGATGGTAGATTCCCCTCTCAGGAGAAGTGCTTTGATGCTCTAAAGATGTGTCAGCTCCCTCACGGCCAGTCCGAGCAGGTGCAAAAACACTTTCGCAAGCCGTGGCTGTCGCTGTCTCTCTGCATTCTGGACAAGTGCCCCAGAATGTTCCACATATATACTGTATGTGTACGGTGAGAATGAAGACATGCAGGTTTTTTTAAGCATCCTGTAAAGTTTTATATTTGAGGCTGGTTTTACCGATAGATACAGGTGTGATGTCACACTCAGATGTGTTTCTGTGTTCCAGAGGAATTTATGAACCCCAGGAAATCACATGGGGTATAGATCACGTCTGGAGGCAGCGACCACACCAGGCCAAGAATGGGCGAGTTCACCAGGTGAGATTTTCCACACTTCTGCGCCGAGTCACACCATTACCTGAGTTCAAATGCTAACAGATTTGCCTCTGAAGTCTGTGGTTTCAACGGAAATAAGTACTCTTTGTATAAGCAGCGGTTTCTCCTGCGACAGCCCATTCCTTTGCACGTTGACCGGATTGATCCATTTCTCTCCATATAAATGGAAAGCTGGGTTTTCAGTGCAGCAATTCCAGTGCTCCCCATGGCTGACAGTCCTGCAGGGCCACGACCGTATGGCCGTAGCTTGACCAGGGAGGGAGGGAGGGTTTCAGTTGGCAAATTTGTCCTCCATCAAGATAGAGCAACGCATCTGGTCAATCAGACACCTGCAGCCTGCCTGCGCCAATTGCGCATGGCATGGAGTGCACTCCTCAGATGCAGTGACTGTGGAGGCGAACATTGCCGCTCCAGGGGACAGTCGCAGAACTGGAGATAGTTTCTCAGAACCTTCCAGTACTTTAAAAAAAAATGCAATGCTTTTAAGACATGCAGCATTGCCAGTCTGTATTAGTGGAAGACCTTCTTCATCGGACTCTGTGCATTTACTGCATTTAAACACGAATCTTAAATAACTGTCTCCCCCCGTTCTCACAGATTTAAGATACATATAAAACCACAGAGACATTTACTGGATTATTAGTGGTTGTAGCGTTCCTAAGTTTCCATGTTGTAATACCACCGCAGTGATCTCTCCACTGTCGACGGCAGAAATCACTCCCCTGCCTCTCTCTGCTCAACTTGTGTGTCCTGCCTCTCCCAGAGAGCTCCGGGCCCTGTGACCAGGAGCACAGGGCCCAATTTTTTTATGTTCTTTAAAAAAATGCTTTAATTTTCAAACCAGATAACATCCTGAGAAATTCAACAAATAATCTTTCTAATCTTTTATTTGGCTGCCCTTATCCCATGTCCCATTTCAACTTGTCCCAATGACAGTCATGTGAAAATCCTTGATTTGGTAAAGAATGGGTGCAGAGGAAACCGAGAGCTGTGATTTGCAGTGTCAGCTCCCTTAACCGTGAAACGCTGACTTTTATGAATAAACACTCTTGCAGATTTTTTTGCAGTCAGTATGCTATTTTGATCTGATTTCAGTCCATTGCCAATGAAGAACGAGTTCAGAACTTTATTAGAATTTGGACAGGCAAAGAAAGACACAGATAAAATGGTCTAGTGAATTTCTGTCAACAAATGATGCAAATCAATTAAAAAAAACATTAATATGATAACAAAATATTCTATTTCAATAAGAGCTAGTATTATAAATGATTGAGTTCAACTGAGGAAATCTGAAGTTTGGACAATCGGAACAGGAAAGAAAATAACATTTTTGAGAAGCAGCATTTAATGGTTTTCATGAAAGAACCTCCAAGAGTTCAGTTGTCTGAGTAAAAAAATGCCTTAATTTTCAGACCAGATATATCCTGAGAAATTCAAAAAATGATCTTTCTAATCTTTTATTTGGCTGCCCTTCTCCCAAGTTCCATTTAAACCACCAACAGAGGTTAAAACCCCTACTCTCCTCCTAGACCCCTTTCAGCCTTACACAGCTTCTAGATAAAAATGCCTGTAAAAATTACACACAGGTGTTATGGAAATAATGTCAAGGCCCTGTTATAAGATAAATAGCTTAATTTAGCTCTTTTGTTTAACCAAGGAAAACCAAACTTGCGATTCTTGGCTGTGCGCCCTAAACCGACGAGCTGAAGCTGCTGAATCCACACCTCCCTCTCTCCTCTACTTCAGAACAGAGTTCTGGTCTTTCAGTCATAAGATAACTGACAAAATAAAGGAAACACCAACATAAAGTGTCTTAATAGGGTGTTGGGCCACAACAAGCCAGTTTCAGCATGCCTTGGGATAGATTCTACAAATGTCTGGAACTATTGGAGTGATGTAACATTATTAATGAGAAATTCCATCATTTAGTGTTTTGTGGATGGTGGTAGAATTCAGGCACTGCTCCAGAATTTCCCATAAATATTAAAACTTGTGATCCTGTGACTAAGATGGCCATGGTATATGGTTTACATAATTTTCATGCTCCTCAAACCATTCAGTGACCATTCGTAGCCTGCGGATGGGGGCGTTGTCATTGTGGAAGAGACCACTTCCATCAGTATAGAAATGCTTCACCATAGGATGAAGGTGATCACTCAAAATGCCTTTGTATTTATTGGTATTTACTTTACCCTATAAGGGGTTGAGTGGACCAAAACCATGCCAGGAAAATGCACCCCACACTATAACATAGATGCTAGTATCCCTCATTTACTATGTTTCCTTTGTTTTGGCAGTTATCTGTACTACCGTACACATTTAACTAAAGCTGGACATTTATTTAAAGTAGGACTAATGACTTAAATTGTACTTCTACTGGAAGGCTTTTTCAAGCAATTTGATGAGCCTCCAGGCAAAGCCTTTGTGGCTAGATCCAATGATGTTATTACACCCTACACCCCAGCCAGACCCCTCTGCTCCACCTCCTCTGGCAAACTGACTGTCCCATCCCTCCGGGCGCACAGCAGCCGCTCCTCACGGTCTCGCCTCTTCTCTGTCCTGACCCCTTGGTGGTGGAATGACCTTCCGCAATCGGTCAGGACCGTGGAGTCACTTGCAATCTTCCGCAAGAGACTCAAAACCCACCTTTTCAGACTCCACTACCGCTGAATCTACCCAATTATCTTCACCACTGCCTTCTTATTCAATACTTTTTATATATGTATCCCTGCTTACTCCTCATTTGGATAAAAAAAAACGACTAACCTTTTCCTTCCCAGTGTTACAGGTATGGTATGCAGCTGCCTACAACGATGTCTATCGCTGTATTACTGCACTGATCTCTTGCGCGAACAATGATTGGTCCTACCATGTATTAATGCACATCTTGTAAGTCGCTCTGGATATCAGTTGCTCTGAAGTCGGCTAATTGTATCAAATGTAAAGTATTAAGTTAAATAACAGTTAAAAGAGGAGGGTAGGGTGAGACCGCAAGCTTTCGGCGGCCTTCAAAATTACTGTTGATAGTCCTGTTCAAGGACTATAGTCCTCTAATATTAAACAGTTTTTTGGATTTGGAGATGCTGCAAAGGTGACATTATTTTGGCACTGTGTATTGACAATAATACTGGAAACAGCACAAAAACAGCATACTGTTTCTGAACAAATACAGAAACAAACACTTTGTACACCTATAGTATTTTACCTATAGGGGCCTGTTGGCAGGTAATAATGTCAGCCTTGCACTACAGTAGCGTCCGACTCTGAATCATGTCGAAACCACAACTACAGCTCAAAGTTTAAAGTTTGTAGAAGAAAGACACATTTCAATGAAAAAGTTTGTATTTACAGAGAAGGTTTCTGATATTATATATTTCTGAAGTTATATAGTCCATAATTAATCATTGTAATGCTTGAGTAATTGCAGTGTGTCATTGCAGTAATTGGGCTGTTTGGATGGTGGCTGTGCTTCGTTCTCTATCAGAGCCCAGAACACTAATATTGTTCTTAGGATAAGATGTTCTCCTCATGTTGTTTAGCAGTCCGAGCACTTTAAAGTATGATGTCACTTCCTGCCGAGAGGAGCACCCATGGTCTTTCGCCAGTCCGTCCCAGAGGGTTCCCAGCTTTCCAATATGGCTGCCAAGCTGCAGTGGCTGGTGCTACTTTTCAATATGCAGGCTGAGCGAAAATGAAATAGCAGCCCTATTCACTATTTTTCTAGCTTCACTATTTTTCACTAATAACCCAAAGTTATTAATCTTCAGTCCCCCCCCACCCTCACAGAGCCCAGTACATTACATTTACATTTTAAGCATTTAGCAGATGCTCTTATCCAGAGCGACTTACAAGATGTGCATTAATAGATGGTAGGAACAATCATAGTTCGTGCAAGAGATCAGTGCAGTAATACAGTGATATACATTGTTGTAGGCAGCTGCATACCATACCTGTAACACTGGGAAGGAAATGGTTAGTAATTCAGTTTGCCAGAGGAGGCGAAGCGAAGGGGTCTGGCTGGGGTGTAGGGAGTGATGAGTGTCTGGAGGTAAGGGGGAGCAGTTCCTCTAGCCGCTTGAAAAGCGAGCACCAGAGATTTGAATCTGATGCGTGCTGCGATGGGGAGCCAATGCAGAGAGGAGAGTAGAGCGGTGACATGGGTGAACTTAGGTTGATTGAACACCAGACGTGCGGCAGCATTCTGGACTAGCTTGATGGCACAGGCCGGTAGGCCTGCCAGCAAGGAATTGCAGTAGTCCAGATGTGAGATCACCAGGGCCTGCACCAGGAGTTGTGTGGCCTCTTGGGTGAGGAATGGTCGGATCCTTCGGATGTTGTGGATGGAGAATCGGCAGGTCCGGGTGATCGTTGCGATTTGGCCCGAGAAACACAGCTGGTCATCCAGGGTCACTCCAAGGCTCCTGGCATACTGGGACGGAGTCACTATGGAGCCTTCCACGGTGATTGAAGCATCAATCATCGAGGAGCCCTTCGCTGGGAGGAAGAGCAGCTCAGTCTTCCCCAGATTCAGCTTCAGGTGGTGGGTGGACATCCAGGCAGAGATGTCAGCCAGGCATGCAGAGATCCGTGCCAGGACCTGGGTCTCAGACGGAGAGAAGGAGAGAAAGAGATGAGTGTCGTCAGCATAACAGTGGTAAGAAAAACCATGAGCAGAGATAACAGAACCAAGTGACTTGGTGTACAGGGAGAATAGGATGGGGCCTAGCACCAAGCCCTGTGGGACCCTGTGGAGAGGGTGTGGGTACATACCAGACATACCTCATACATTTCGCTACATTTCCAAAATGCATGTCAAATGTATTTATTTAAAACAAAAGAGCAAACATAGTATTAAAACAAAAAGAGAACCGAACAGAGAATGAAAACATCTGTTTTTTGTACTTTAGATTTCCTTTGAGATTTAGTGTATGATAAAATGCTGTAACAATGTGTTTTGTCTGCATTAGAGGGGAAAGTGATACTCAGCATTGACTGAAGGACACAGAGGAACTTGTTTTTGCACATTCCTAAACCTTACTTTATACACATTTATACATTTACACATTTTTATTTTTGTCTTTTCATTTGATTCCATCAAGTATTTAATACATATACCAAATATGAATAATTAAAAAAACATTTTGTTTTTTACTCTTGGTAAAATTAGGTAAATATATTGTTACCATCCTAAATTATTTAAAAGAGGGCAAATTGTGGGTCAGTGTAGGTCAGCGTTATTGTATGCTTATTTTAGGAAAAAAATAAACTTAACCTACTGTAGTGCAATAATCGGGGGGTTTTAGAAAATTGAGGTTTTTCACATTCTGCTGTTTAGTGCTCCTGCCTGTGATGTGATAAGATTGTGAGATGAATACACACTGCTGGTGAGCGAGGCCTCATGTGCGTATGTACGGCCCTCATTCGTAAACATGCTGCTGTTTTCATACAGAATCTAAAGGGAGTGATACAGACGAATGACTGAAGCGCTCTCACTGCCAAGAGAAGCTTGTTAATCTGCCTCAACATTTATAATAGATTGTCTCCACCTTTGCTATTCTCTGCCTGAATGCTCTCGGCAATGAAGAAAAGCATTCGACCGGAGAAATGCATGAAGTGAGCTGACGCAATAGTCCACAAGAGAAATGTTTATTCTGTCAAGTTTAAGAGGTTGGAAAACCATGCTCCTATCCCTGTCTGAGGGGCGCACATACAGTGGTTCTGAAGCTGAAAAATCACCCATAATCTTATCTGGTACAGGATTCATCGGTACTGAAACTCTCCCCGTCACTTCTATCTGTACAGAAGATTCTTCCCATTTGCACAAATTGCCACCCTTCCCCCCACCCCAGCCTAAAAGTAAGGAATCTGTTCTGTTCAGCTCATTTCATTGACTAACCTCCAGTTATCCTGAAGGCCACTGTGATGAAAATATCTATATCAATATGGTTTTATGATTTACTATGCTGCCTTCATAATTGCCCTTCGGGGATAAATAACGTTTTTTGTATTCAATTCAATTGAAAATGTGTTGAACTTGAGTGCCTTAAAATCTTGTGAGCTTGTAGATTGTTTTTTCACTGTTCCATCTCATAACCTTCCAGGGGTCTGTCTCATGAAGGAAGTTCAACATAGTCAGGGTATCTTTGTGTTAGCTTGCTACATAAAGCCTAACAAAGGCAATTACGGCTAACCTGTCTCACGACGGTGGTTATCAACTCACTCTGCCAACCAGTTTTTTCTGATTGAGCTATGAATGCGTGCACACAAAAGGGGCGGCGTTTGTAACAAAGCCAATCGCATGCAACATGAACAGATCCAGAGCACTGTTTCACGAAGCAGGATTGGTGGGTTAGCGAGCTAACTTTGGGCTTAACCCTCTGAGGTCCGTGCTAAGCTTTTAGATGTTTTTTTATTTTGGCATGGTCTGATATTTATCTCAATTTCATCAATTTAACACACACTTACTCCAAAGTGTTTGATATTTTTATTTGAAGGACAATCACAGCTACATTTGTATGCCATCAATAGTTTGGTCAGTATCATATGCAGCTTGTAAATAGATCTACAAACACACAAGTTAAAAATAGTAAATTTTTCTGCTGTCACAAAAGTTGTGAAAGCACACACTAAACTATAGTGACGAATTGTTTTGCCAATGTGCGTTTGTTCATCAAGATCTTGGTTATGTAAGGGTGTGAAAACAGTTTAGCACATCTGAGATCTAAATAGCTAAAAACCTGTTTTTATCAGAACTGGTCACATTTATTTCAGGCTGTGGGAGGGCTAAATGCTAAATACCTGAATATTCATTATTCATTGTCCACACCTCTAAGATCTGTCAGATGGGCCATCTCTCTCTCAAAGGCCATCAGTGTTATATTCTGAGTTCCTGTTCTGTTGTTTTTTGGTCTTTGTTTATTTTTCATTCAGTCCTTATTCATTATTCTTTATCCAGTATTGCATTCTGCTCAAATGAACGGAATGAACGTTCTGCTCCCTGTCTGTCCTTGTTCCGTTTATTTCGAGATCCACGTGGAGTACTCCTTGTCTTGTCATGCACTTCGGGAGTTTATACTTTTCGGGTTTTTCCCGCCTTCGCTTATTATCTCGTTTTCTTCCTTCTTACTTTCTAGATTGCACTTTGTATATATAAGGTAGATGTGTATAGTACTAACCAACTAATCTACTAACGTTAGGGATTTAGATTAAGTTACTAACACGCGGAATATGTTTGGCGTCACAAGACGCGGAATTCATATATTTTCACGAGTATTTGAAAACAAGCGAAATAAATAACATTTTAGGCTGTTTGAAAAGTATTCTTCCATAGATCTTGTGTGCATATTGCAATTTGTTACGTTGCAACACGCGGAATATATAGTCACAAGACGCGGAATTCATATATTGAATATATATACGAGTATTTGATAACATGGCAAATCAAATATAGTTACTTACTATACTTACTATAGTCAGTTATTGTCTTCGTCGCTTTTCATCAATACTCTCAAACACTGCAGCGCAGAAAATCTTTCCATCTTGAATAAAATTGTACGTCTGTATAAAATCTTGCTTCAAATTGTCGGGACAGTTTATGTGTTTACGCCGGCGTTTTCACACATGGCCCCACGCCCCTCCCCACACCTCCCGAAACTCGCACCTAGTTACCATGTCAATAGAAGGGGACGTTACTAAAAGGTAAAAAACAGAGTAAAAAGCAAGGTTTACTTTTGGTCTAATTAACCTAATTTAAAAAATCCCATTTGATTTGCCAGTGCTCAAATCGGAAAGTCGCGATTCTAAGGTTTCTGTCAATGTTTTTGTCGCGTGTGTATGATAAAATATCGCGAAGTTAGAAATAGTAATATACTTTTATTGCTGCTGGGAGCGGCGCCGCTCCCGTCGACCTCAGGGGGTTAACCCTGGGTTTTCGGTCTCACGACTATGGCTCACCCAGGGTTGCGGTGATAGGAATGTGAATGCCATCTATTGCACCAATCACTCTCTGGAATCCTATGAGAAAATTACACTGTACTTAATATGCAACAGTAAATGTTATTCATTATTGACTATATTAACTGTATATATAACTATATGAACTATATGTTTGCTCAGCTTCTCCGCATCACCAGGCTAGAAAACGTAGGGAAATATATATAGTTTGCTGCACAGTGATTGCATGGCTTCGACGAGTGGCATTTGTGACATGTGGCTGTAGAAGCTTGCAAAGATACAATATTCCCTCCGCAGAGAATCTGTATCTCTGATATAAAAAAATCTGATTACGCAATTCTCTAGGATTGGTGAGGCCATTGTCAAGAGAGTTGATTGATGAGGGGGCGGCCTTTTTATGGGATTGGATCCGTTAGCCTGAACTTAACCTACCCCAGAGCAGGTTAGGTTCACAGCATACGTTACCATGGCGATGCAACCCGGTTAAAAGTGAGCCATAGTCATAGAGACTGAAAACCCAGGGTTAAGCCCAAAGTTAGTATGCAACTCTGTTTCAATAAAAAACTCTAGTCTCCCAGTCCTTGACTTTTCCTAAAATTGTGTTATTAAGCACCTCCTAATATAAGAAAGTTATAGAAAAAAAAAGAAAAAGTTTGAGGCATTTGTATCTAGAACCACCACGGGGTAAAATTCACCCACCATAGAAGGCAATGTAACGATATAAGGGCATTTATTTTCGCACAGTTTTTGTTTGTGCATTTTCGTTAGGTATTCTGTTTTTATATCCCATTCCACTGCTCTTGTGCATTTGAATGGTAGAACAAAGCCATCTTTACGAATAACGTGCATTCTGTGACTCTATTGTCTATTTCTGCCTAGTTAGCTCATTATAAAATAAAATAAAATATTACAAATAGAATAATATGAATATGGATAGAAGAAAAATATGCATGAATAACCAGGAGCCATTAGCATTGCTACATGCTATGAGTGATGGGGAGTGATGGTATGGAGGTCTCCGGGTTGAGCGATATGTCGTGGGTCGGCGAGGAAGATGCATCGGATGGATCATCTGACAATGACCCAGAGCCTCAGAGGAAAGTATGGGATCCTGTCCCTGTTATGCCTGCAGTTTCAACTATGGGCATATGTACAGCACTTGCGCAAGGTAGGCATTCACACTCATTATAATGTGGCAGGCACCCGGAGGAGTACCGAGGGGTGGTAGTAGACGGGCGGTACATAGTAGCCCGCTGACTTCACCCCCGCACCATAATGGGGAGTACGGGGCTGGCGCACCACACCTGAGATGCGCTAACTAAGTGTTCAGACAGGAAATAAAATATGCACATTTTCCACAGGTGAATCGCAAAGTACCGTATGGGAAAAGCGCTGGTGTTGGAGAGTGATATAGAGATTTGTTTTTGGATTGATTACTAGCTTGACTTGGATTTGTTTGGAAAACCCTAATTGTGTGCTGATTACGGATAACTACTACGAGAGAGAATAACGGACTGTGCTTGTTTGCTTCCCCTTACTCCCCATTTTGTGTTCCGCTAATAAATCCCTTTTGTTTCCTAATGTTCTGTTGTATGGTGATTTTGTTATCGTTCTTTGGCTGCATGGAAACCCCACCCCCTGATCCTGCCACAGTACCTATAGCTAGCTAGTTATCAAGAAGGTAACGTATCTCAATAACTCTATTGATGTCTACAATAGCTAGCTAGCTAGCTATTGATAGCATAACATAACTATTGTGACAGATACGTGTTATAATAGGCTACTGTATCTAATCTCACATCATTGCTTCAGTGCCAGTGGGCAACGTAGCCTAATGGCATTGGCATCGACTTGTCATCAAAGATTATGAAATGCAGTATGTGGAAAGTGTACAGTCATGGTTTTGAATGTTTGCGCTAACTGTGAATAGGCCAATGATTTAGAGCATAAAAGTCAAATTCATATTTTTTGTTCAGTTTGCCTAAGGTGCCTATTGCTGATTGGTAATGAATAGTGTCGTAAATGTGTATTAATAAATGTAAAACTTTGTTGAATGGATTAACTCTTATTTATTTGTGATTTTCATTTATTCACAAATGACTTTGTTCTCTTTGTTGTTTTATTGTTTTGTATGTATTATATTGTAGGCTAGTTAGCCTAATTTGCCTGATGCCTACATTTAGCCTATGTTCGGTTATTTCATTCAGTTTGCTAGCCTACATGAACGTTGTATCGATAGTGTTGTATCGTTGTAACTATCGATGGTGTTTATGAATAAATAATCATGTTTATTATACTGTACATATTATGCAATTCTTACATGGTATTTTACACTTTACGGTGATCTCTTTCTCTCTCTCTCTCTCTCTCTTTGTTTAATTTCATTTGTAAACTACTTCCTACTGTTAGCAGACTGTTAGCTGTGTTGTTTCCTTTTTGTAAGGCCTGCCTAGTGCCAACCAGAAGAGGATGGGCTCCCTCTTGAGTCTACCTCCTCTCAAGGGTAAATGGTGCTGGGGTGAGGCTGCGATTCAGTACTTCTTGATGTTACCCTTTAACCGTTATCGAGCCGAGTTCACTTGCATAAATGGGGCGCGCTCTCCACATTTGTTACGCAAAACTTTTACCATCCATCCATCCATCCATTATCTAAGCCGCTTATTCCTGGTCAGGGTCGCGGGGGGCGGGCTGGAGCCTATACCAGCATGCGTTCCGGGCGAGAGGCAGGAATACACCCTGGACAGATGCCAATCCATCGCAGGGCACACACCTTTCACTCACACACTCATACCTACGGGCAATTTTAGACTCTCCAATTAGCTTAACGTGCATGTCACTTGGGAGGAAACCAGTACCCGGAGGAAACCCACGCGGACACAGGGAGAAATGCAAACTCCGCACAGAAAGGCCCCAGGCCTGGATTCTCCGAGACCTTCTTGCTGTGAGGCGACAGTGCTATCCACTGTACCACCGTGCCGCTCGCCAAAACTTTTACCTTCTATTCTTAACCTGATTTTGCACCACTTCTCCTCATGAATTTGAGTTAAAATACTCAGTACACTTGCTCACTCACTTGCTCACTGGAACCCATATGGAGTAGCAGAGGCATTTCAGTTGTAGTTAAAGGAGAATGACAACGGCTTGATGACACTTACACATAAAGAAAATAAGTTCTAAATCATGGCCAGTGAGTTTTTCATTGCAACTGTTGCCTATGGGGTTGTGGTGTTTAGTCCCCCCCATTGATATGGGGCAGTTCATTTCCCAATAGATACCTTTTTGATACCTAGTCTAATTGTAGGTTGTCTTACTTTCTCTTATTAAGTGCTGAGGGCTTACATAACCTGCCTCGAGAGATTACAGAAAAGTAAATCCGAAGAGAAACATTTTCAAATTGTGAATTATATATGTATTTAAGCCTTTTTAAGTTTCTTTGCCTTTGTTGTTATATATTTTTTGTTATTGCCTGCATATTTATTTGTTACTCATGCCAACTCTGATACACTTCTCATTCTTCAGTTAGTACAGTAGCAGCTTCGGTCACACTGCTACTGTCTCCTCATACCACTGTCATATAGCTGACACTGTGCTACCACTAGCTATGCCTTCACCAGCTCATGACTAACATGACTCTCACAATGAGAGATATGCCTCTCTTTCGCTGACTCTCTCCTCCAAAAATCACTGCAAATTAAAAATAGTCAATGGTTCTCCTGTAGTACTGTGTATGGCCTGTAGGGTGTAGAATAATCACTGGCTCTCCTGTAGTACTGTGTGTGGCCTGTAGGGTGTAGAGTAGTCACTGGCTTGTCTGTAGTACAGTGTGTGGCCTGTATGGTGCAGAACAGTCACTGGGTCTACTGTAGTATTGTGTGTGACATGTAGGGTGTAAAATAGTCACTGGCTCTCTTGTAGTCCTGTGTGTGGCCTGTAGGGTGTTAAATAATCACTGGTGAGTGTATCAGAGGAGAGAACGCTCTTCAGCTCATGGTGTGCAGGTGAGGGTGGCAGAGCAGGAATAGAGGCACAAATGGCGATTCTAAATTGTGGAGGAAAAAATGGGCATAAATGGCATAAAAAAATAAAATAAAGTAACCCTGCTCAGTTTTTTTTAACACTTTCATGTTTATTGAGTTTTTGTTATAATATGACACATATACAATAATACAAGAATACAGAAAAGGGCACAAAATAGAATAAAAGAAAAAAGAAAGAAAAACAATAGCATACAAGTAAAAACACATCAAAACAGTCATGGTTACAGGTATCACCTTATCCTTATAAGTGCGTATGCAAATCTAGTATCTTGAATTTATGCATCAGTTGATATGTGCTGAGCATTTTCTACAGAATCATTATAAGTCATCCATTTCTTCCATTTGCTAACAAACACATTTTCTTTTACCCTGAGCTGGTATGTCATTTTTTCCATTATACAAATCTCTCTTACAATTTCTAGCCATTGCCCTATAGAAGGGGGTTCAATCTTACACCAGTTCTTCGTTATTGCCTTCTTACTTGCGATCAATAAGATTTTGGTTAGATATCTATCTTCGCCAAGGACACAGTCATTAAAATTTCCGAGGTACATAACCTTGCATTCTTTAAGTATTGTGTATCCCAGAATGTGTTTCATTATGGTCTGCACATTTTCCCAAAATGAGTACAGTTTTTGACATTCCCAAAATATATGTGTGTGGTTTGCTTCTCCATCCCCACATGCCCGCCAACATGGTTGTTGTGTACCAGTTTGTTTACTCTTTATTTGAGGTGTAATAAAATAACGGGGATTTTTCCATGTTCCATGTTCCGAGTTTGTAGTGGTGTGTTGTGTTTTGCACATGTTAAACCATTCTTCCATTGTGATGTCAATGTTAAGCTCCTTCTCCCATTTCTCCTTAATGTATATGGAAGAGGCGGCTTCAGTTTCTCTTAAATTTTGGTATAATATCGAAATTGCCTTGGGTATTGTCCTACCCTTGTAAGTCTGCATCATTACACCAAGCAGTCCGTTTGAGGTTTTTACATTTTGTATTTCCTTTATCAAATAGTCCCTCAACTGTAGGTATCTAAAAAAGTCTTCATTTTCTAATCCGTATGACTCCTTCAAACCCTGGAAACTCATTATGTTTCCATTCTTAATTATTGTGCACATTGCGGTGATCCCCTTTCTCCCCCAGTTTCTGAAGCTCTGGTCACTCAAACCCGGTTTAAATCTTTCATCATAAGCAAACCAGCTCAACAGTCTCACTTCCCTTTCTAATTTGTGTTTTTTAATTAGATCAGACCAGATACTCAGCGTGTGGGAACTTATTGGATCCAATGAGTCTTGTAGTAATTTTATTTGTTTCGTATTACCAATTAGGGACTGGATTGGAATGCTTGCTACAGTCCTCTCGATTTCTTTCCATTTTGCACTGTATCCTTCCTCACACCATTTGATCATTGGTCTGAGTTGAGCTGCATGATAATAATCTTTTAAGTTTGGAAGTGCCATACCTCCCTTATCCTTTGCCAATTGCAATGTACTATACTTTATTCGTGGTTTTTTACCATTCCAAATAAATCTGGAAATAATTTTATCCCAGATTTTAAACTTTTCTTGGGGAATCTTAATAGGGAGTGCCTGGAACAGATACAACAGTTTAGGAAGGATATTCAATTTAATCAATTCAATTCTCGAATTGAGGTTTAGTGTCAAGGTAAACCATCTCTCTATGTCCCTGTTAATCTGGACCTGGATCTGATCGTAATTTGCTTTGTAAAGGTGAGTTAATTGTTTTGTCAAGGTCACACCAAGATATTTCATAGTTTTAGAATCCCATTTCAATTTGTAAGTTCTCTTAATTTCTTGTGCTGGTGTCCAATTAAAGGCCAAAATCTGTGTTTTATTTACATTTACTTTGTATCCTGAGTGGTCACTATAAGTGTTTATTAAATGCATCAGCCGGGGAAAGCCTGAGTTGGGGTTTTCTAGATATACTATGATATCGTCCAAATAAGCTAACCATGTGATTCTGCCCTTTAGTACTGATTCCTTTAAGTTCCTCACTCTGTCGTATAGCCTGTGCTAGGGGTTCTATGTTTAGGGCAAAAAGGAGGGGAGATAAACAACATCCTTGGCGGGTGCCTCTCTTCAGCATTATTCTGTCTGTTAGACTACCATTAACTTTTATTCTGGCTGCTGGATTTTGATATATAGTTTTAATGCAATTCACTGAGTCTTTGTTAAGTCCGAATCGTTCCAATACCTTATATAAAAAAGTCCAATTAACGCTATCAAAAGCCTTTTCGGCATCAAGACTTATCAAAACTGCACTTGTTTTTTCAGTTTGTACCGAGTTAATTATCTGTAGAGTCCTTCTAATGCTATCTTGTGTTTGGCGTCCCACCATAAAGCCGGTTTGGTCTTCATCAATCAGGTCAGACATAAATTTCTCGAATCTTTTAGCTATAATAGATGTATATATTTTGTAGTCCACATTGAGAATTGATATGGGTCGAAAATTACTACAGTATTCAATGTCTTTTCCCTCTTTAGGAATTACAGAAATGATTGCCTCCCTCCAAGAGGGTGGGAGCTGACCTTCTTTAAGGGTCCAATTAAAGGATGAGATAAGAAGGGGGGTTACTTCTTCTTTAAAAGTTCGATACCACTCTGCTGGGAAACCGTCACATCCCGGAGACTTATTGGCCTTCAGTTTGGATATGGCTTTAGATACCTCCTCAGCTGTTATAGGGGCTGTAAGGTTGTTGTTTTGTAGTTCTCCAATAGCTGGTAAGTCTAGAGAATTGAGGAACTGCCTTTTTGCCTCTTCGCTAGACGAGGGTGGTTGTGTATACAAGTTCTTGTAATAGTCTTTGAAAGTGTTCTCTATTTCTGTTGCATCATATTTCAGTTGATCTGAGCGGAGATCTCTGATCTTGTGTATCGTACTTACTGCCTGTTGTTTCCTGATTCGCCTTGCTAATAGCTTAGTAGCTTTAGGGCCGACTTCATAAAAATCCTGTTTTACATATCTGAGTTTCTTCTCTACTTCTCCTCTCAAAATATAATCTATTTCCCTTTTAGTAGTCTTTATTTCTTGCAAAAGTTGGGTTTTATGAGTAGTTTGGTGTTCTATTTCCAAGTTTTTAAGTTTCCCCGCTAAATTAAGATATGCAGTACGCCTAATTTTCTTTTGTCGTGCAGTAATTGCTATTAATTCCCCGTATGACAGCCTTTAGAGTATCCCATAGAATAGTTGGGCTGACTTCTTCCGTATTATTTTCTTCGATAAATCTCTGTATTAACATTTTAATTTGCTCTGTTATTGCTGAGTTATTCATTATGCCTACATTTAGTCTCCAAGTAGTGGTCCTCTGTCTACTATTCAAATTTATAGTTAAATGTATTGTATTATGATCTGAGATATCGGCCACCCCAATCTTACATTCTTGCACCTTATAGAGATCCCAGCTATGCATAAATACGTAGTCAATTCTAGAGTGGGTGTTATGTGTAGCGGAGTAATGTGTATAGTCTTTTTCCACTGGGTGGAGTTCTCTCCAAACATCTACCAGCCCCTGCTCTTTCATGGATGTGTTCATTATTTTAATTAAGTAGCCCTTATTTCTTCTTGCATTTGTTGCATCCATCCTATAGTCAAGAATTACATTAAAATCTCCTGCACACACAACGATGCCTTCCGATTCTGATGCTATAGTTGAAAATAAAGTATTGAAGAAAAATTTGTCACTTTCTGGAGGGGCATAAACGTTAATTAATGTGACCTTCTCATTTTCTATTAACCCTTTGGCCATAATGTATCGCCCTTCTTTGTCACTAATTACTTTCAAGCATTCAAAGTGAATTGAATTTTGAATAAGTATAGCCACCCCTCTCTTGCGACTTTGCCTGCATGTGCTGTAGAATGTATTTCTAAAACCGAATTTCTTTAGCTTTTCATGTTCTTCCTTGGATAAGTGTGTTTCTTGAAAGAAGATAATTTGAGCTTTGACTTTTCTCATTTTTAGAATGACTTTGCTTCTTTTGATTGGGTTTTTTAGCCCATTCACATTTACTGATACTAACGAGATATTATTCATGTTTTTTGGTAAGGTTGTAAACTTCCCATGAAACCATATCGTAACCATGACAACTAATGGCTGCCCTAGGAACATAGAGCAACCTAAAAGACAAACATGTAACATTTAAACTTCCAAAAATGGGCACACGATCGTACGTATGCCTCCCACGATACATTCGTGGGTCGAGGGGAGTGTCCCATTTCCTACGGGGGCCCCTCACTAGGAAGGTCTGGTAACTCTTACACATTAACTTCCTAGCAAAAAATTATAAACTACTCAGATCCCGATCTGTTATAACAAAGAAGACCTTCAGATACAAATACAATGACCATTTTAAGTATACCCAGTCAGTTTTGCAATCAGTATTAGACCAGGTTTAACACACATCAATATTTACATACCCAGTGTGTCCCTTATTTCCTTTGAAATTCGTGCAGCTTTTGTTTGGCTCGCACTGCAGTGTCCTCCGTGTTTCCAACCCGCTGCCACAAAGTTCCTTGTTGGAGCCGTTCTTCAACCCCCTTCCTGGCCGTACCCTTCCCCGGGATCTCTGCTTCGAATCCTCTTCTATTCAGCTCTTTTGCGGCCTCTTGTGCGCTTTCGTATACCCGCGGTCCGGATTCCCAGTGAATTCTGATTTTCGACAGGGGTGTTTGGAAACGAATTCCCCTCTCTTTCAAAACTTTTTTAATTCCGATGTATTCCTTTCTCTTCTGAATTATTTCCGTGGCGTAATCATGATCGAAATACAGCGGCCGCCCCTGATGTTGGATTTTTTTCTTCCACGCTTCCTTCAACACCATTTCTTTTGTTGTAAATTGGAGGAAATTTACAACGATAGACCTTGGAGGTTTGTCAGAGTCTGGTTTCGCTGCCAGCGCCCGGTGCGTTCGTTGAATTTGCAGCTCTGTTCCCGCTGGTAAAGAAAGTTCGATTTTCAGCAGTTGTTCAATGAATTGAGAAAATAGAGCTGCCCTCGGCACCCTCTCTTTCAGGCCAAATATCCTGATGTTGTTCCGTCTGTTTCGTCCCTCTTGGTCAGTCAGCCTGTGCTGAAGTATTTTCTGTTGTTTCAGTGATTGTAAAAGGATATCTTTTACCTCCATACTCCAGTTTTCTAGCTCGTCAATTCTCTCTTCGGTCGCTGTAATTCTCGTGTCTTGTGACGCTAACGCTTGCATTGTTTCGGTGAGCTTTTGGTTAATGACCCTCCCGAAGTCCTCGAGTTTCTCCATTTCTTTTTTGATTTCTCCTTTGAATGTGTTAAACTCTGTTTTCAGCTCAGTTTTAAAATTATGAATTTCTCTGACTATATCTTTCAAACCAGAACGAATTGCATCCGCCGATCCGTCCTCTCGGCCTGAAAACTCTCATTTTTAGTGGATGTGCCTCAATTAAATTCATGTTTGTGTCTTATTACATGTTTTCTGGAGGCACTGTATTTTAGTGGAAGCCGTACTGCATGAGGCAATCATTGACATGCTTACAGGACTAATATAAGGCCCTAGTACTGTTTATGTTTTTAAATTTTTTTAACATATTTTCTCTTTCTGATGTTTTTCCCCATTTTCTCCCAATTTGGTAGCTAATTATACCCTCTTTTTCATGTCAATTATCCCCTCCCTCAAATTGAGAGCTCGCCGCCATAGTCCTGAAACCGATAGTGATATGTGGCGGAGCACCACCTCTACCGAGCTGGAACCCGACAAGCCATCACTGTAACTCCGGTAGGCACACAGGGACACTCCTATATGCAGCGAGCTCATATCGGCTCCCCTCACCCAGGGGCAGGCAGCCAATTGCCACCCCCTAGTGGCACTCCCAGCCAGAGCTGAAACTGGCATAACCTGGTGGAATCTAACCCCATTTGCAGTGGGCAGCATCAGACGTTCTACCGCTACACCACCCGGGAGGTCCCACTGTTTATGTTTTTGATATGAGATATATTGTCCGTATAGTAAGTTATCTCTTGTCAAGATTGCCTGTAATAATTATTTAAGTGTTTTGTTTTAAGTCTTACTTTACCTGTCTTTATACATAAAGTATAGCTTTTAAGGGTATGAAATTTACAGTATGCTGTACTGTATACATTTCACACTTTTCACAAGATTCATGCTGTCTTGTGATGTACTTTCATAGCAAAGGTTTTAAAGTGTTCCATCTCTTCACCTCCTGTTGAAATTTTTGGGTTCTGGATCCTCTTAAGGGGTTGCCACAGCTTATCGTTCACTCATCTCAGTGTGTCATCAAGGGGAAAAACACGCAGCCTGATGTTTTCTGGGTTTGTTCCGGAGTAAACCACTGCTTCAGCAGAAGTGGCCCTCTCTGCGTTTCCTCTGGGAACACCATAGCCCTACATTTCTCCCTTAGCTCTCAGATACTCACCATTAAGATCCCTCAACAGGCTAATTTGCTGAATGTGTCGAGAGACAAACCTGAAAGCCACTTCCTTCAGCCCGCCACAGAGGTCTGGTGGGACAGATTAGAAGCTGTGTAACATAGTCACTGGCTCTTCTGTAGTGCTGTGTGTGGCCTATAGGATGTAAAATAGTCACTGGGTCTCCTGTAGTACTGTGTGTGGCCTGTATGGTGTAAAATTGTCACTGGCTCTTCTGTAGTATTGTGTGTGGCCTGTAGGGTGTAACATAATCACAGGCTCTCCTGTAGTATTGTGTGTGACCTGTAGGATGTAAGATAGTCACTGGGTCTCCTGTAGTATTGTGTGTGACATGTAGGGTGTAAAATAGTCACGGGCTCTTCTGTAGTACTGTGTGTGGCCTGTAGGGTGTAAAATACTCATGATTAAAATCCTTCAACAGGTTAATTTGTTGAAGGTGTCCAGAGACAAACCTGAAAGCCACTTCCTTCGCCCGCCACAGAAGGCTGGTGGGACAGATTAGATGCTGCTAAGGAGACAGTTGTGCATGCATGTAGCAGGGAAGACTTCTGCCACTTCATGCTTAGTGGCTGACACAAAGTTAGGACTTAAGTATTCTGTTTAATTTCTATTATAGTTTCATCCTCATTCATTCATTATCTACCCCGCTTATTCCTGGTCAGGGTTGTTGTTGGTCTAGTCATTCATGTGTGTGTCTGTGTGTGCATGCGCATCGTGTAGTGTTAATGTAATGTCAGGTGTGACGTACTGTTTCGTGGGAGGACGTGGAATTCTGTGTGCGTTTGTCGAAAGTGACCGATTAGAGTGCTTCTTGTGTGAGTGGGAAAGAGAGAGAGAGGGCACACTGAAAGAGTGTCCGCCTCTCTCCCTTGGTGTGATTGGAAGAGAACTCGCACTCGGTCAGAGTGTTTCTGGACAACGGCCCGGGAACTCTCACTGAAAGAGTGGAGAGTGTCTCGGGGCTGGTTACCAGAGAACTCTCACTGTGATGAGTGGCTCTGTGTGTTTGCGTTAAAAGAGAACTCGGACTGAAAAGTTTGAGTGTCTCTGTGTGCAGGGGTTTGGGAAGCATTTGAAAAGTCATTGAATATGTGTGTGCCTGGTGAGGTTCTAGTGGAACTCCAGACTGAAGAGGTGCGGTGTCCTGTTGAGATGTGTGTTGAGTGCGTGTTGGGACAGTGCGTAGAGTGCTACCCTGTCCCGTTAAGTGTTAATACTTGTTAAATGTGGATGTATGAAAGCGATGTGGAAAGCTGCTGATTGTCTGTATTTATTGTGTGTTTCCCTGGAAGGGGATTCCCCCTCGGAGGAGGCGGGCTTTAATTTAGTTTTGTTTATTTTAGTTTGTTATTTTACTTAATTGTTTTTTCCTGAAAGCTTCGTGGCGAGTAGGGTGAAGACTTTGTGTTTTGTGTTTGAGCCTATCCCAGCATGCATTAGGCGAGAGGCAGGAATACACCCTGGACAGGTCGCCAATCCATCGCAGGGCACTACATACACCATTCACTCACACACTCATACCTACGGGCAATTTAGACTCTCCAATTAGCCTAACGTGCATGTCTTTGGACTGTGGGAAGAAACCGGAGTACCCGGAGGAAACCCACGCGGACACGGGGAGAACATGCAAACTCCACACAGAAAGGCCCCTGGTCTGGATTCGAACCCAAGACCTTCTTGCTGTGAGGCGACAGTGCTACCCACTGCACCACCGTGCCGCCTGTGTTTTGTGTTTGTTTTTTATATAACCTACTCTCCCGCTTTTTCTCTCTTCCTAGTATGGGAGAGAGATGAAAAATAAAGATCCAGTCCGGAGACCGGCGTGTGACCGTTCTAATGTTCTTATCTTATTATGTATTATCTTTTGTCTCTGTGATACACTAATACCCATTACATTTATTACCATTTTTTCCGCTAAATACCTGATTGATCGAGAGGGCATTGATTATAATGGCAAAAGAGAAACAAGTTAACACAAGAATGGACATAGTGCTAGATTGAATTTGACTGCTCAAATATGTATTTTACAACAGCCATGATGTAATTGACTTTACTGATTTGATAAATTCATTTACATTTTACAATCCAAGTTTCAAACAAAATAAGGACACAGCCATAAATCCATCAAAACACAGACAAGGAAAACTGGTACACAGGGAGAGTAACACAGACAAAGGCAGTGAACGACATTAATACAACAAAACCAAATGCAACTGAAACTTAATACATAATCAGACCAAAAGAATTAAAACAATTCATAAATCAGAACCTTAACCCAACTCTGTTGTCTTCCCATAAAGGTTTTTATCCAGGGATAAGAAGGTCAGGGCTCTTTGAGAGTACATCAGGCAGAACTAAATGTACCCATCAGCCCCAGGGAGCCTGATCATGTTATTTCACATAGGATTTGCTGTTATGCCTGTCCTTTAGTCATAATTGAATTATTACCCATACATCCAGAGCTTTTACGATAATTTAAAGTAATTAGACCCATTTGGCTGTTGGCTCTGGGTGGTTGTACTGTAAATATCAGCCAATGGCCTATAATTTAGGGACATTTTCTCTGGGACCGTCTTTATGGAAGAGTTATGTAACTTCCGCATCTCTGAGCCAATTCCTATCAGGCAGAAAACCCTGGCAAATGTGATTTTGTAAGTTTGTATTTTGAAAGAAGCCAATCAGGTGCTGCACAAAATGCACAACATTCTGAAAAATAGTTTTATTACAGCATGCAATCAGGTGCTGGGGGGACCACAAAATCAGCTAGGCATTGGGGGACATTTTGAGCATATCTGAATATTGAAAAACAGTTTTATTGACAGCATGCACCCTCTCACTGATAAGGAGGACCAGCGGTGTAGATCAGCTGGTAAGGAGGAACAGCAGTGTAGATCAGCTGGTGAGGAGGAACAGCGGTGTAGAACAGCGGTCATGATCACAGGGTTATTGGTGTGAAACCATAGTACTGCAGAGTTTTTGTAGCCTTGGGTTGAGAACTTTACCAGATACCTCTGGTTAAAATATGGTTTTACTGCAGATATACAAGTAACTGCCAAAATAAAGGAAACACCAACATGAAGTGTGTTACTAAAGCGTACCACAGACCATTTATTTACTGGTTCCTTTAAGTTACCTGTACATCTGTAGAGAATAAAACAGGATAGGACCATTGCTCACAAGCTGTCTTGACATAAATAATGTCTGACAGTGAACGTTAACAAAAATGTATCTGTGCCTCAAGAGTCAGAGCCATGCTTGAATCAGGCCCAAACAGAGAGATTTGAAAGCAATGCTCTTTTGTTTGTGAGGTGCCTTTTGCTAGCAGAACCACATGCATTTAGGCCAAAAGAAAATACAAATCAGAGCCTTGGCTGGATGTGTTTGGCTTCACATGCTTCAGTGGAAACTCCTGTCCCTCGTGGTTTGTGTGCTTGGTTGTGCTTTTACAACAGCAGTTCTCATCCGTCTTCAAACACTCACAAAAAAATCTATCCATTACTAAAATGGACTTCAAAACAAATAATGTAGCACAACCTGTTATTATATTGAATATTATAGGAGAGGTGTCCATGCTTGGGACCTCTAAACTGTGCACTGAAGTCCAGATGATGAAAATGTTTTTGTAAGATTGTGTTATTCCTGCTCTGGCCTGGTTCCCTCCTTTCAGGCCTCCAGCTGAGATGCCGTTTTACTCCAGAAACAAATTTTCTTGGACTTCAGTAACTGAACTCAAAATAGTCTGCCGTATTTTTTTCTATATTTTTTAAACATAAACCACAATGAAATCTGCCAGACTTATACCGCAGCCATTTCCCTGTTCCCTCCAAAAAACGTCCAGCTCTGTTCTATGCTTGGCATTGGAACGCTTGCGTCTGTAAATACGGAGCTGATCAGTTGATTGATTCATTAGGAAAGCAGCTCACTGTGATAGTATTTTGGCATTTCCTGTTGGGATTAGATCAGGGTGTCAAACTCATTCCTGTGGATAGTGTATAGGTTTTTTTTGTGATTTCATTTCCTTGTTGAAGAAGAAAGATTAGTGAAATCATACTAACCTTCTGACACCCTGGATTAGATACTAACCTTCTCCCACCCTTTTCAGTGTCCAGGTCTCCAGTGCAGAATATCACTGTCCCGGAACTCCTGTGACCCATTAGGGCAGGGTTACTGAAATCTGGCCCACAAATCAAAATTCGGTCCTGGTTTTCTTTCTAGCAGTGGTTCATTGAACAATTAGTGCAATCGATTGGCCAGAGTGTCTTCACACCTGACTCCCAGGCAGGGGCGATGCAGGGGGGTGGTGGTTTAATGGGCTTAAGCCCTGAATGTTTTTAGAAAAGCCCCTAAATTTAAAAACATATATTTTTAAATAACCACACGATGTGTGACATTTTTCCTCCCTAGTCTTTCTTCTGACTCTGTAATCAGAAGCGTAATGTAATGGAAAGAAGTACTGCGATAAACCACTGGACATCACAGTCCCGCATCGTATATGCCTTGTCTCTGTCTCTGGGCTAAGCCCCGAATGTCTTCAGCCCCTAGCACCGCCCTGCTCCCGGGTAAACGGAGTGTGGGAAAACAGCAGTTCTGTCAGGAATGGTACCAGAAAACCAGGCGCGGACCCAGAAATGCAATAATATATTTTATTGCGTAAACAGGCGATGGTCACACAGGAGTAAACATTGCAATGCAGGGATCCAAAGAATGGTCGGGGACAGGCAGAGTTCGTTCCGGGCTTCAGTAGTATCAGGGGCAGGCAAGGCGTAGTCAGGGGGCAGGCGAAGGTCGATAATGTGAAAGCAGTCCAGGAACACAGGGAACACAGGGACTGAGATATAGACGGAACACGAACACGAACACTGAGACACGAACACGAACACGAACACGAACACGAACACGAACACGAACACGAACACGAACACGAACACGAACAGAACAAACAGAGAAAACGCTGGAGAGTAGTGTAAGCATACGCAAAGCACAAAGACAATCTGGCAACGAACATGGGAAAACACACAGCTTAAATACATTTAGACATAACAAGAAACAATCAGGAATAAACATGAATGCAGCTGACTGCAATCAGACACATGAGGAATTAAGTGAAAACGATTATACAATAACGAGACAATCAGGAAATGAACATGGGAAACGAACAGCTAACTACATCAGACATAACGAGAAACAGGTGAAACAGATAATACACTGACGAGACTGGAACAGGTAAGCAAAAGTAAAAACACGGACCAGACAACTAGGAAAACATGGAACAAACTACAAACGCTTAATTATAGGAAACACGAACACGAGATGTGACAAGTTCTTGGCCCAGGAGGACCATGAATTGAGTAACCCTGCACTAGGGTAAAACTGCCTATTCCCACATTTGAACCCAGAATTGGTGTAAAAGTGGTGCTTTAATCTTGTTATGTACAAGGTGGAAACACTTGGGTAAATGAGGGACACAAATTATAATGAAAACAGGTGCTTTCACGTGGGTATTGTTCCTGAGTTAATTAAACAATTAACATTAACATGCTCTGTGATCTCAGTGACATCGAAAGAGGAGTGATTGTTGGGGCACATTTGGCAGGGGCTTCAGTGATGAAGACTGCTCAACTTGCTGATGTTTTATGAAGAACAGTGGGGCAGGGGTGTCAAACTTATTTCGGACCAAATGTTTGTAAGTTTTTGGGCAACAAATATACTACACTAGGTGATTTTAATTAGTTCCCCACCTTGATTGAATAAGTAAGCTAATTAGTGAAATGACCTCAAGTGCATTGTAGTGCATCATGTAACTGTTTATGAAGAACATGATGTCTGTGCATGCGCTAAGGTTCATGGCTAAACAGGGTGTCAAACAATCTATTCAAGAATAGTCCATCGAGGACTGGCCACTACTTGTTTATTGGCAGAATATCTGTGCGTCCTCCATCCCTCTGTGCCCTCTAGCCAAACCACTTGGTTCCAGCATTCATTTATCCAACTCAACAAAAGCGCCTACAATATTCATTTAGCATTAATTTATCCAAGCAAAAAACTAAACTAAACAAAACCTTCAAATACATTTCCGGTTATCACCAAGATGAAATGAATATTGAAATAAAAGCACAGTATTGGGAAGGCCTTTGTGGGCACTTGGCATTACTGAAATATGATGCCATAAAACTGCCACTGAGGAGCACTTGAGAGCCAATATGGCTCCTCTCTCGAATATAATTTCTTCCTTTGTGAAAGGTTATCGTATGATTAAAAATCACTCTCTTGCTGTGGGGCAGAACACTTCATTAAGGCTTTTTTGACACGTTTTGAAAGGGAAAAGGATCATGTCTATTGGTCTGCCAGCGTATTTGGTAAACATGTGATCCGGGCCCTGGCTGCATAGAGCACCAGGACAGGGCTCTGGAAGGACATGAGTAGAGCGTGACTCCATGCAGAGAGAATCTCTGCTTCCACAAGCACAGGTCCATCCATGCGGAGATTAGGCACTGACTGAACTCAGGTGTTTGCTCCTTGGCAGGGAGAGGCGTGTGGGGGACGTCTGTCCTTCTCTTCTGTGGACTCCGTCACCATGGGGCCCTGAGCAGATGGAAGCTGCGTGAGGCATCAATCAGCTTTGAGCCAGAGAACTCTGGGAATAGAGGGTAGAGAGGGGGGGAGGGTGAGCTGCTGGTTCTGACCTTGCATATAGGCTTCACACCTCCGGATGCCCTGCAAGGTTTCTCGAGGCAATTCCAACTGCTGTTCTTATTTGAGGTGATTTCAACCCCAAGAAACACAAGAGACCTTGCTTTGAGAGACCGTTTTGCATATAAAAAGATTGCAATTAATTATACCCTCGAATCATAAAAATGATTGGCTTTTGCTGTGATTAATCCGATTCATGATCTCTCCAGACACCTCTCTGTTGATTTTTAGGGGAATTTTTGAACTGTAAACTTAAGCTGTAAACTAAGTTTGGCTGGGAATCCAGAATAATACAGTTTGCTGTTGAGTTCACTGGATTCATTGTATCCACCTCTGTCATCATGATAACACACTGTAAATGTGCTGAAAATGACAGACTGAACAAAAATATTAACACAAGACACATCGCATTGATACAGTGGTTCTCAAACTCAGTCCGGGTGTACCACCGTGTATGCTGGTTTTCATTCTCATTCAATCATCTCTTGTATGATTAAGGTTACTGAAATGTGTTTAGGTTCCATAATTTTGTGCTAAACAGATTTTAACACACTGCAGGTTTGGACTCATTACCATTGGGTTTGCCTTTGTCATTTTCAACAAATGGTTTAGTGTCCAAACTTTCAACATTTAGGACTACACTGATTTCAGCTGTAGGCATATCACTAAACCAATTTAAAATGTAACCTTTTTCAAAAGGAATCATTTGCCACAGCACATTAATTTATATGATAGAATGTGAACTCTTTTAACATGAATTATATAGAATATTAATTATTTTAACGTGAATATCTGTTTCTGAAATAATCTGTTTCTGCAACCCTGGGACCACCATTGACAAAGAGGCCAAACCGCCTCCTCCGAGACAGAACTCGCCAAGCTGTCGACTGTAACTCAGACACACACAGAACAACTTTTGCATGAGGGTCGACAGCCAATCACCGCCCCTGAGTCGGCCAATCATGGCCCCCTGGCGCAGCGGGAGAATGAACTCCAGTGCAGTGGGCAGTGCCTTTACCGGTTGCGTCACCCAGGGGGCCCAGGCAGCCCTCACCATATTTAACCATCAAACTAAACAGCCCCCTTCTGCACTAAGTAATAGTTACAACCCTTGAGAACACTCGTCCAGTTTGTCCTGTGACACAGCCTTCTGTATGCAGGTACAGGTGCCTGTACCTGTGTCCTGTCATATGACAGCATATGTCAATCATTTATAACCCCTGCGTTTCCCAGTAGACTGTTTATTATCAATAAAGTTATTATCATTTATGTTTATCTGTTGGGGTTGTGAATCTGTGTTGGTAAAGTCACCAGTAGTAGCTGTGGAAAGAATATCCTCTTGGGGCGACACAATAACGTGTCTGTCTGTCTGTCTGTCTTCTTTTGTCTGTCTGATACACTGTCCGTCTATCTGTCTGGCTGTTTGTCTTTCTATTAGGGGATACTATTTGGATAATAAATGCATGTTGGAAATACATTTATTTTTCGTAGGTAAAGTCAGATTTAAAGCCAGAATGATTCTATCCATGAGCCTGTGGAGGGAAAAGAAGATATTTCCCTGACTGTGAGCAAGCTATGGAACTTCATATTTCATATTTCACCTCTCCCTGAGCTGTATGCTGCTGAACATTGAGGTTTAAAGCTACATTTGAAATGATTCCAGACAGGCAAGATAGATGGCTGATGAGAACATAAATCAGAAAAGAGCACTTGCATTCTAGTACAGAAATGCTTACTACTACACAAGCTCAACTCTAGAGACTGAAATTGGGCTTTGGTTCCTGCATGCCAGCTGTCCCTGAAGACATTAATAGCCTCTGAGTTATCTGAATTCAATGGAAAACAGCTGAAAATATTTGTTTTTGAATGTTTTTATAAATATATATTTTTATCACATCGCTTTTTTCTCTCCAGAAGCATATTTTATAAATATCCCTGCATTGCGATGCAAGGCTGAATATCTCCTGAGCTCTGGCAACTTGATAACAATCGTCTTAGCATAGATACAGAAGAAACGCTTTCTAACTTTGAAATCTGTATATTGTATACAAATACTACACATCTCACAGTTACATGACCTTAAAGCAACCTGCGCTATAAAAAAAGAAAATATATCAGGTCTCAATAAAACAAAGTAAGAAAAAACAAGCTGAAGTGCATCAGAGGGAGCTGGGATGCTGTGGCTTTGTCGTCTCCAGGATTAGATGTGTTTATGCTGGCTCTGAAGCGCTCTGGTTGGGTCTGAAGCATGGCTGACAGTCGGTTCCTCTTAAGAACATAAGAATACATAATGATGAGAACGAGCCGTTCGGCCCATCTAGGCTCATCATATCCTAATCTAAAGAGTATCTAGTACTACATCTAGCCTGGACTTGAATAGCCCAAGCATTTCTGCCTCTACTACCTGACCTGGCAAGCTGTTCCAGGCATTGACAACTCTGTGTAAAGAAAAACTTCCTAATATCTGTGCAGAATTTGCCTTTAACTAATTTCCACCTATGGCCTCTTGTTCTGCTGACCCCACTTATCTTAAAAGATCTTTGGTATTTTACTTTGTTAATCCCTTTTAGGAATTAAAAAACCTCAATCAAATCCCCCCTAAGTCTCCGTTTGCTAAGTTTAAATAGATTGAGTGCCTTAAGTCTATCATCATAACTTTTACCTTTCATACCAGGTATCAGTTTAGTTGCCCTTCTTTGGACTTTTTCAAGAGCTTCTATATCTTTCTTGTAGTGCGGTGCCCAGAACTGCACACAGTATTCTTCGTTGAAGCCGTTTAAAATCCCAGCCTTAAATCACACCTCAGTGTTGTGGGATGAGTACCTCAGTGTTGCAGGATGAGTACCTCAGTGTTGCAGGATGAGTACCTCAGTGTTGTGGGATGAGTACATCAGTGTTATGGGATGAGTACCTCAGTGTTGTGGGATGAGTACATCAGTGTTATGGGATGAGTACCTCGGTGTTGTGGGATGAGTACCTCAGTGTTGTGGGATGAGTACCTCAGTGTTGTGTGATGAGTACCTCAGTGTTGTGGGATGAGTACATCAGTGTTATGGGATGAGTACCTCAGTGTTGTGGGATGAGTACCTCAGTGTTGCAGGATGAGTACCTCAGTGTTATGGGATGAGTACCTCAGTGTTATGGGATGAGTACCTCAGTGTTATGGGATGAGTACCTCAGTGTTATGGGATGAGTACCTCAGTGTTATGGGATGAGTACCTCAGTGTTATGGGATGAGCACCTCAGTGTTATGGGATGAGTACATCAGTGTTATGGGATGAGTACCTCAGTGTTATGGGATGAGTACCTCAGTGTTATGGGATGAGTACCTCAGTGTTATGGGATGAGCACCTCAGTGTTGTGGGATGAGTACCTCAGTGTTATGGGATGAGTACATCAGTGTTATGGGATGAGTACCTCAGTGTTGTGGGATGAGTACCTCAGTGTTGTGGGATGAGTACCTCAGTGTTGCAGGATGAGTACCTCAGTGTTATGGGATGAGTACCTCAGTGTTATGGGATGAGTACCTCAGTGTTATGGGATGAGTACCTCAGTGTTATGGGATGAGTACCTCAGTGTTATGGGATGAGTACCTCAGTGTTATGGGATGAGCACCTCAGTGTTATGGGATGAGTACATCAGTGTTATGGGATGAGTACCTCAGTGTTATGGGATGAGTACCTCAGTGTTATGGGATGAGTACCTCAGTGTTATGGGATGAGCACCTCAGTGTTGTGGGATGAGTACCTCAGTGTTATGGGATGAGTACCTCAGTGTTATGGGATGAGTACATCAGTGTTATGGGATGAGTACCTCAGTGTTGTGGGATGAGTACATCAGTGTTATGGGATGAGTACCTCAATGTTGTGGGATGAGTACCTCAGTGTTGTGGGATGAGTATCTCAGTGTTGCAGGATGAGTACCTCAGTGTTATGGGATGAGTACCTCAGTGTTATGGGATGAGTACCTCCGTGTTATGGGATGAGCACCTCAGTGTTATGGGATGAGTACCTCAGTGTTATGGGATGAGTACCTCAGTGTTGTGGGATGAGTACATCAGTGTTGCGGGATAAGTACCTCAGTGTTGTGGGATGAGTACCTCAGTGTTGTGTGATGAGTACCTCAGTGTTATGGGATGAGTACCTCAGTGTTATGGGATGAGTACCTCAGTGTTGCGGGATAAGTACCTCAGTGTTGCAGGATGAGTACCTCAACGCAGACAATAAGTAGGACATAAAGGCACAAAAAGCCTCAGTTCTGGAGCGTCAGTCATGTTAATATGGATACCTCATAACTTGAATGTTAAAATGTGAATGTGTCATTTGAAATAAAAACAGATATACACTGTACAAAGGACTGGTTTCCATTAACATTAGAGAAAACTGCTTTAGTGTCTGTCTCTCATTTTACACTGTAGTAATTAATGGCTTGTCAGATATAATCAGAAAATGTTCTGTCAAAATGTGTTTTTTTATAGAAATTGTGATTCCGAAAGACATGGTTCACTCATTTTATGTCACCTGTCACACCTGGTGGTACTTGTGTGAAACGCGACTCAAGCGATCCAATGGTGTCTGTTGCTATGCCAACATTGTAGCCTTCCCCTCATAATTGGAAAGATACCATACCTGTTATCCTGTTTAAATTAAATTCTTTTTTTCTCTCAGAATTCTACACACAATACCCCATAATGACAAAGTGAAAAAAGTTTTTTATAAATTTTTGCAAATGTATTAAAAATAAAAAACGAAAATATCACATGTACATAAGTATTCACGCCGTTTGCTATGACACTCAAAATTGAGCTCAGGTGCATCCTGTTTCCACTGATCATCCTTGAGATGTTTCTAGAACTTCATTGGAGTCCACCTGTGGTAAATTCAATTGATTGGACATGATTTGGAAAGGCACACACCTGTCTATGTAAGGTCCCACAGTTGACAGTGCATGTCAGAGTAAAAACCAAGCCATGAAGTCCTAGAAACTCTCCATAGACCTCCGAGATAGAATTGTGTTGAGGCATAGGACCATACTTTCTCTGCCGGCTGAAGACATTTGGGATGAGCACCCAGGTTCTCACCAACTTCTACACATGCACAATACAAAGCATTCTAACCAACTGCATCACAGCCTGGTACGGCAACAGCACTGCTCACGACCGATAGGCCCTTCAAAGGGTGGTGAAGACCACCCAGGCCATCACTGGCAGCAAACTCCCCCCTATCCAAGACATCCACAGTAAACGCTTCCTCAACAAAGCATGCAGCATCATTAAGGACCCCACTTCCCCTAGCCACTCCCTGTTTGCTCTTTTACCATTTGGCAGGAGGTATCACAGCATCTCCACAAGCATAAAAAGACTCAAGGACATCTTCTTCCCCCAATCCATACGGCTACTGAACCCTGACTCGCACACACATACTTTGACACACACACTTGCCTTTATCTATTTATCATTTATTATTTATTCATTCATATTAATGCAGTAATGGTTAGGGAGCTGGGCTTGTAACTCAGAGGTTGCAGG
The DNA here is from genome assembly GCA_029706075.1 of Aldrovandia affinis. NCBI lineage: Eukaryota > Metazoa > Chordata > Actinopteri > Notacanthiformes > Halosauridae > Aldrovandia > Aldrovandia affinis. The sequence goes on from JAINUG010000242.1 coordinate 526,429, forward strand.
TTCAATTCCCAGGTAGGGCACTGCTGTTGTACCCTTGAGCAAGGTACTTCACCTGAACTGCTTCAGTAAAATATCCAGCTGTATAAATGGATTGTATGTAAACTGTGTAAGTCACTCTGGCTAAGAGTGTCTGCTAAATGCCTAAAATGTAAAATGTTTTATTATTTTATAATGTTATTATATTTATTATGTATTTGTATTTTGATTTGTATTTTACTGAGGAGTTTTTAACATGAGTAAGCATTTAATTGTTGCAGTGCATTCCCCTGTATTGTATACATATGACAAATAAACTTGACTTGACATGACTTGAGAAGATATGAGAGTCCTGTGTTTGTGAAGTAGAAGATGTGAGAGTTTTGTGTTTGTGAAATAGAAGATGTGAGAGTCCTGTGTTTGTGAAATAGAAGATGTGAGAGTCCTGTGTTTGTGAAATAAAAGATGTGAGAGTCCTGTGTTTGTGAAATAGAAGATGTGAGAGTCCTGTGTTTGTGAAATAAAAGATGTGAGAGTCCTGCGTTTGTGAAATAGAAGATGTGAGTCCTGTGTTTGTGAAATAGAAGATGTGAGAGTCCTGCGTTTGTGAAATAGAAGATGTGAGAGTCCTGTGTTTGTGAAGTAGAAGATGTGTGAGTCCTGTGTTTGTGAAGTAGAAGATGTGAGAGTCCTGTGTTTGTGAAGTAGAAGATGTGAGAGTCCTGTGTTTGTGAAGTAGAAGATGTGAGAGTCATGCGTTTGTGAAGTAGAAGATGTGAGAGTCCTGTGTTTGTGAAGTAGAAGATGTGAGAGTCCTGTGTTTGTGAAGTAGAAGATGTGAGAGTCCTGCGTTTGTGAAATAGAAGATGTGAGAGTCTTGTGTTTGTGAGATAGAAGACGTGAGAGTGTGCCAATCATAAATTGCCGCCATTTCTCTCGCTCCTTCTGCCTTTGGTAGAATGGGTAAGGACACATTTGTTTTTGACATCCAGGCATGACACAGTGAGGTATTACAATGTTAGCTAATTATTGTCCGTCACATTGGAATTTTTGTAGCTGTGTTTCCTGGCTAGTAAACAAGTGAACATGCCTCCTCTACAAAGTGATGACACTTACAGGCGGTTATTTTTGGTAAGCTGTGTATGTATTAAAATGAGCTGAGTTTTCTGATGTCACAAATACTCCTATGCCAGCCAATAGGATTGGAACATCAGAATATATATATATTTTTTACACAAAGTAGCCTGGCTCAGCCAGGCATAACGGCAACAGTCAATTTTCATGCTTTCAATATCCCACCTTCAAATGGTTTCACCCAAACGTCATCCCGCTTCATGAAAATTAAAATTTTGACTGTTCAGGACCTTTATTATTATAAATAATAAATAATTGCATTTATAATATCTTTCATCTCACAATTTCAAAGTACTTCAGAGTGAAGGGAAACAATTATGGAGCCAATTAAATTGGGGGACCAGGACACAGAGGGAACCACCTTACTCAATAAATGTGAATCCCCAGTTCAATAAGTGCCATGGGATCTTTAATGACCACAGTGAGTCAGACCTTGGTTTCATCAGAAAGATGACATCTCCTACAGCACAGTGTCCCCTTCACTGCACTAGGACATTGGGGTTTTATTTGGTCCAGAGGGAAAACCGCCCCCCCTCCTGACCAATTCAACAACACTTCAAGCAGCATGTTGGTTTCCCTGGGGTTCCCCTATCCAAGTACCAACCAAGCTTAGCCCACACCTGCTTAGCTTCAGTACTAACCAAGCCCACACCTGCTTAGCTTTAGTACGAACCAAGCCCACACCTGCTTAGCTTCAGTACCAACAAAGCCCAGCCCTGCTTAGCTTCAGTACTAACCAAGCCCACACCTGCTTAGCTTCAGTACTAACCAAGCCCATACCTGCTTAGCTTCAGTACTAACCAAGCCCATACCTGCTTAGTTTCAGTACTAACCAAGCCCACACCTGCTTAGCTTCAGTACCAACAAAGCCCAGCCCTGCTTAGCTTCAGTACTAACCAAGCCCACACCTGCTTAGCTTCAGTACTAACCAAGCCTACACCTGCATAGCTTCAGTACTAACCAAGCCATACCTGCTTAGCTTCAATACCAACCAAGCCCACACCTGCTTAACTTTAGTACTAACCAATCCCACATCTGCTTAGCTTCAGCCATTCCGCAGAAGCGGGCTAAATGGTGGTATTCTGATGGCTGGTATTATTTTATGTAGCAATATACAGGAACGAAGCCTTACCTACTGCCGTTAGTGTAGCACAATAAATCACACTCCATGAGCGCCTCAGCTCAGTGTGAGGGTTTCTGTCTCAGCAGAGGAGATCGTGTTATTTTCCTTTGAATTCATGTGTGATTTTAAAACATGTAGCCATAAACCATAACTTATTAAGTAAAATGATTGAGCCATGTTAATGTAACTGTTAAGTGAATTTAAGTGTACTTCATTTCTTGGATGTAGGTGTGATGGTTTGCATTTTATGGTTGGGCAGGGATGCACCGAAACTTGTCTTACCTATATAGACCACCTTGCACTTATGGAAGCGTCTGCTAAATGGCGTATATTAAGATCATAAACTCATTTAAATCTCCCATAATGCAGTTCTGCTTGCCAAACCAGTTTCATTTAGAGTAGAAGGTCTAGCACCCCTTGTCAGACTATGCCTTGATTGAATTCTCTGTCCTACAGGATAATTTTTGATTGGAACTGAAGGTGTCTTTAGCCCTGTCCGGACGGGATTAGTATTGCCCGACAACGTCGGTAATGTATTTTTTATCATAGCACCAGTGATTTTAATGGCCAATTCGCATGGAATAAGAATTTACCTTTATTACTCCCCAAAATTACTGAGGAACATGTCTGTTTGGCTGTTCCTGGATGTATTCGACACACTCTATTCTCACCTACCGGAAAAAAATCACAAAACACAACGCACGCGTAACGTTATAGTACAGCTAAAATAACTTGTTATATATATATAACGTTATATATTACAAACATGAAGACATGCCTTGCAGGACGTAACATTCCCAAAACATACTTCTCCGCTACCTTGGTGCGCTTATTGTGGGACACCAACAGCTAACTGTAATATAGAATGCAGAGAAAGGTGGTCATTAAAAAACAGGTAGGATCAAACTGGTGGCCCTACTCATGATAGATCTATTTTATTTTTTAATACAGTAACTAAAAAAGACTTGTGCATGCATAGGTCTATTCATTATATCAGCAATTGATATTAACTATTGACCACAACCTAACTTGTCTTGACATAACACAATTGATTTAGCTAAATAATAATAATAATGTGTAGTGTGGGTCGAAGGTGGAAGAGCCACACGCAAATTTCACGGGTATCTAAAAGCTGGATGCAAGCGACCAGCCACTAAACCCAACAGAAACAACCCTAGAAGGGTGAACGCTCCTCAACGAGGTGCGTGGAAAACAAATAGCTATAGACTTTAGCTCTGGGGAACAATAGCCCCGGCAAACAAAGAGTAGAGATAACTAAATTAGACCCTTCTCTCTTTAACTGAGAGAACCACAGAGTGGTAAGTTAACCCTTTGTTTGGAATAATACGAAGTACCTTCTCTCTTTAACTGAGAGACCACAGAGTGGAAAACTAACCCTTAGTTAGAAGTACCGGCTAGAGCGTAATAATGGTTTACACAGAAGCGTTTGTATGAGGAAAACGCAGAACTTAAATAGGAGGCGGAATGAACACTGATAATCCACAGCTGGACGTGATCGGAAAACACACTGACAAAAGACCATATAAGGAAGGTGGATATGACAATGATTCCTCACACAAAACCAAAGAAAACAGGCCATCACATGGTCAAGTGCCCTCCAGCGGCTGAACAAGGTAAAACCGTCACATAATGTAGCTAAATTACATCACATCAATCAAAACATACAGTGCACTCCAAAAGTATTTAAGACTGACACAGTTCTAAACCTATCACCTAATATGGATGAAAATACTGAAATTAGAGCTGACAGTCTTATCTCTAACCTCATAATTACTGTAGCCTAATTTATATCCCAAAGTTCTGTACATAACCAAAATAACAAAAGATGAAGTTCATACGAGGCAAATACACAAGCTATGCATATGAGCATGCCATACATATGAGATGTAGCATACTGTACAGTGAACTCCAAAAGTATTTGGTCAGGTACATTTAATTAGATTTGTCTGATACTGTCTGATTTTGCTGTTTGGATTTGAAATTATATAATATAGGTTGTTAAATTGGTGCATGCAAGCTTTAATCATTTAGAAGCACGTCAAAAAAAGTGCCACCGGCGTCCATACATTTTTGGAACACACTGTAAGCTATAAGAACATAAGAATACATAATGACGAGAACGGGCCGTCCTGCCCGTCTAGGCTCATCACGTCCTAATCTAAAGAGTATCTAGTACTACTTCTAGCCTGGACTTGAATAGCCCAAGTGTTTCTGCCTCTACTACCCGACCTGGCAAGCTGTTCCAGGCATTGACAACTCTCTGTGTAAAGAAAAACTTCCTAATATCTGTGCGGAATTTGCCTTTAACTAATTTCCACCTGTGGCCTCTTGTTCTGCTGACCCCACTTATCTTTAAAAAACTTTGGTAATCCCTGTTAGGAATTAAAAAACCTCAATCAAGTCTCCGTTTGCTAAGCTAAAATAGATTGAGTGCCTTAAGTCTATCATCATAACTTTTACCTTTCATACCAGGTATCAGTTTAGTTGCCCTTCTTTGGACTTTTTCAAGAGCGTCCATATCTTTCTTGTAGTGCGGTGCCCAGAACGGCACACACAATTCTAAGTGAGGTCTGACAAAGGCATTATATAACATTAATATAACCTCCTTTGATTTATACTCAATACTTTTTGCTATGTATCCCAGCATCCTGTTGGCTTTTTTCACTGCTGTAGCACACTGCTTTGATGCAGATAGGCTTTGATCAACTACAATTCCTAAGTCTTTTTCAAATTGAACACCTACTAACTTTTCTCCTCCCATAAAATACTCCTGTCTAATATTTTTATTTCCCACATGCATAACTTTACATTTAGCAATATTGAATGTCATCTGCCATGTATCTGCCCATTTTTGGATTTTGTTTAAATCATCTTGGATTACTTTAGTCGATTCCAAACTATTTGCCAAACCCCCAAGTTTAGTATCATCTGCAAATTTAACTATTTTGCTACTAACGTCCATATCAAGATCATTTATGTAAATAAGGAAGAACAGAGGTCCCAGTACCGATCCCTGCGGGACACCACTGCCCACAGCACCGAGGTCAGATTCAGCCCCACCTACTGTTACTCTTTGTATTCACCCTTGCAGCCAATTATGAACCCACTCTGAAACTACTCCTGCAATTCCTACTGAATTCATTTTAGCAATGAGCCTCTCATGTGGTACCTTGTAAAATGCTTTCTGAAAGTCCAAATATATAATACCATAAGCCTGGTTCAGGTCAACACACTTTGTAGCCTCTCCAAAAAAGTCCAGGAGGTTTGTTAGGCATGACCTCCCTTTGAGAAATCCATGTTGGCTCTCCCTTAAAATACTATTATTTTTCAAGAATGATTCCAACTTATCCCTAGTAATACATTCCAGCATTTTACATGCGATGCAAGTTAAACTGACAGGCCTATAGTTCCCTGGGTCAGTACGGTCCCCCTTCTTATATATTGGAATTATACTACCCTGCTTCCAGTCATCTGGTATTTCTCCAGTGATTATGGATTGAATGAAAATATCTGTCGATGGTTTATATATAATTTCCCCAAGTTCATTGAGTACTCTGGGATATATGCCATCCGGGCCTGCTGCCTTATTTGTCTTAAGTTTTTGTAGTTTTTGTAGTACTTCTACATCCCTTATCTCAAAGTCTTCCAAAACATTCTGTACCTTGTCTATACATTTAGGCATATTTATAACCTCTTCTCTAATAAAGCTCTCAACAAAGTAACTGTTTAGTGTGTTAGCAATATCCTTATTATTATAATAATAATTATTATATATAATATATTATTATTATAAGTTCCTTCCTTATTCTTAATGCACTTAACCTCATCCTTAACTTTCCTTTTTCTACTACAATATTGAAAAAACTTCTTAGGATTACTTTTTGCATCTTGGGAAATTTTAATTTCACACCGCCTTTTAGCTGATCTTATTTCCTTTTTAGCCTTAGCTCGCATATTACAATAATCTAACTTGTTTCTCTCTGAGTTATCCTTTTTATATACTCTGTACAGTTGCTTCTTTTGCCTCAAAATCTCTCGTAAAGATTTAGTCATCCACTGCGGAGACAGTTTTTTCATCCAATTTTTCCTTACTTTGGGGATGAATTTACACTGTACATCTACAATAACCCTTTTAAATATAGTCAATTTTTCATTTACATTTCTGCAATCTCGAAGTTTTACCCAATCTATATTACTTAAACTCTCTCTCATTTTATTAAAGTCAGCTCGTCTAAAATTAAAAATTCTAGAGTTAGAGGAGGCTGTCTTAACTGTCAAAAATAACTGCACTGTGGTCACTTGCCCCTAGTGGTTCTCCTACCTCTGTGCTGCAAATTTTATCAGGATTGTTACACAAAACCAGATCCAGTATTGATTTCCCTCTCGTAGGCTGAGTAACAGACTGTACCAAAAAGCAGTCATTGACCATATCTAAAAACTCCTATTCACATTTGCCCTGACCTGTCACTATCTCCAAATTTATAGAGGGGTAATTGAAGTCGGCCATTATTATCGTCTCTCTTTCAGCACAGATTTGTTTTATGTTACCAAAGAGAGTACTATTTATGTTACTGTCTGAAACTGAAGGTCTATAGCATACTCCTATATTAAGGCCCTTCTCATGATCTCCCAGTAATCTAATCCAGATGTCCTCACAAGAAACGAATGGGTTTATACCTGGAATTTCCTGCACATTAAGATTGTCTTTCACATAAAGGGCCACTCCCCTCCTCTTTTATTAGTTCTATCCTTCCTAAACAATTTGTTTTTAATGCTTCTCACACTTACGTTGTCCTTCCCCTCCACACATAACTGTGCCGAACCACCTCTATTCACATCTTTATTCAAATCTTTACAAATTATATCCTCAGATTTATTATCCTCTGCCCTGGTATCTTCCATCTGGGCAGTCTGTACCTCCCTATCCATAATACTACTACTACTAATTTCCCTCCCTGCTCCCCCAGTCCCTAGTTTAAATATTCCTCCGCTACCCTGAGCATATGCTGGCCCAATGCATCTGTACCCCTCCGGTTCAAGTGTAGCCCGTCCCACTTGTACAGGTCACCCCTGTTCCAAAAGGAGTTCCAGTGCCCCATAAACCTGTACCCCTCTTTCCTACACCAGGTTTGTAGCCACGTGTTAAATCTCCATATAAAATTCTGCTTGCCTTTGCTAGCACGTGGTACTGGCAGAATTCCAGAGAAGACCACCGTGGAGGTTCTGCCCCTTAACTTTGATCCTAATTCTATAAATTTGTCCTGCAGAACCTCAAACCTAGCCTTACCTATGTCATTGGTTCCAACATGGACCATGACCACTGGATCCACCCCTGCTCTGGCCAGGAGCTTTTCCGCGTGTTCCAGGAGGTCTCCAACCTGAGCACCAGGCAGGCAACATGCCATGCGAGATTCCTTTTCCTGTGAACAGACTATACTGTCTATACCTCTAATTATAGAATCCCCCACTACAATTTACTCCCTTTTCCTGGGTGGCATGGCCGCCAAGGTGCCCTGGGGCTCATCAGTCCTCCCACTCACAGAGGGCTGCGCCAGATCCTCTTCCTGCAAGGGCTGGAATCGGTTGGACACCACAATCTCTGGAGATGCCACCCTACCTTCACCCAACTCTCTCTCCCTACCTGCTGTAGATTCTCTCCCCTACCCAACTTTGGCGTGCAGGCTATCTCTCTAAAGGGTGTGCTAATAAGTTCCTGGAACTTTACAAATTCTGCAGGGCAGTCAAGACCAGCAAGTTCAGATCAAGAATCTTGCTCTCGAGATGCTTCACAAGCTGGCAACGGTCGCAGACGAAACCCTCCGGGAAGTCTCCTTCCAAAAACGCAATCATCCTGCAACACTGCACTGCCGATGGCCACATGTTCACCCCTAAATATATCTATTGCTCTCCCTGCACTGAACGAATTACTGCCACAACAGAGACACCAAGTCAATAAAAATACTATACACCGAGGTGGTTCCGAACAGTCAGGTGCAGAAATTTCTAAATGGAAACAACACTTAAAGCTAATTAGAAAATGTTCGGTCCGGTTGTCTGTAGCAAGAGAGCTAGTAGCAACCAACTGAAATGGCTATACGCTTGAAATATAACAATTACATTTAAGCCAACAAAAGCGAGTTCGCTATAGTATATTTCCCTGCTCTTGGATTTGCTCCTGAGAGGAGCGAAAAACTATTTTGTGAAAAACCACAAAAAACCTCATGTCAACTGTTTGTAATGCCAAATCAGTAACTTTTTAACAAGCTTTCCGAAGCTAGACGGGGAAAAATTAGAAAATTCCCTCTCTGTTCCCTAACGGTGACAAACGTTTACCTTAAGAGCAAATCTTTTATCCTTTTGCCCTTTCTGATGACAAAACACTGAACCCTAAGCAACAATACAAAAGACAATCCCAATAATATCACGACAGCAACAATCAATTAGCTCAAATTCTCCGCAAGTATGACACAGCAATTCTGTCAGGCAAAGCGATTTCATTAGGCAAAGCTATTAACGTTAGCTATTAGCAGTTCAGAGCGAGCTTACCTGAAACTGCCATAAATGTGGCCCATCTCAGCAGCTTGCGAGACCTGGCTCTTCTGATTGATTTGATCGTACTTCTTCTTCTTATTGGTCTCCATGAGGGGATGACAGAAGTTTACAAGGGGGATTCAAGGGACTCGAGAATATCTTCAAGGACTTCCATTGTTTCTGTGATCACACTGAGCTCACACGCAATACAAAGCCAGAAATGGGGAGTATAATAAAAAAGTACCACCCAAAATCATTGTAATTCGCATCAAATACTAACATGTCGATCCGGACGGTAATATAATTATTACATTACATTACATTACAGGCATTTGGCAGACGCTCTTATCCAGAACGACGTACAACAAAGTGTTAACCCTAGTCAAGAACAGTTTAGCTGAAAGCCAGCCTAGTGGGAAGTACAATTCCTGGGTGCTAGGAGCAACCACATAGTTAAACTAGGACCCTGTAGGTAAATCTGTGGCCACAATTCAGAGGTAGCAGTAAAGCACTCAAATGCAGGAAATAATGCCTAAGCCTAATACAATACAAACAAGTAGACGTGTAAACTAAGCAACTATGTCCCTAAGTTAACAAAAACGGACTACGGGGGGAGAGGTGCACCCTGAAGAGGTGAGTCTTCAGTCGTCGCTGAAGGTGGCCAGGGTCTCAGCTGTTCTGACTTCCACAGGAAGGTCATTCCACCATCGTGGAGCCAGAACCAACAGGAGACGTGACTAGGCTAGGAGAGGTGCTAGGCTTCCTGAGGTAGCAGAACGGAGAGGTCTGGCAGGTGTGTAGGATTTGAAGATCTTGAGGAGGTATGTTGGGGCTGATCCCTTGACTGCCTGGTATGCTAGGACCAATGTCTTGAATTTGATGCGAGCTATAACAGGCAGCCAGTGGAGGGTAGTGAGCAGGGGGGTGACATGGGAGTGTTTAGGAAGGTTGTAGACCAGACGGGCTGCAGCATTCTGGATGAGTTGCAGGGGTCTGATGGCAGATGCGGGAAGGCCAGCCAGGACCGAGTTGCAGTAGTCCAAGCGGGACAGTACCATTGCTTGGACCAGGAGCTGGGTAGAGTACGTGGTAAGGAAGGGACGGATCCTCCTGATGTTATACAGGAAGAATCTGCACGCCCAGCTTACCGCTGCAATGTTCATTGATAGGGACAGCCTGTTGTCCATCACCACACCGAGATTCTTTGCGCAGGGTGATGATGTCACCAGGGTGTCACCTAGAGAAATGGAGAAATCAAGGTGGGGAGAGTTTAGGGCAGGAATCAAATCAAATCAAATCAAGTTTATTTGTATAGCGCTTTTCACAACAGAATTGTCACAAAACGCTTAACAGAGGGGGAACCCAGGCCTAGACCCCCCCAAAAGCAAGCCTAACGGCAACAGTGGCAAGGAAAAACTCCCTAGGTAGGGAGAAACCTTAGGAGGAACCAGACTAAAAAGGGGGGGAGCCCATCCTCTTCTGGCCGGCACAGGGTATGTCCAAAAAAGACCATGTCATGGTCAGTCCAAGGTTAGTCTGAGTTAGGTAGTCAGCGGGGGGGGCTAAACCACGCGGAGAGGGTCCAGATCCAGGAACTGGGGTTGGCGTGGGGGTGAGGGTTGATGGGGGCAGCTCACACTTCTCGCAGGATCTAGGGCTCGGGGGCAGGTGCCCCCGAGTCAGAGGCCGAGGCAGAGAAGAGAACATGCAGTCAGAAAAAAGCAGTGCTATAGCCAGTAGCATTATGTAAGAGCAGGGGAGCACAAGCATAGGAAATATACAGATAGCCCCAACAGGTGTAAGCTATGGCAGCATACCTATTAGGAGAGGGACAGAGAAAACACGCAGCCATGTGAGAGTTCCAAACAATCCACACCTGATCAAGGATAACCAGCATAACAGTGGTGGTAACACATTGAGGAGGTGACAGTATGGAAAGTTTCTCACTCCATAAGACACTAAGGCACGGCCTTCTCCATCTCTCCACCTAGACTATGTTTGGCAGTAAGCTAGGCTGAAAAGATATGTTTTTAATCTACACTTAAAAATTGAAACTGTGTCCGAATCCCTAACATGCCTTGGTAAACCGTTCCACAACAGAGGAGCTCTAAAAGAGAAGGCTCTACCACCAGCTGTGCTCTTCAAAATTCTAGGAGTAATAGATGGCCGGCTTCTTGTGAACGAAGCAGTCGTGTCGGCTTATAGGGGCAATCATTTCGGTCAGATATAAAGGTGCAAGTCCGTTTACTGCTTTAAAAGTTAGCAACAGTACTTTATAATCAGCCCGATATTTAATAGGAAGCCAATGTAGTGATGCTAACACTGGAGTAATGTGCTCATACTTTTTGGATCTAGTCAAAATACGTGCCGCTGTATTCTGTACTAGTTGAAGACTCTTTAGAGAGCTACTAGAGGAGCCGGATAATAAGGCATTACAATAGTCTAGCCTCGATGCAACAAAAGCATGCATCAAGGTTTTAGCATCCTCTAATGACAGAAAGTGCCGAATTTTAGCTATGTTTTAGGTGAAAGAAAGCTACTCTGGAAGTGTTTTTAATATGAGTGTCAAATGTAAGGTCCTGATCAATAATAAAACCAAGGTTCTTAACCATAATACTTGATGTAACTATGCAATCACCTGCATTTAACTGCAGATCCAACTTGTTCCTTAATTTTTTGGGGCCCAAAACCATCATCTCTGTTTTATCTGAATTTAAAAGCAGGAAATTTACTGTCATCCAGTTCTTTATATCAGAGATACAAGCCTCTAATTGAGTGAGTTTAAGTGTTTCACCTGGTTTCATTGATATGTACAGCTGTGTATCATCGGCATAGCAATGGAAATTTACACCATGTTTACGAATAACATTATACGAGTGGTAGCAAGTATAATGAGAACAGTAATGGTCCCAGCACTGAGCCTTGTGGAATACCATATTTAACCTGAGAGTAGTCAGAGAACTCTTGATCTAATTGCACAAATTGAAACCGGTCTAATAAGTATGATTTAAACCATGAGAGTGCCCGTCCACGCAAAACCAACCAGGTTTTCTAGCCTATGAAGGAGAATCTGGTGGTCAATAGTGTCAAAAGCAGCACTTATGTCAAGGAGCACTAGAATAGAAACACAACCAGTGTCCAATGCTAACAGTAAGTCATTTACAACTTTAATAAGTGCTGTCTCAGTGCTATGGTTTGGTCTAAAACCTGATTGTAATGTTTCATATAGATTATTCGTTTTTAGGAAAGCAGTTAATTGTTGAGCTACAGATTTCTCTAAAATTTTTGACAAAAAGGGCAGATTTGAAATGGGCCTATAGTTCTTCAGATTAACAGGATCAAGATTTGGTTTCTTTAGAATGAAGATTTGTTCTGTTTTACCTGGGTTGAGCTTTAGGTGGTGACTGTCCATCCAGCTCTGAATGTCCCCCAGGCAAGCAGAGATGCGGGTAGAGACCTGAGTGTCTGATGGGGAGAAGGAGAGAAAGAGTTGAGTGTCATCAGCATAACAATGGTAAAATAAGCCGTGGGCAGAGATTACAGAGCCAAGGAAGCGGGTGTACAGGGAGAAGAGAAGGGGACCGAGGACTGAGCCCTGTGGAACCCCAGTGGGGAGGGAGCGAGGCGGTGATACTTTACCAGCCCAGGCAACCTGGAAGGAGCGACCGGAGAGGTAGGACTCGATCCAGGCGAGGGCTGTACCGCAGATCCCTGTTGCTGCCAGGGAGGACAGGAGGATGGAGTGCTCCACACTGTCGAAGGCTGCTGAGAGATCAAGCAGGATCAGGATGGAGGAGAGGGAGGCGGCTCGTGCGGTGTGAAGAGCCTCATTGACCGAGAGGAGAGCAGTTTCTGTTGAGTGGCCAGGTCTGAAGCCGGACTGGTGGGGGTCCAGCAGGTTATTTTCTGTGAGGAAAGCAGAGAGTTGGTTAGATACCGCTCTTTGGAGGGTTTTAGACAGGAAGGGGAGGAGGGATACTGGGCGATAATTCTGGATAACTGAGGGGTCTAGAGTGGGTTGGTATGGGCCCTTTTGAAGGGCGAGGGGAAACAACCAGAAGACAGGGAGTGGAGGGCGCAGCGGGAGTGGAGGGCACAGCGGGAGTCGACGGCACAAAGGAGCTGCGGATGTCTGCAATTTTCTCCTCGAAGAAAGCAGCAAAGTCATCTGCAGTGAAGGGGGACTGAGGTGGGGGAGGAGGTGTGCTGAGGAGAGAGGAGAAAATAGAGAACAGTTGACAAGGTTTAGATATAGAATTTTGAATTTTAGTTTGATAGAAGATTGCCTTAGCGGCAGTGACGGCAGAAGAAAACACAGACAGTAAAGACTGATAGGATGAAAGGTCGGACGAGTGCCTGGATTTCGCCCACTTCCTCTCAGCAGCACGGAGGCTGACCCGGGAGGTGCGCAGGGTGTCGGACATCCAGGGACTAGGAGGGGATGAGCGTGCAGGTCTGGGGAGAAGAGGACAGAGAGAGTCAAGTGCAGAGGACAGAGATGAGATTAGGGTGGAGGAAGCAGTGTCAGTGGGGAGTCTAGAGAATGCTTTAAGGGGGGGGAGGGAAGCAGTGACAACGGGAGTGAGGGAGGAGGGTGAGAGGAAGCGAAGGTTACGACGGGCAGTGATGGTGGGTGTTGGAGGAGGGGAGGGAGGAGGGGGGACAAGGGAGAGGGAGAAGGAAATGAAATGGTGATCAGATGTATGCAAGGGGGTAACCGTGAGATTGGAGCAGGGGCAGTTCCTCAGGAAGATCAGGTCTAGGAGGTTGCCTGCCTTGTGGGTTGGGGGGGAGTTTTGCAGGGAGAGGTCGAAGGAGTGAAGTAGTGGTAGGAAGGCAGCAGACTGGGGGGCCTCTAAGTGGATGTTGAAGTCTCCCAGGAGGATCAGCGGGGTGCCGTCCTCAGGGAAGGAGCTGAGCAGTGTGTCTAGCTCGTCGAGGAAGCATCCCAGGGGCCCTGGTGGACAATAAACAACAACAATAAAGAGTTTAGTAGGATAGGTGATGGAGACAGGGTGGCATTCAAAGGAGGATATAGACAGGTTGGAGAGGGGAACGACTGAGAACTTCCATGCGGGAGAGATAAGCAAACCTGTACCACCACCACGGCCGGATGGCCGGGGGGTGTGGGAGAAGGAGTAGGCGGACGAGAGGGCAGCAGGAGTAGCGGAGTTATCAGGGCTGATCCAGGTCTCGGTGAGGGCGAGAAACTGGAGGGACAGGAGGGAGGCATAAGCAGAAATGAAGTCAGCCTTCTGTGCGGCCGACCGACAGTTCCATAGCCCCCCTGAGATTGTGAAGCTGTCACAAAGGGTCAGGGGGGGTAGGAGAGGTTGGAGAGGTTCCGTTGTCGCGGGGGGGTGCGACGCTGGAAGCGTGTTCTGAATGGGAGACAGCAGACTGTTATGGGGTGCGGGCACATACTGTGAGGGAGCTCTGACAAAGGTAAAAAGAGATCAGAGACAGGTGAATACAATGACGTGGTAATTGCACGGATTACTCTTTACAATTCGCTGCAATCAGACTAGCAATCAAACTAACAGTGACTCGAAATTAAGAATAACACGGCTAATCTAATTCCGTAATAGCAAATTAAGTACCAATAAACTACGCAAAGTTTTAAGAAACTACAGATAACTAACAGATCAGTCAAACTAACGCGGCAAACTCTAGCAAACCGAAAAATACTAAACACGCCAGACGGAAACAAACAGCAGGTCAATTCAAAACACAGGCAAACACTTTACTGATTCCTCTGCCAGGTGGAAGCACCTTTATACCTCGCTCTGACAAAGGTAAAAAGAGATCAGAGACAGGTGAATACAATGACGAATTATCAGAGGACTTCGGAGTTCGCTGAAAAACAGTAGGTTATTTCAGCCGGAATAATTATTCGCATGCCCGGTCAAAATCACTGGCATGGTCGTTCTGGACATGAATAAAATTACTGAATTACCCTGGTGAAAATTACATTACCTGACCTCCCCTGGTGAAACGAATCCTGTCCGGAGAGGGATTTTGGCTCTCCTTGCGTTCAGGGCTTTATATGGCTTTATAAGAACATAGAACATAAGTTTATAAGCCTGGATCTGTTCTTCAACCTGAGATAAAATGTAAGACCACCAACTCTGCTGATCACATATGCACCACAGATGTTCGGTTTCATACGCCTCCACTGCGTCGGAAAAATTAATGTCTCTTTAGTTCATCTGTAATTACTGGTGTGAGGAGTTTTTGCAGGCACTGATGTTACAGATCTTTACTCTAATTGCAAATGAATGTGCTCCCATCCCAGAGGGTTGTCTCTCCCTTTTTGTCAACTTCTATCACGGGCTGTTTCATTATTTCAGTTCATTTTCACTTAAGATGCAGTGTGAAATGGAAGTAGCACAGCCTAAGATCACGCTGTAGCCTGCCTCACAAATTACACTTTGACTGATGTGTTGTCTCCAATCTCCATGGCAATGGCATGCATGCTGCAAACAGGAACTGGGGTGGCACACCAATTACATGTTTAGAGACTCTGAGAGAGAGAGAATACGAGAATGGGCCAAGCATTAAGACAGCCCTGACACAAAACAGGCCAGCACACAAGAAAAACATTTATATTTCTAAATTACTTGTGTCAATTAATTACTAGGGTTAAATTTAAGGTCATGTATTCTCTGGCCCATAAACTCCTTCTCTATTATAAAAGTATATAAGTACACATTTTCCATCATTCTTTCAGCTGTCTTAGGTTTTCTGTGCATCATGTTAAAATATTTCTATGACTTCTATGAATTGTCTGTAGTTTCACAGCTAGATATTTGCAGAATTTGTTTAAATTAATTGTGAGCAGGCAGTTTCATCAAGAACAATCCATCAATAACTTCACTATGATACTATAATTGGGTTGCAGTGCATAAACCCCTTATTACACATACAAATGCATGTTAGTGAGTAATGTTTTGCAAAGAACAGTGGCAGTGGTCTACTGAACAGTGGAGAAAGTGGTCAGATGGTCAGATGAGTCACCCTTTTCTCAACAAGCAGATAAGCACAAGCCAAAAGAAACCTACAGGCCCAAGTGCTTGTTTCCCACGATGAAGGGCTCTGGAAGCTCTGTTATGCTTGTAGTGTGTGGTACATTTTCCTGGCATGGTTTAGGTCCACGCAACCCCTCAGAGGGCAAGGTAAATTGCAACAAATGCAAAGCCATTCTGAGTGATCATCTTCATCCTATGGTGAAGCATTTCTATCCCGATGGGAGTGGTCTTGTCACATTCCCTTTGTTCCTGTCTCGTTTTTTTCCTTTGTCTTGTTTCTCCCGCATGATTGTTTGTGTTAATTGTTTTATTATTTTCTATTATTCAATTATCTACTCCTTGTTGCTTCTCGTCATGCTCACCTGTTGCTAATCACGTCATCCGTTCCGGCACACCAGCCTCCCATCAAGATCATCAGCCCTGCAGTATATCTACCCCGGTTTTCCAGCCATTCATTGTCAGATTGTTGTTCTCTTTAACCCGGTAGAAACTGACTTTAGAAATCCTTGTCTAAGACTCTGTTTACTGTTCTTTGTATGTCAAGTGAAATTCATGTTAACTCTTGTTCCTGTTGTCTCCCTTCGTGTTCAAGTCCATTCCTCGTCTGTCTGCCAGCTCAGTCTGTCCTGCCAGCCCCGCCTGCCTGCACGATTAGCTTGCCCTCCGGTTCCCTCATCCTGTCTGCCCAGTCATCCCGTCCACTCCTCCTGTGCATCCCTTCCGTTGTTCAGCTCATCGTTTTCCACTACCTCTGTTATTATTATTATTAAATCATCTCTTTTCATCCAAACCCACCTTGTCTGTGTCTGCGTTTGGGTTCGTTCCTGTTCACCACAACAGGTCTCTTCCACAGGACACAAGTGGACAATTATTTTATGAGTATGAAAATGATAAGCCATATGCTCTATGCTCTGGCCATCTCATTCACCAGATCTCAGCCAAATTGAACACATATGGGAGATTCTGGAGCAGCACCTGAAATAAAAAATTTCACATTTATTTCATGATCAACCTGAATAAAAACACCTCTAAGATCTGTCAGATGGAATTACTTGTGTAAGAATGGTTTTTTGTTGCATCCCTTTATCCAATTGCAGAGTTCTCGAGACACTGCTTGTCTTGTCATGCGGGAGGAATCTATGTTTTCTTCCTTCTTAAGGCACATTAAAGCTGTTCTGGTGGTTTGTTGTCACCCAACACCCTATTACAGTTTTTCTCAATGGTTTAATTGAATTGACATTCAAGAGCTACAGCCAGGCAGCAGACAGACGGTCTTAAACAATTGTCTGCAAGTTTCCCTGAGGCAATCTTGACTAGTTTCCACCCCAGTTTCTCCGCGTGTGTATGATAAAACATAATTGAGACTGTGTCTGTTCCACAAGAGCTACAGCCAGAGAAAACTTAAACAATTGTCTGCAAGTCTGATTGAAACTCAAACCCTCTCTATTGTGGGATTTTTTCTAATAATCTGATAAGGATCAACACGAACCATCCTAATGCAAATGCTAAACCTAATTTCGATAGAACGCTCCTTAAAATTGGGTTGCTAAATATAAGATCACTAGCTCCTAAAGCTGCCCTTGTGAATGAACTGATCACTGATTATAAACTTGACATTTTAAGTTTGACGGAGACTTGGCTTAGACCTGATGAGTACATAGCATTAAATGAATCTACCCCGGTTGGATACTCTGGTTGTCACAATCCTCGACAGTCAGGCAGAGGTGCTGGCGTGGCTGTTATTTTTGACACTAGACTACGCCTTACTAAGAAATCTATAAACATATTCTCTTCATTTGAAGTGATTTCCCTGGGCTCCATACAGACTAATGTAGATAATAGATCTATATTTACTTCATATTTTATACTAGTTACTATCTACAGATCCCCTGGACCCTATGCTGCTTTCCTCTCAGAGTTTTCTGACTTTTTATCAAACCTAGCAGTTATGGCAGATAAAGTTGTGATTATAGGCGACTTTAATATTCATGTTGATAATGGAAATGATTCTCTAGTGAAGACTTTTGCTTCTATTCTTGACTCCGTTGGTTTTGTCCAAAATGTGTCTGGGCCGACTCATTGTCATCAACATACACTGGACTTAGCTTTATCTTATGGTATTAGCATTAGCAATCTAGTTGTCTCTCCTCATAATCCTGTGCTCTCTGACCATTTCCTTATTACGTTTGAAATTCATGCTACCACTGCTATTAGATCAAAACCAGTGTTCTACTTTAGTCACACCCTAAATTCCTCTACAATACCTAACTTTGTCAGCCTGTTCCAAGAATAATTTACTGTTAATCAGGATCCCACTAGTCTACAATTTATTGATCAGCTGACGGACAATCTAAATTACACCTGCGCAACACTCTTGATGTTGTTGCCTCTCAAAAAAGAAAAAAACTAGCCAAAAGAAGCTTGCACCATGGTATACTGACCACACAAGTGCTCTTAAACACAAGTTGGAACGCAAGTGGCGATCCACTAAATTAGAAGTATTTTATTCTGCCTGGAAAGACAGTCTGGTACAGTACAAATATGCTCTCTTCTCCGCAAGGTCAACCTATTTGTCTGATCTGATTGAGCATAATAAGAATAATCCAAAATTTGTTTTTGATACAGTGGCCAAACTGACAAAGAACCAGACTGAAACCAATGCTAAGCCTCCGGCAGCCTATAATAGTAATGATTTCATGAACTTTTTCTCTGAGAAGATTGAGAAAATTTGAGATGAAATTACTAAAATGGCACCTTCTGCTGTAGCTGACACTGATCAGAAAGCACAGGCTTACCAGGACAGGGGTCCTATGGCTACTCTTGAGTTGTTTAGTGCTCTGGAGTGGACTGAATTTTCTAAATTGGTTATGTCCTCCAAACCATCTACTTGCCAATTAAACCCAATCCCAACAAAACTTGTTAAATAACTTCTTTCTGTTATGAGGCAATCCATGCTAAACATTATTAATCTGTCTCTTTCATCAGGCTATATGCCAAATTCTCAAAAAGTGGCAGTAATTAAGTCACTTTTAAAGAAACCAAACCTTGACCCAGAAAATCTCAGGAACTACAGGCCAATTTCTAATATTTCTTTTCTTTCAAAAATTCTAGAGAAAGCTGTAGCTCGGAGACTGACTTCATTCCTGATATCAAATGACGTCTGGATTTAGGCAACACTATAGCACTGAGACTGCTCTTATTAAAGTTGTCAATGACTTACTGATATCAGCTGACCGTGGATGTGTCTCTATTCTTGTACTTTTGGACTTAAGTGCTGCATTTGACACAATAGACCACCAAACTCTTCTGAGCAGACTTGAAAACCTAGTTGGACTGCATGGACAGGCACTCTCCTGGTTTAAATCCTACCTGTCAGATAGGTATCAATTTGTGCAGTTAAATGATGAGCCCTCTGCTCTCATCAAGGTGGAATATGGTGTCCCTCAAGGTTCTGTTTTGGGGCCATTATTGTTCTCCCTTTACATGTTGCCACTTGGTGATGTCATTCGTAAACATGGCGTACATTTTCATTG
Source organism: Aldrovandia affinis (assembly GCA_029706075.1). Classification (NCBI taxonomy): domain Eukaryota; kingdom Metazoa; phylum Chordata; class Actinopteri; order Notacanthiformes; family Halosauridae; genus Aldrovandia; species Aldrovandia affinis. Next base: position 545,775 of record JAINUG010000242.1, read on the forward strand.
CTACGCAGATGACACACAATTATACCTATCAATGAAACCTGGCGAAGGACAATTCGAACAGTTGGAGGCCTGTTTTAAAGACATAAAAGATTGGATGTCAGATAATTTTCTATTGTTGAATACTGATAAAACAGAGATGTTGGTCTTGGGGTCCAAAAACCTCAGAAGAGGGTTATCTGACCTTGGCGTTACTATAGATCCTGGTCTCTCATTTGATAGTCACATCAAAAACATTTCCAGAGTAGCCTTTTTTCACTTGAGGAATATTGCCAAAATTAGGGGCTTCCTGTTATTAATAGATGCAGAAAACTTGGTACATGCCTTTGTTAAATCTAGATTAGATTGTTGCAATGCATTACTGTCTGGCTGTTCCAATACCTCACTCAGGAGCCTACAACTCATACAGAATGCTGCTGCAAGGATCCTGACTAGAACAAAGAAGTATGAGCACATTAGTTCTGTGTTAGCGTCACTTCACTGGCTTCCTATAAACTATCGTGTAGACTATAAGGTACTCCTCTTAACTTATAAGGTGTTGCATGGACTTGCACCCTCTTATTTGACAGATCTACTTCATCCCTACCAAGGCCGTAACCATGGAGTCAACATTGGGGGGGACATTTAAAAAAATATATCAGCTAGGCTATTTATTGGGGGGGATGTGTCCCCCCCAATATATATGGTAATTTCGGCCTTGATCCCTACAATCCCCCACGTTCGCTTCGTTCACAAGATGCAGGCAACTTGGTAGTCCCTAAAATATAAGAAAATACAGCAGGTGGTAGAGCTTTCTCCTATAGAGCTCCTTTACTGTGGAACAGTCTACCCGTCTCTGTGAAGGAGTCAGACACGGTCTCAATTTTCAAGTCTAGGTTAAAAACACATCTCTTTAGTCTCTCTTATAGTCATTAGGTGCATATGTGGAGGGGGCATAGCAATAGAGCCTTCTGGTGCAATGAGCTATCCTTACTGTCACCAATCATAAGTGATGATCTGCCCCTATCAGGACTGCTGATGATGTGGTGGGATGGTCTCTGAATGCCCTCATGGCTGCGTGCTCCCTGTGCCACTCACCTAATTAGTTATGCTGCCCTAGATTACTTCTGCTGGTGCAAAGGTGTTATCACTCTACTCTTTCTCCTGATCCGGTGTGATATTTATCATAGTCATAATTGCACCTTTCCTCTTTCTCCCGGCTTCGTGGCACCTGCCTGGAGCTCACCTGCCCCAGAGTCAACCCCCACCCCTGCCATGTGTTAGCCGGATGCCGCTGGCCCGGACCCTAGCTGCTGGTTCCATCCCCCGCCCTGCCCTGGTATCTGGAGGGATGAGGTCCACCCCACCCCTACACTTAGAATGCCCTTCCGGTGGTCTGTTAAGCCTCATGAGCCTCAAGGACTATTTGTTTCATTTTGTTTTTCTCTGTATCCCACTATTTTACAGGAGTTCATCTCGACCGCCTTTTAAGGGGTCAGGGAATAATTTTCCAGTCTCCCACATTGGCTCCAATGGTTTTCTGGTTTTTTGATTCCCTCTGGAAAATGCCAATTGTGAAGCGCTGTGTGACAACCTGTTTGTTCATGGCGCTATACAAAAATAAAGATTGATTGATTGATTGATTGATTTAAACGCATTTCCTGAAAATATAGCTAACTTTCTCAAAACTCTACACACAAACCGAGTAAGAGTTAACTGTTCTGGCAAAATCAAATCTCTCAAAATCAAACACTGCATTTTGCTTTTATCAAAACATTTTTGCATCAAAACACTGAACACAGGCCATTATACGAATAGATCTTACTGAGCATCAGTTTCACACTGGTGTGATCAATTTAAAACACTTCCATCAAAATACTGTTTAGATAAGTTTTGGCATCATGATGCAATTACATATTCAAATGTAGAAAATTGTGAAAAAATGATTGGTGTTATGATACAATACAGGAAATATTTCATCCTATACAGTAAATATGGCATATGGCATAGGTAAACAGTAATTCTACAGTAATTCAGTGCAGTTCAGCAAAGCATGTGAACAGCTACTTTGAGTTTGTTTGTATTGTGTATGATACAATGCAGGATCATCCTTTGAATGAGCTCCAATTGGACTACACACACAACCCAGCTTCCCTCAAATCTACAGTTGTTACTGCCACATTGCTACAAAGTTTTGACAAGACACAAAAGTGTTACCCATTTTAGCAATTCATACAGTAATGGCACTGATGGAAAAACACTTGGAACCTGAAATCAATGCACAAAACAAAAATGTAACCAAGTACATCTTTATTTGTTACTGTACAATACTGTAACACTGTTCAAGATGGGGGGACGGGACGAAAACAACAAAACACCAAAATACAACAAAATTCAATATTACTCGGCATCCTGCCTCTGATCCTGATTGGGCCAGAGAACCTCATCAACATCGCATGAGATGTTTTCTCTGCCCAAGCAGCAGGGGAAAAAGTGCCTTGCATGCCTTATCCAACCCTGGCAGGCGACTGCATGAATGTCTCCACATGCCTCTTCCATCGCCTGGAGCAGGGTCATTCGCTCATGGGGGTTGCGATCATACACCTTCCAGCACCACGCTGAAAATAATTATTCAATTGTATTACAGTAAGGAAAGGTGAATATGGGGGTAGAAATAATACAGAAAAGTGTGGATGGTCAATGAACCAGTCCTGGACCAGAGCAGTGTGTTGGAAACTTACATTGTCTCAAATGATAAGGTAGTTGGGCTGCTCTGGCCCCTCTTCCTGTGGGGTGATGAGAATGTTGTGGAGCGAATCAATAAATGTAATCAGAAGGGCAGCATTGTAGGGTCCAAGATGAGCGTGACGGTGGATGACACCTTGTTGACCAATGGCCGCGCACATGGTGATGTTTCCATCTCGATGAAATAATTGAAAAGTTTAGCCAATTGAGTTTGAGCAGGTGTGGATGAGTTAGACCAATTGGTAATTAGGGTGTGGCACTTGAGGCCAGTGTTTTCCATGTGAACAAAAAGGATTAGAGTATGAAAATTGTGCTAAATGATAGGATTTATGTGTAGAGTAGTGCAAAAATGGAATTTAGAATTGCTATTTGAGTGAAAAGTGTGCTTAGAGTTTTGCCGACAACATCTTTATTGTTTGTTTTCAGGTTTTCAACATTGTGTGCATAGTTCCAGTTTTTGTGTGTAAACAATTCAGAAAAACTGTAAGACAGTTTATGTTGGTGTTTCCTTTATATAGCACCTGTATATAGCACTTTTCAGTTTTAGCTGCGGCTCTCCGTGTGAAAGGACCACCAGTCTTGCTCCCAGAAAGCAGTCTCAGGTCTCAGGTCTGTAATTTGATATAAGCGGGAAGGTGGGAGGTCTAAGGTTGGGTTTAGATCACAAAATCTGTTACCACATTAAAGCTCAGCATACAACCAACCCAGCTCTGCTCTACCCTCTGTTCTCCTTTTCACATCTACACAGGACCACCATGAGCTTGGAGACACACACAACACACACACACACACACACACACACACACACACCCTCAATGAGTGAGTTTGAGCTCGGGATCACACATACACACTGTCAGTGAGTGAGTCTGAGTTGGGACACATACACAAACATGCACACATGCACACATGCACTCAATAGATTATTTTAATAATGTTCTAATATTGAATCAGGAGTGTAGTGTAATCCCTGTGCATGGTATAATTACATAGTTATAAATCACTCCACATGCTTCAGTGTGGTGTAATTACATAGTTATACATTGCCAACATACTGCTCAGTGTGATGTAATTACATAGTTATACATCACCCCACATGCCCAATAACAGCATTTTCATACTGAAAATATGTATATATAAAATAGTATAAATAGTAAAATAGTATACTGTGGTATACTGTACTATACCACAGATTGCATGCATCTTTTTGTGTCTTTTTCTATAACTTAATTAGCATTTTGCATTCAACAGGTTGAACATAGAATTGTTGCACATTGCTATAAAGCATTCTGTAATGCTTTAAGGTTGTCAATTGCAATGTTATGAATACCATTAAAATCTCTCCAAAGCTAGATAAAAAGTAAATGTTCACCTTCATCCCTAGAATTTCTATCTCTGAGTTGCATTGTTGCATTACCCTCAGATTAGACTCATATGACTATTGTTTTTATATATTTTCTATTATATTTATTATTCAAAATATGTGTATGTATCCCATCATTTCTCTTTCTGTCTCTCTCTTTCCTTCCTCTTCACCCTTTCCTGTCACCACAATCCCTGAGATGCATTTGGTTCCAATCCCCCTCCCCCAACCAAAAAAAGGTTTTTGCATGGAGCTATGTTGTCAATGGAAAATTTGAGAATAATATGTTCCCTGAGATCTTATAGCAGTGGCTGTATAAACACAATGCTGTGGTGTCACAACTTTGTGATGTCTAATTGTGGCTTGGTTATTGCCCTGCTTGGTGATCAAAGATACTTCACAATATACTCAACATCCACAATATGCTCTATACCAAAATATACTCTATATCCACAATATGCGTTATACCACAATATGCTCAACATCCACAATATGCTCTATACCACAATATACTCAACATCCACAATATTCTCTATACCACAATATACTCAACATCCACAATATGCTCTATACCACAATATGCTTTATACCACAATACACTCAACATCCACAATATGCTCTATATTACAATATACTCAACATCCACAATATGCTCTATACCACAATATACTCCACATCCACAATATACTCTGCATCCACAATATACTCAACATTCACAATATGGTCTATACCACAATATACTCAACATCCACAATACGCTCTATACCACAATATACTCAACATCAACAATATATTCAGTCTCCACAATATACTGAACATCAATAATATATTCTATACCACAATATGCTTGGTACCATAATATACTCAACATCCACAATGTAATATATAACAAAATATACTCAACATCCACGATATACTGTAAACCACAATATACTTCAACATCCACAATATGCTCTATACCACAATATACTCAACATCAACAATATATTCAGCCTCCATAATATACTCAACATCAATAATTATTCTATACCACAATATACTCAACATCAATAATATATTATATACCACAGTATGCTTTATACCATAATATACTCAACATCCACAATATACTCTATAGCCACAATATACTATATACCAAAATATACTCAACACCCTCAATATACTGTATACCACAATATACTCAACATCCACAATATACTCAACATCAACAATATACTCAACATCACTAATATATTCTACAGTATAGCACAATATGATTTATACCATAATATACTCAACATCCACAATATGCTCTATACCACACTTTGAGGTGGCATTGATTAGGCATTGAAGAAACACTGGAGATGGGAGCAGGAATCACTCTCGAGTCAGGGAAGAGAATCTACATTTATTCAAATGGTGCCGGAGGGGCAAATTTGCTCCTCTCTGAGTCAACTACTGGTTTCATAAATTTTTTTAGCAGTCCTTTGTGTGTTTTTGGGCAAAATATTAAATGCAAGCTATATGATATTTCTTGGGGCAGGGTTACAGATTCATCTTGCTCTGATCTCCTCCCATGCCTATCCCTGGAGATAGTGTTGTTGATGTTTTAATGGGGGGACTTAGCACTAAAAAGAGCTAACTACTGTCCCTACCCCTGAACACACTTGTAAGTGTGAGAACACATTCCACATTCCAGTGGAATGTCAATATATCAACATCTTGCTTCCATTGGTGATCTTTGTTCTACACCCCGATTGCTGGTGAGTCCAGCTGCAGCACTTGCAAAACAACCTCATCCACACAAGAGGACCCCCTCCAAAATCAGACCGAATAATAATAATAATAATAATAATAATAATAATAATAATAATAATAATAATAATAATAATAATGATACAACTATTCCTTCAGTGTTACTGTAACAGACATTAGGTTTTGAAATTACATTTCCCCTTTACATGCTAATTAATGTCCTTGGAAAAGTACATAGGGGTATACAGAAAAGGCTATAAACGGAAATAGTCTGCCTTTGCCATATGCAAGGTGGTCACTGAGTAATATGACCTGTCATGTTTTGAGTGATTTGTGGAAAGGGGGTCATATTTTGAACCTCAGTTTGTAGCTTATACAAGCCACAGAATCATATAAAATGCATAATAGGTGTCCCACACACTATTAGGAGTCTCAGCTGCAACATTGTTCTGTTTGCTGATAGAATAACTGTTTGTCATCCAGCAGCTTTTGGCAGTATAACCCCTGTTGTAATGTGTGATAGGATATCAGAACCTGAGTTGAACTTACAGGCTCTTAAAGGATTTCTCTATCTAAGATGTCCTATATATCAATATCACAAACACTTATAAGCAATAGCCCTCAACAGCTATTAATATAGCATTAATATTATTAGCATATTAATATTTCACACAAAAAATGCTTTTATTACCATGGTCATTTGCCTTGAGTGCATATTTGCCTCTGGTACATTACTTTGTAAATTGATATCTACACACATCCAACTCCTTCACACAATATACATAATATCAACACTTTATATCCATTATAAATGTATATGCTATATCCATAATATCTTCAACATCCACAATATACTGTATATCCACAATATATACTATATCCAAATTAAACCCAGTGGGGTGTTTTATTGCAGTTAGGCATACAGCACAGGGTGAAATTACTGTGAAACTGACCCAAAGAGCTTCTCTTCACTGACTTCATACAAACAGCATTGACATTAATACTGCACTTTTCCTAAGCTCTGCTGCTATTGCTCATCGCTGAAGATACATCCATCCATCATTTTTATTCCGTTACACACAGTATAACTGAGAGAATCAGAGAAAGATGTTCACTCACTTTTGTACAATCTGCAATTTCACAGTAATCTGCTGTGTCGCCACGGCATCGCAGAGAAATTAACATAGATTTATTGTTCTTTTTTACACATTGTATGTGTATCTCAATGTGAGAAAGACAGAGACACAGAGAGGGAATAGTGCATTTATACAGTTTATTCCTTTTGTTAATGTGTCAGTGATAGAGTAAGAAAACTGTTGAAATGTGGCAGTGTTTTACAAAAAAGAGAATCTTACTGCAGTGATATTTTCACAGATGTTTTATGTCAGGGGGCTCATTAAAGTCACATTTAAAAAGCTGACAGTCTGTTTTGGGTTATAGAGATGTACAGGACATTGCTGTATCGTTGGCAGTAATGATATTGACTTTTAAAAGTTTGGCAACAATGTACTTGAAGCAGTATCTTGAAGTAGTATAGTTCACACATTTCTCATGGTTTTTGAGTAAAATGCCTTTTGGAATTTGCCATCCAGTCCCCAACAATGCTAATGTTTTGCATCAAATCAGATCTTTCCTGTCCACTCTGCCTCAAAGTGGAGTTTGTGAGTGTGTGTGTATGTGTGAGTATGTATGTGTGTGAGTGAGTCTGGTGTGTGTGTGTGTGTGTGTGTGTGTGTGTGTGTGTGTGTGTGTGTGTGTGTGTGTGTGTGTGTGTGTGTGTGTGTGTGTGTGTGTGAATGAGAGTGAGTAAGAGTGAGAGTGAGTGTGAGTGAGTTTCAGAGAGAGTGTGAGTACGAATGACTGCATGTGTGTGTGTATCTGTGTGAGTGAGTGTGTGTGTGGGTGAGTGAGTGTGAGTGTGAATATGAGAGTGAGTTTGAGTGTGAGTGTGATTTTAAGTGTGCAGGCTTTGTGTTATAGTAATCCAGACTGTGAGAGGTTTTCAGTAATAAACGCTTATTTCATTGGAGGTTTGCCATCAGGTTTGGTTCAGTAATGCTTCCTAACAGAACCTGTCGTTTGTTCAGCACTGCTGGAAAGAGGAACACAGGCTGATTTACGGAGATGGTAAAGTCTGGGCTGACCCAACACACACAAAGGGGGCTTCCCACAGTGTCTGAGTGACCCCCAAACTCTGGGGAACCTCTTCTGTGAGAGAAAAGCCGTTGGTCTCCAGCGCTCCCGCAGCTTTTAAGATCTTACCTCAGTACCGCATGTTTTTAAATCAAACATTACCTGGTGCTAAAGCGTTTTACCGTGGGGGGTCGTGAGAAAGGCCCAGGACTGTGCCATGTGTTGAGGGAGAGGCCAATCAGTGGGAGTCACACACCCAAGTTGTGTGAAGCTGTTATTGGTCTTTGCGCTTTCAGTGTAGAAAAGTCTGAAAGCTAAATACATATTCTTACAATAATACATATACTTTTGGGTTTATTTAAAAATATAGTTCTTGTCTTTGCTAAGATTAGCTAGCTCAACCATGTGCTCATAACTGGTCAGAATAGTCAAATAGTGGTTCGCTAGAAAGTTGTAGACGTGGCTTTCTGTGTGATGGTAAAGACCGCCCACCTTCTTTTGAATGACAACATTATCTGAGCGTGTCCTTACAGAAAATTGAAAAGCGGAACATTTTTTGAGGTTGAACACGTACGGTACATTAGATTAGATGATACATAAATAGTGGCTTAGACAATTATGCTGAAAGCAGACAGCTTTCAATTTAGGTCACACTATTACAGTTATACACTACCGGTCAAAAGTTTGAGTAAACCTGCTGGAAACTAGGTTTATCTCATAATTGACAATGCTTTACACCGTATACATTTCTGTAAATACTTTAAAATGACAAAAAACACATGTAACAATGAACAAAATGAACATCAAAGAAATGTTCAAGAAAATTATATTGAAAATTGAATCTTGGATTCCTCAAAATAGCCACCCTTTGCCGTGATAACAGCCTCACAAACACGGGCCATTCGGTTAATAAGTTTCAGCAGGAAATCACCCGATATGTCTTCCCAGCTCTCCTGCAGCAATTCCCAGAGAAACTTGTGGGTTGCTTTGCTTTGACTCTTCTGTCCAGTTTGTCGCATACAATTTCTATGGGATTGAGGTCTGGACACTGGGCAGGCCAGGTCATCAGTTTGAGTTGTCCTTCACGTTCCTCCTTCACCAGGTAGTTCTTGCACAACTTCAAGGTGTGTTTCGGGTAGTTATCTTGCTGAAGAATGAAGGAGTGCCGAATTATCCATAGTCCAGATGGAAGGTGTACTCAAACTTTTGACCGGTAGTGTATATAACAACAATAGAGTTATATATACAACTCTATTCTTGTGAACCTTTTGAAACTATTTAGAATTATGTGCTTCTATCTGCAAAAATAGTGTTATCTAAGATGTCAACACAAAATGCACAAAATGTATGTAGTATCTCTGAATAATACTTGGTGAAAATGTATTATTTTTTACTGATATCTAAAGAATTAAAGTATTTCAAATGCATTGCCCATGATATAAACAGCTGTGTAGTGCAGTGGTAAATAACCTGGGCTTGAAACCCAGGTTCAATTGTCAAATCACTTAAACGGCATTGTTTAATGGATAGTATGTCAAATAGATAGTAGAAACTCTTTATTATCCCTGGGGGCAAATAGAGTGCAGCATGAAACATAACACATCACTACATAAATACTTTTTTAGATGCAAGTGATGTGAATCCCTGTGGATAGTGACAGATTCTCCTGTAGGGGGCGATATTTGTCCATTGTTCAGGCTTCGAGACGGACCGTGAGCCTGTCGCGAGGAGAGAATCATTGGCTTTGATTGGCCAGCATGCTACTTCTGAGCAAACGAGCGGCAGAGCAAGTAAAAACCAGCCTGACGAAATTAAGCACTTCAAGATGCGTTTGCATTGGTTCAGGCCAAACGGAGAGAGCCGTGTGGTATCATGTGCGTCCCCTGTCTTTGAAGCGCACGTGGGAAAAAGGTTTCCACTTCAACTGCCAAAAAACAACAAATTTATTTAAACTTCTTTCAATTAAAATTTTAGCTGTTCACTTTTTTCCTTGCGTAAGTTGTTTTCTTTTTCCTCTGTTCCGTGCATGAAGGTCTGATGGTTCCAGTTTCAGATTTTAAAACTTGAGAGAAACAGACTACACCTTGGCTCCCCCACTCCCATCCCTCACCCTCACACCTCCCCAACACAGGCCATGTAGGAACCTAACCTGTCTCCTTTTTTTTTTAAATTCATCATTTTTTCAAATTCACTGCTCTGTGTATGCTCCTATCAGTTATTTTTATAAAGATGTTGTACTCACTATTTCTGTGATATGCTGTCTCATCCCACTGGTAGGAATGCATTTGTTGTAAGTCGCTCTGGATAAGAGCGCACGTAAATTTAATATAGTTCAGAGAAGGCCTCATATCTCTTCATGAAGCAAACAAGGTTTTCTCAAAGTTAAAGCCAGCAGGTAAAAGCCAGTATGAATCTCAAGGCTAAAGCCAGCATAGACCCTGACCAATCTGGCCCATGCCCCGTTCATCAGCAGTGAGACCTTTTGTTTTACACCTACAAGTTGACCACAGGTGGGAGGCTCAGTGCCCGAATGACCCCCAAGCATGGATACAGCAGCCGCCAACCCCAACAGTTAGCGCATCTTGGGGAGTTAACGGTAAACTGGTCACCTGCCTGTAAGCCGGTTAATTGTCAAAGTAGCAGCACTTATTATTGGCCTCTGGTGTTATTTTAAGGGCCGGAGGCTTTTCGTTAATGCCAGACAGGATGTCTCATCCTTGGGAAAGCCATTTACAGCGCTACCCCCCCATATTATCACCTCAATGACGTCCCTCGCGTTCCCTTCTCAGGGGGACCTCAGTGCACTTCCATCTGTAAATAATCACCAGCCGCTCTGTTTTCTCAGCCTGCACAGATGATTTAAACAGTAAATCCGGCCACAAACTGGTAGATAAAGTTCTAATCACTGTAATAATTATGACAAGAGACAGCAGAAATATTGGCTCATATCTTATTATATCCATATTAATTGTGTCTTTGGAAGTGAATATGTGACTGAGAAATTATCTATGTTCATGTTCCGTTTCTTTGTAATGTTTGGATGTGACGTGAAATGGTGTGACTGCATGATTAGTTACCCTACCCTATCTAGTATACTCCATGTGCTTAAAATGGAAGCTAATGTATGTGTGTAGTACACATGTATGCATCATTATATCTAGTCTAGCTGACTTCTGCAGGGAATTAAAAAATGTTATGCTGCTGGTGTTGAGTAAAACCATACTCATGCTCAGCAATGGAAATAAAAAACTGTTTATGGAAACAAACAATGAAAAAAAACAGTGGAAAACACAAGAATATAATTATTATAATGATATAACCATTTATTTTCCCTTTTCACATATTTTATTTCCCCTCCATTACCTGCCTAATGTGTTTACTGAAAATACGTTTGTGATGATGCAGTCTAATATCTCAGTTTACCGACAGTCTGTGGAAGTATTGTGTAAACTTCAATACAGTAATGTGGAAAAGCAGGGGTATAAAAGTATATTTCTAGCCAGGGATATTTACTGTCAAAAACAGGTATATAGCAAAATAAATCTGAATTAATTTTAATACATGTTACTCTTGCAGAACTTATTTAAAAAAAAATGTTTATACAATACTCCTACAAAAAAAAACAATGTACACACTATGACATGCGATGGCATTATATACACCTTTCTGATGGTTTACTGGGAGACTGTGACATTCTGTGGGGGGGGCTGGGGATGCTTATTCGTTGGGGAGGCACTGCTATCCAATGAATAGTAGTAGTAGCAGAGGGTACAAGAGGGAAAAAATTGTACTAAAAGATTTTGTACAAAAAAAAGATAACTACCCCCAGATTATTTTAAAATGATTAATGGGCCCTTCATGTGGTTATAGGTTAAGGGAATAACATTGTATTTGTGTTATGATATTGTATGTCAATTCTTTTTTATATTGTATTTTCTGTTTGCAGAGAACAGAGTACAATGTGGCCAGATTACAATAATTATTCATTAATTTCTTTTTTCAGACTGACACAGAATTACATAGTTTTTAAAAATAAAATTTTAGACCATATTGTTGATTGCATATTGTTGTAAATTGCAGTTTGAAGCTAGTTAAAATTGTCTTCAGTAATGACAAAAATATAATGTAGTACTCCTGAAGCTCAATGTGTCCATTGTGGACCCTGTAAGACTGTGTGTGGAGAATGAGAGACATGATTGACCCTGCAGGCCTGACGTGGTGAGAAAAGAAGGTCAAAATCACAGGTGTTCATCACAGCCCATGGCAGAGGGCTCAAACAAGTCAATTTGCCTTTGTTTCCCTCCATTGTGGTTCTGACTAAAGCGCCCTTCTCCATAAGGAGAAAAGCCTGGAAACATCACGTTTCTGTACATTTCCTGCTGTGGGAACCCACAGACACAGTCCCTGAGTGGAACAGTCCCTGGGCCGGGGGGATGGAAAGTAGAGAACCCCCCCATCCTGTATCAACCTCCTCCCTTTTCTGCCTCTTACAGTGTTCATCCCCATTCTTCAAATTATTTCAGATTTCTTTCCCCCATTTTTCCTCCTAATTTGGTGACCAACTCTACCCTCTTCTAGTTCAACTGTGAGTTTGCCTCCGTCACTCCCCCCCTTGGCCCCCCTTCCTCAGCCATTGCGTTAAAATGAGAGGAAGCGGATGCCGTGTTTATCGCCGGCACACAGGAAGCACCGAGATATCACTGAGTGGATTGGGGACATCAGATGGCTTAGTGGAGCCTCGTTAACATCCAGCCATCGGATCCCTGCCACAAACCTCTCCTAATACATCAAACCATGCATTAACAGAAGACAAACGCTTTATGAAATATGCTATTATTTATGCATAACCGTTAGTCTGCTTTGCACGTTTTCCAAAGAATACTCCTCATCGTTAAGGTCTTCCAGGGAAGTTGTTATGTTAGTCGTTACACGTAACATTAAGTCCTTATGCAAAGTTGAAGCAATTTTTCTCCTTTAATTCTCCTTTAAGACATGTTTGTTGTTAAGTGCACCATAGCCTGAGAAATTCGTTCGGATTGAATCAATTCATTAATTGTGAAGGCTGTTAGTATGCCAAACAAAACGGGACACAAACCACAGTAAGGCCTGTTTCAATGCTACCCTTTACACACCCATTTACCTGATCTTAAATTCTGCCATCTGTACTGTGATAAATATGCACTGCAGCTCTTTCTGACTCCAACTCCCTCTCTCCAGGTGATTAATCTTCGTGCTGCGTTCATATTGCAGAACAGATGTGCTGGTGATGCGTTCTCTGTGTCATAGGTGTTTGGAGCATTGCCCCTGTTTTAGGCGCTGAGAGTTAGGGGTCCTTTAAAAACTCATATCAGCTCTAATGCGCTTCCAAACGACATCCTGTTGCCCATCATACATACTGCACAAGGTTTACAACTCTGCCCGGTGATCTCCAGAGACACTTTCACACCGATTTTAATCTGGGTGGACTGATAGATACTTCATTGCCACACAACAAAGGTTGTGAGCCATTAATATGCAATACAGCTTGTTAGCGAGCTCTCTCATTCACATACACAAACAATACAGCAAAAGAGTGCAAGACGTGGTAAACACGTTATAAAAGTGCATGTTCTAGACCAGGGGTGTCCAAACTTTTTCCACTGAGGGCCAAATACAGAAAAATATACGAAAGGCTGGGCCACTATTAGAGCGCTCCGTTTTCTGTCGAGGGGGGGTGCTACGCGAAAAAAGCTGAGACCCGTTCGTTTATTTCGCGGAGTGTTCAATGAATACGGGTGGCTCCACTAATGGTGAAACTAAGAATTACAACTCAGTCAAGTGCAAGTTTCATGCGCGGGCCATATTCCATTATATTGGGCCGTAGTTTGGACACCCCTGTTCTAGACCGACAGGCCACAGCTCACAGAATTAGAGTCAGAGTAGTAGTATTCTGCATGGGGCAGTTGTAGTGAGGTAGGGGCCTGAGTGTGGCACTGAGAAGACTGGGGGGTTACAGGTGGGAGTTCAGGGCTTGGATAACTTTGGATAGCTTTGACCACCTGTCACAGGGCATTACTATCGGCATGCAGAAAACCTGCACTGTCATCCCCTTGGTGAAACAGGACTTATGCAACAGTGACTGCTGAAATCAGACTAAGCTTCATATAATTACCCCACCTCACACGTTTTCAATAGAGATGCTTTCATGGATTTCTTTCTGTCCGTAGTAAGTTTTGGTTGTGTTTTACTTGGCAAAAAAAGGTACTCATTCTCTGCCAAGGTCACTCGAAGGCAATAACGAGCTTAGTTTTGTTTTGTTGTTCACAGTGATCCTCCTTTTCATTACAATGTGTCTGTAAGCATACCCCATGCACAAACCCAGTGTGTGTGCAGGATGAAGAAGGTCACTGCATAGCGCCAAAGGTCACAGTACAGCTCTGAAGGTCACTGCTTGCCGCTGAAGGTCACAGTACAACTTTGAAGGTTACGTCTTGGTACTGAAGGTCACAGTACATCTCTGAAGGTCACTGCATGGTGCTGAAGGTCACAGTACAGCTCTGAAGGTTACTGAATTGCACTGAAGGTCTGGGGTTCCGCTTATGATGCTGGGCCCCCCTCAGGTCGCGCGCGTAGCATGCAACGCCACATTTTTGGGTTGTTTTTTCCATGTAAAATGTAATTTCATGAGTACAATTATGAGATTTCAGCTCCACCCCACAAGTTGAGGCAGCATCCAGCTGGACCAAACCATTTCATGTAAATAGAGGGGGGGGATGTTGGCAATACAGAGGCTCTCTGCCAGCCAACTTTTTGCCAAAAACAAAAATAAATCATTAGTTAAATTAGTACATGGTAAATAAAATATTCTATTAATGATGATATAATGTTGAATTTTTTTACTTAATGTTCTAATAATTTTTTAGGGCCGCCCTCTCACGGGCCCTTAGAATCATCCTAACTTTTCATGGCAATAAGGAGCCACTGCTGAAGGTCACAGTACAGCTCTAAAGGTCACTGCATGGCGCTGAAGGTCACAGTACAGCTCTGAAGGTCACTGCATGGTGCTGAAGGTCACAGTACAGCTCTGAAGGTCACTGCTTGGCGCTGAAGGTCACAGTACAGCTCTGAAGGTCACTGCTTGGCGCTGAAGGTCACAGTACAGCTTTGAAGGTTACTTCTTGGTGCTGAAGGTCACTGCACAGCTCTGAAGGTCACTGGTAGCTTGTCTGTTTAACTGAGTTGTAAAACAGTAGCAGCACAGGGCCGGTGACCCCAAAGGCTGTACAGGGTTCTCCAGAGGGATGCCAACTGGGGGAGATGGCTGAGTAGCTGACTGGCTGTTGGCCATCCCAGGGAAACCAGTGAACCACGGCGAGCCATGGCACCACCATCACCAGAGCCAGTAAAACAGGAAATGCTTGAGGGTAAGAAACTGTCCCCAGCGCCTTGACCTCCCTGATCACCGGGCCCACTCAGGGAAACTGATATCAGGAAAGACGGGAGTCGAGTCTGTGATTCTGTCAGGGAAGGTGAATGATTGGCTGGGGAAAAACCTACCACAGGGGTAATGTGATTATGTGCATGGCGGTGTGGGTTGGGTGGTTTGTTTGAAAAGGGACAGGGCTGGCTGGTCGCTCTGTTTGTTTGCCTGTTTGCGGGGAGTGTGCCTCTGCCCTCACCCCCCGCTGCTTTACTCTGGCTCTCCCCTTTGGGTTTGGATGGAAATTTGGTTCCGACCACAAACTCCCCTTCGAAAACGTCCACACATAAACACACCAGGGACTCTGGCTCCGTCTCTTTACAAAACTACTCTTTTTTTCCCCAGAGTCCGAAGGTTTAAATAATTCTTTGCCTGTTTAAAGAATCCTGACAAATGTTTGCCACTTCGTCTTTCATTAAAGAGTCTAACCTCCTTTTGTTCCATAAACACAGAGGTTTGATGAATGATTATTGTTCATTTCTAACTGTTGTTTTGTGATTAATGTACCCATGTGTGTACACTGTATTTATGCACAGGAATACTTCAGACCTGGTCACAACAACTGGGATTCAGTTTCCTCAGGTCTTGGGTGAAGTTCAGATGAAAGATCTGCAGTCTATAAATACACACTCATATCACACATTGTAAAATCTGAATTGTAAGTGATATTGATGCGTCCAGGAGCCCAGCTATAAAATAAAGAAGCAAATGTAAGATACAATCTGTTCATTTGTATAGTGTCTATGCTAATAAGTGTAATGTTTAATGTTCTGCATGTATATAATTTTGAAAAATGTTATACTGCACCCTCATGCCTTCTACTCTTTTTTAATGTAGAAAATCCTGATCTAAAATCCCCACAGGTGTCTGTAAGTGCAGGTAGCACAGCAGAAAATCATTTCCACATTACGGTTAGGAAGCACGTTGGCATAAATCACATGACAGGAGATGACTACAATGGATAATACTCAAACACCAAAAGAGAGAATTCCCCACTTTAACCCACAAGCACAGATGACCAACTGGCTATGGAGCTGAAACACATACTTGCTGAAGGTCACTGAGGTCACAGAGCCAGAGGCATGGAGTTTATCCATGACTTATCCCTGACATATACCTAACTTCTTCATGATTTATTTCTGACATATACCTGACTTATACCTGATTTATTCATGACTTATCCATATCTTATCACTGACTTATCCATGACTTATTCCTGACATATACCTGATTTATTCATGATTTATCCCTGACATATACCTGACTTATTCATGACTTATCCATATCTTATCGCTGACTTATTTCTGACATATACCTGATTTATTCATCATTTATCCCTGACATATACCTGAATTATCACTGACTTATCCATATCTTATCCCTGACTTATTCCTGACATATACCTGACTTATTCATGATTTATGAATACCAGACAGCCCCTCTCTAACTCACATGGAGGGTGTTGAGTATGTGTGTATGATTGGAGTAACTTACACATTCAATATCACTTACACACTTGCATGGCACCTTAACCTACTTCACCTGCACACTCCTCACCTCACCTGCACACTCCTTAATGTGCATTAATACATGGTAAGATCAATCATAGTCCGTGTAAGAGGTCAGTGCAGTAATACAGTGATAGACATAATTGTTGGCAGCTGCATACCATACCTGTAACACAGGGAAGGAAAAGCTAGTAGATTTATATATTTTTTTTTTTTGGACAGTCATCAACATATATACATATTACAAAATGTAGTATTAAACATGAAAGCAGTGGTGATGACAATTAGTACAAATGTAGAGTCAGTGGTAGTGGAGTCTGAAGAGGTGGGTTATGAGTCTCTCGTCATAAAACTGCAATGAAAAAGCACCAGGTGAGGCAGCAATTACATCTGCCGCACTGAGGGGGGCGATCTTGAGCCCACGTAATTGGTGACGCTCGCTATTCCTCTACGTTAGCTAGAAAAATTACAACTGCTGCAAAAAAATGCACTGCGGCTACAACTCCCTTTAGTGTTATTGCTCTCGTTTCGTTCATCCTGAATATCTCTACATCATATGGGCTGCAAAAATGGAAAACGTTATATATAGCCTTAACATTTTCTCAAAATTGGACTTTCAATCAAAACAGAGTGATTAGCAATGGAAGACCAATGCCTGAGCTTAAGGACCTACTTCGAACTAACAGACAGAAAATCACACGGTCGTTTAAAATAGAGTGGTACCAACGAAAAGACTGTCTGTGCTACGAAGAATCGCCTTTACTGCTTTCCCTGACTTTTGTTCTCCACTACCGACAACGTTTGGACTAAGGCGGGATTTTGTGACTTGAAAAATCTACCAAGGAGCCTCAACAAACATGAAAGATCGACAACTCACATTCAAAGCCAAATTGCTTTAAAAACTTTTGGAACTTCAAGGATAGATCTGGCTTTGAATGAACAGCGGAGATTAAATATCAGCATCCACAATGCTAAGGTAAAGGAAAACCGTGAGATTTTAAAAGACCTTATTAATGCAACCTGTTTCCTAGCCAAACAGGAATTAGCATTTCGTGGTAATGATCAGAGTGCAAGCTCTTCTAATCGTGGCAACTATGTGGAGCTATTGCATGCTTTTGCTGACAAAGATGAAAAGTTATCTAGACATTTGGAGACATCCACTGTGTTTTCTGGCTTATCAAAACGATTTAATCGAAGCAGTCGGCGATGTAATTAGAAGTCATATCAGAGGAGATTAATGCAGCCTCATTTGTTGCAGTCGAAGTAGACGAGACAACGGATGTCACAAACAAAGCCCAAATCTCTGTAATTTGGCGTTATGTGGCTAAAACTGAGGTGATTTGTGAGGTGAGGGAGGCGTTCTTGGGATTTGGTGATGTGAGTGATGACAGACGACCACCGGCTATTGCTGATTATGTTTTGGGAGTGTTGGGGAAATACAAGTGCGTTGAAAAACTGGTAGCTCAGCTAAATAAAGCTGGCAAATAAAACGTGAATCAAATAGGCCTACTTTCCTGTATGCGTGTGTTGTAAAGAACGCTGATATGAAATATGAAACATACGGTGCCTAACCAATAGTCGTTGCGCAACCTGCCATTGAATGGTGAATTTAAGATACCTGTTCATGTGTGTAGACCTAAATCTGGCTCTGGTACTATCCAGAGCCTCCCCAACCATTGACCTCACCGCACGTCACTGGTGTATATAGTTTACATTCCTTTATATTGAATACATTTGTTCAGCTGAATATTTTACTGAAGCAATTTAAGTTAAGTACTGGGAATCAAACTTGCAACTAGCAACTGAGTTACTAACCATTAAGAACATAAGAACATAAGAATACACAATGATGAGAACAGACCATTCGGCCCATCTAGGCTCATAATTTCCTCGTCTAAGGAATATCCAGTACTACATCAAGCCTTTACTTGAATACCCCAAATGTTTCTGCCTCTACTACTTGACTTGGACAGCTATTCCATGCATTGACAACTATCTGTATAAAAAAATGGTTCCTGATATCTGTGTGGAATTTACCTTTAACTAATTTCCACCTGTGCCCTAGTGTTCTGCTAACTGAACTAATCTTAAAAAAATCTTTGGTAGTTCATTTTGTGAATCCCTTTCATGGATTTAGTCTCAGTTTGCTTAAGTCTTTCCTTGTAACTTTGACCTTTCATGTCAGGTACCAATTTAATTGTCCTTCTTTGCACTTTTCCAGGAGCTTCTATATATTTCTTGTAGTGTGGTGCCCAGAACTGCACACACTATTCTAAGTGAGGTCTGACAAAGGCATTATATAATATGGTTATATAATGTTTATATAACCATTATTCTACATTGCATCACTCCAGAGTCATGACTGTCTTATTGTCAGGAACGGTGTCGGAAAACCAGGCGCGGACCCAGAAATGCAATAATATATTTTATTGCATAAACAACAGGCGATGGTCAAACAGGGGTAATCAGAGCAATGCAGGGATCCAAAGAATGGTCGGGGACAGGCAGAGTTCGTTCCGGGCTTCAGGGGTATCAGGGGCAGGCAAGGCGTAGTCAGTGGGCAGGCGAAGGTCGAAAACGTGAAAGCAGTCCAGGGAACACAGGGAGGAGCGGGAACGAGACTGAGAACAGGACGAACACTGGAGCACAAGCACGAACACAAACACGATGAAACAAAACATGGGGAAACAGAGATAACGCTGGAGAGTAGTGTAAGCATACGCAAAGCACAAGACAATCTGGCAACGAACATGGTAAAACACACAGCTTAAATACATTTAGACATAACGAGAAACAATTAGGAATGAACAGGAATGCAGCTAACTGCAATCAGACACATGAGAACAGGTGAAAACGATAATACAATGACAAGACTGGGAACAGGTAAGTGAAAGTGAAAACACGGACCAGACAGCCAGGAAAACATGGAATAAATGAAAACAACTCATTACGGGAACACGAACACGAGACGTGACACTTATCCTCTGCCTCTGCATCATTTACATTATATTTACATTTTAAGCATTTAGCAGACGCTCTTATCCAGCACAGCAGTTTGCATTCCTTTGCATAGAATCCATTTGTACAGCTGTATATTTCATGACTGTCTTGTCTTCTGCTTCCGCATCACTACAGAGTCATGACTGTCTTATTGTCAGAACGGTGTCGGAAAACCAGGCGCGGACCCAGAAATGCAATAATATCTTTTATTGCATAAACAACAGGCGATGGTCAAACAGGGGTAATCAGAGCAATGCAGGGATCCAAAGAATGGTCGGGGACAGGCAGAGTTCGTTCCGGGCTTCAGGGGTATCAGGGGCAGGCAAGGCGTAGTCAGTGGGCAGGCGAAGGTCGAAAACGTGAAAGCAGTCCAGGGAACACAGGGAGGAGCGGGAACGAGACTGAGAACAGGACGAACACTGGAGCACAAGCACGAACACAAACACGATGAAACAAAACATGGGGAAACAAAGATAACGCTGGAGAGTAGTGTAAGCATACGCAAAGCACAAGACAATCTGGCAACGAACATGGTAAAACACACAGCTTAAATACATTTAGACATAACGAGAAACAATTAGGAATTAACAGGAATGCAGCTAACTGCAATCAGACACATGAGGAACAGGTGAAAACGATAATACAATGACAAGACTGGGAACAGGTAAGTGAAAGTGAAAACACGGACCAGACAGCCAGGAAAACATGGAATAAATGAAAACAACTCATTACGGGGAACACGAACACGAGACGTGACACTTATCCTCTGCCTCTGCATCATTTACATTATATTTACATTTTAAGCATTTAGCAGACGCTCTTATCCAGCACAGCAGTTTGCATTCCTTTGCATAGAATCCATTTATACAGCTGTATATTTCATGACTGTCTTGTCTTCTGCTTCTGCATCACTCCACTGAGTCACGACTCAGACAATACCTCTCTGCAGCACCACACACTGTTGTCAGTGATCAGCTATGGTAGAGCCACCGTATTTGTGTGTCTCTGCTGTGTTTCTGTACATCCCAGAGGACATATCTGAGGACATATCTGGCTGGTTAATTCCTGTTCAGCTTGCCCACACGGAGCTAAATCATACATTCTCCAGTGTAGCAGTGAATGCAGGTTTTCTGTTACAACAAATGCACCACACCAGGTGATTTCACTATTTATCTCACTTCTTCAATCAAGGAGGGGAACTAATTGAAATCACCTGGTGTAGTGCATTTTGTTGCAACAAAAACCTGCAAACACGCTCCTAAATCAGGAATACAGGGTCACATGTGTGCGTGAGACTCCCCTACACTAAATAAAGACCTTCATTCCCCATATTTATTCAGGAAAATGTATTTAAATATATTTATTTCATTTAGTCAAAAGGGACCGTGGACAGGAATCAAATGTGCATTAATGCACCATGACAGATTTACCTACACAGTTCATTTTGATCTATAAATCTGTACAGACACAGTGATAAATTCCAAAATACAAGCACTACAAACATCTTCTGAGATGGGCTGCAACCAGCATGGCAGCCAGTGATTGAGTTGTATGAGAGCGTAGCATGCATCTTTGATTCACATATAAAGCATCATGTATGTATATCTATATATATATCTGTGTATATACAGTATATATATACCATAGCTTGGATGAATACTCGATTCTGATTGGCTAACAGCCTTGCATATATATCAAGTATACACACAGTAAATCCTTCTATAATTCCTCCTACAACAAGGTCCATATTAATTTGTGCAAACAAGGATTGAGACACTCGGCATGGCAGCTCATCTGCAGATCTGTCAAGTTATGGAAATTAATGTCCAGACCATCGATCAGAAAGGCTGTGTAGGAGTTAGGACTTGTTTACTTAGATCAAAAGATTGCAATAACTTAGTGGAATTTCTTTCTAACTTCCCCAGAAATATATAGTATTGCTAGTTAGCCAGCAAGCTTGTATAACTTCTGCCTTTTTTAGCAAACTTGGCAACAGTGACTCCCACACCAACTTGGTTTGTGGGATATTTCTAGCTTTAAACCATACTGTAGAGGTAGAACAAGTGTGAAGTACTTAGTGCTAGCTAGCTAGCTTGAGAACTTTTCTACCACTTCTGGCTGTCATGTAAGTTATCTATTACATAGGTTGCTAACGTGTCTGGCTAGTAACTAATAAGTTACTCAAAACATCTGGCAAGCTAGCTAACTAACTTATTAGCCATTGCTAACTAAAAGTGTTTGAAAGAAAGTATTTAATGCCTATTTAATTATATAGGCTACTAGTCAGACATTTTAGCAGTCTATGTAAAACATGTATTACATGGCAAGAAAACTTTATTAACATTAGCTAATGAGCTAGCACCATCAACTTGTTCTAGCTCCTCGGCTACTGTACGATAGCAAGCTGGCTTTATGTATCATTAGGTAACTAACAATTATTTATAATTACAAACAAAACAAACCAAAAAAATTTAAGAAATAAGTGTGTAAGTGTGTAAGTGTGTTTGTGGGATATACACACACACCTGGGGTGATGCTGGAGCAGGAAGCTGTCTGGCTTTCATGACAGACAAGTGTGAGAGTAGCTAGCTAGCTAGCACTAAGTATTCCAAACTTGTTCTACATTCTATGGTATGGTTTCAAGTTACAAATAACTTATCACAAAAATGAAGTTGGTTTGAGAGTCAGGTTCACTGAAAAAGGCAGAATTTATAGAAGCTGGCTGTTTGACTAGCAATATACATTTCTGGGTAGGCTATGTTAGAAAACAATTCCACTATATTATTGCAATATAAGTTCCTTTAGCAAACTCCCACACAAGCTCAATATAAGCACCTGTCTTATATCTACCTGTTTACATCTGTCACTTCCACATCAGTCGGCATTGGTATTGTCTTGCGCTTTTTCTGCTGATTGTCAGTCCTGACATGTTTGAATTGTTTTACTGGCTCTTAAATCTGAGACAGCCTGGGTTTCTAACAGCTGAGCTGGCCAGCTAGTAATGGCCATCCCATGTTAGTGGTATTTTTTATTTTATTTTATTTTCTAATTTTTTCCAGTTTTTCTCCCAATTTGGTTGCCAATTATACCCTCTATTTATTTCAATTCCCCACCCCCACAAGTCCGCCGCCCGTCCTCCAGGAGCGAGACACACATTCCTGGCCGATTGTTCCCGCCTCTTCCGAGACGGAAATTCTTCCACGGACGCCTTTTACCTTCTCCTCGACGGACTCGTGCCGGCTCACCCTCCCCCCTCCCCCGGAGGCGGACAGCCAAATGCCGCCTCCGATCGGGGCTGACGACCAGGGCCGGTCAGGTAGAGATGCGGGTTTCGAACCGTGTCCCTGACAGGCAGCGCACACCACACCAAAGTGTGGCGCGTTAGACCGCTACACCATCCGCCGCCGGTATTGTGCACATAATCTCTCTTTACCACTGCTCAGTGGAACCTAAAGAGCATCCCATCAATCATAACAAGAAAAAGAACAGCCGACTCCATGTTGGTGTGCCACAGTTACCTAACACCATGGCGATGTGCCTCAGGTGCCCAACACCATGGCAATGTGTCTTGGTTACCTAACACCTTGCCAATGTGCCTCAGCTACCCACACCATCCAACACCATGCCAATGTGTTTGGTTACCTAACACTATGGCAATGTCCCTCGGATACCAAATGCCGTGGTGATGAACGTCGGTTACCCAGCACCATGGCAATGTATTTTGGTTACCTAACACCATGGCAATGTGCCTCGGCTACCCAACACCATGCCAATGTGTTTTGGTTACCTAACACTATGCCAATGTCCCTCAGATACCAAACGCCATGGTGTTAAACATCGGTTACCCAACACCATGGTGATGTGCCTCAGCTACCCAACACCATGGTGCTGAGCCTTGGTTACTCTGTGTTCCAGATGGTCCTTCCCAAACCAAGATACAATCAGCTCGTATCCCAAAAGCAGCGGCTCTGTAATTTATTTTCTGCCAAAGCCCTGAGTATACAGTGTGTTTCTGTCACACTGCGTGAGTAAGAGCAGGAAGTGGCATGACAGCAAGGCTCAGAGAACTTTCATGTCAGGAAGTGATGCAATAGCTTTAGCACAGAATTCAGAGTGAAAGCACACCCCGTCAGGGAACGTTTTCCTGTTCAGGAATGGGATTGATAGTAGACCCTGTCAGCCCTGGACAGCCCTGAGTCACTTCCTGTACAGCCCCGAGCCACTTCCTGTACAGACCAGCTGACAGCTGGGCACCTTCACTGGAGAACCAGAAACTGATGGCTGTGTGCACAAAGAACACACAGCCAGTGCTACCTGTCACTGTACATTTACATTTTAAGCATTTAGCAGATCACCTGTACCTGTCACCTGTACATGTACCTATCACTGTGCTCATTTAGCCTTGAGTTTTGTAAGAGTGAGCTTGGAGAGTATCTACAAAGGAACCTAACTTTAAATTCCTGTCTTTCAATTATACGAATTTCAACATGTATTGATATCACTTTCATTCCATGTGAGGAGACATCTTAGAAAGTCATTTTGCACGATGCACTGTAATTCTACTTTTGCGTAATTTGGGGGTTCTACTCAACAGTCCAAATCTGGTGATTAGCTGGAGAAACCTGCACTCTTCCAGCGAAGCAGTGAACATTGAAACATTTTCCCGAAGAGAATGTGAGTGAAGACAGAAGTGTTATTGTGAAGGAGTTTGCTATGCGCTGCCGCTAAAATAAGTGAATAAGGAGCTGCAGCTCAGAAGGTCAGAGGGAACAGTGCTGCCTGAAGTTGAGCACCAGGACAAGTAGGGATGCCGTTGAATGACTTATGTGTGACGCAGCTCCGGGCAGTAACACTATCTGTGCGTGATTACACAGGAATCCGCCTGCTATTATTCAAGCTCATGCTACAGTAGTCTTCTTCTTCTTTTTCTTCTTCTTCTTCAGCGTAACATGAGATGCAGGACAGCACGTAGACCTTTAACTGCAGAACTCCCCCGAGGGATGTGTTTATCCTTAAATAAAAAAAGAGTTATGCCTGCGAGATATGACATTTTGACAACTTCTGCTTCTTTTTATTGTTGTATCTTCAGTTTGTCGACTTAGATTGAACCGAAGGAATACAGGGAAGAGGAGTTCCTCTTGAAAATGTTCATGGTGCATTCCAGAACAGAAGAGCCGGTCTTCATCTGGGTCCAGTGTACAGTGTCTGGCTTGGCTGGCTAGCATCTCTGATCGCTTGTGGTGTGCAACTGTGCACTGTGTGGCTGGAATTTTATGTTTCAGAATTTGTTGGAAGCTCAGTCTTAACCTTCATCTACATAGCTGCAACCAAACCTCCAAATACAGAAAAATGAGTGCAATCACATGGGGTAGGGTAGAGTGTAAGTAATCATTGGCAGGAGGATTACTGTTTAAGGTTTTTAATAAAACATGCATATGTCTGAACATTACTCCCTCTTGACATTACTCCCTCTTGAATATTTATTGCATTTTAAATAAATGTATTTAATATATAACTTCCTCAAAGCTATATCCATGAAATATCCCCACAACAGAGCATACGGTAAATAAGAGACAAACAAAATCATAATGATAATGATAATGATAAGGTTAGGTAAGGTAAGGTACTGATCAATAAGGTAATCAATGCTTATAGCACCTTAAAACAGATCCAGATACAGGTAACTGCCAAAATAAAGGAAACAGCATCATGTGATTAAAATATTCATGTCTGGCAGAAACTCAGCATTGTAACATGTGGAGGGTTTATGACATATTTTTCTGTTTAACTGTAATTATGAAAACCCTTCCAAATAACACATACAGATAACTGCCAAAATAAAGGAAATGTCTTAATAGGGCGTTGGGTGACGACAAACCACCACAACAGTTTCAATGCGCCTTGGCATAGATTCAGTGTGCCTGGAACTCTATTGAAGGGATGCAAAACCATTCTTCCACAAGAAATTCCATAATTTGGTGTTTTGTTGATGGTGGTGGAAAATGCTGTCTCAGGCGCCACTCCAGAATCTCCCATAAGTCTTCGCTGGGATTGATGTGGTGACTGAGACGGCCATGGCATTTCGTTTATATCATTTTCATGCTCCTCAACCATTCTGTGACCACTTATGCCCTGTGGAAGAGACCACTCCCATCAGTATAGAAATGCTTCACCATAGATTGAAGGTGATTGCTCAGAATGGCTTTGTATGTATTGGTGCTTACGTTGCCCTCTAAGGGGGTAAGTGGACCTAAACCATGCCAGGAAAATGCACCCCACACCATAACAGAGCTGCCAGAACCCTTCATTTGCTCAAGTGTTTCTTTTATTTTGTCAGTTACCTTTATATCTCAACATTTCCGTACACAGATTTGCCTTTGTGAGACGCAGAGTCTAGGTCAGTAGTCTGATCAGTTTAATTAATTCCTGAAATGTGTTACATCACCGTACGCCGCTGCTCTGTGAATGGAGACGTTGATGTATTCCAGGGTGTAGCGGGGTCTTTCTATTGCATCAATACGCACTGGACCATAGGACCATACTGCTGTCTTTGTTTCTGCCCAAATAAAGAACCACTCTTAGATCAAGCCTTTCTTCTCTCCTTCCCTCTCTCCCTCCAACGCATGTGGAGAAAAACTTCTGGTGGGAACACAAAGAATCAACTCAACTGAAACGAATGTTGCAGCTGTACTGGTTTTAAAATGAACATATCTATTTAATTTGTTGAAACCAGAAAAGTCACACAGTATTAAACACGGTTTGGTATAAATGTTTTCCTGCTGCTGAAACGCTGCGGTGAGCACGTGCAGAGAGACAGTTGCTCACGCTGTGGGCGAGCCCCCTGCTGGACTTTTTCTGCGGTGCCCGGCTGTTTCAGCAGTGGACAGCAGTCAGTTGAAAATAAAATATGGCAGATGCCTTTCAGCAATGCTGAATAATATGTGCTTGTGAATGTAACCATGTGGGCATGACTGACTGCCACTCACTTAAACAGATGGAGAGTTCTGGAGGAATTGGGCAGGGATTTTTTTGTTTTTATTGCACAAGCAGTGGTAAACTGTAATAATCAAACATGATTGCTTGCTTTACTGATCATATTTTTGCTGACAGGAAAACTTCTCGGTAGTACTGTAGATCCAGCCAACATGACAACATTGATAAAGCCAACTGTTTTACCAGGACAAATTACTTCTGTTTTTCATTTTTTTTCCAATGGAGTATCAAAGTGTGGACTGAATAAATACAGAAAGCCCTGAACACAGACAGCAATTGAATCAGACATATTGTGTAGATAATATATTTATGCCACCATCGGTTGTTTGCTCTTTTGGAAGGAGAATAAATTAATGCATGGAATATTCCATTCCATAAGCAAATGCTTTCATTTTTCTCCAGCCATATTAGCAGTGATTTGGGCAGATATAAATTATTGTCTGTGTGAATAGGAATATACTTTATTAGCCATGCTACACAAGGTAATTAGAATTTGTCACACACATAGACCACTATACATATGTATTCCAGCACAGGGTCAGCCATAATACAGCACCCCTGAAGTAGTTTAGGGGTTCAGTGCCTTGCTTAAGGGCACTTTGGCAATGCCCCAGGAAGTGAACTAGCCTCCCTCCAGTTTCTAATTAATTGTTTTTTTGTTGGACTTCCTGGGATTCAAACCAGCAACCCTCCGCTTGCTAGCCCGTGTCACTAACCACTGAGCCACTACCACCCCTTGAAGGTGTATTACAGGTCAGAGGGACTGTTTTTACTTGCAGGACAACCCCTGTGTGGAATATTTCACACTCAGCCATCATCTCTGAGGACCAACCTTTCAAAGGCAATTCAAAATGTCAGCTTTCTGTTGCAATATACTGTATAGATTTTCAATACAGCAAGTAATCACAAATGCAGTTCTGGTGAATGAAACAGTTATTCTCCTTTGCCTGGGTGGCTGGTGACAGTTCAACACGTGAAAGAGAAAAATTATTCCTGTTATCCATTTTGGCCAATAATAATGTATGCCTGTTATCCATTCTGGCCAATAATAATCATGCCTGTTATTGATTTGTAATTTATTATAAATATTATTATAAACACATAAACACTTGCACATCGCAAGTTAAATCAGGCCTGGTGAATCAAGTGCCTATTTCAATTTTCTTTTGTTTGAGGCCCCCCCCCAATAGAAGAGCCCAGTACATATGCCAGGTACACCGTGGTTTTGCCGTGCGCTTGCCAGACTCTCTAAAATCACCACACAGCCGACACCATGATGGCAGCCATGACCCAGAGAGCAGAGGCAGACCCCCGGCAGAGCGAGCTAACTTAATATTCTCTATCAGACAGAAATGCAGGTTTTTATACTGGAGAGTTTCCCAGTATTCCCTGCTTGTCACAGTCTGCCTCCACCTTTCTTCAGCTACATTTCCATCTCCATCCATCACCCCCACCCCTCCCCCAGCCTGCAGTTTGTGGCAGAGGAGCATGGATTTTGGAAGGGGGGGTTCCTGCCCTTATCCTGTACCATCTGTTTATCTCTGTCCCGGATGAGGGCCTTTGCCAGGCTGGGTGCCCAACAGTTTGGCTGTATGTCCCAGGTCTTTCATACTTTACAGTTTGCATCATCAGGTACTATTATACAGCATATGTAAGATTGTTGTGTACCTGTGTATAACTGCACAACACTACTGCACCAGCATACGAGCATACCGTGATCGTTAAAATAAATGGAACAGAACTTCAAAAACATTCCACAGATGATCTGATGTACACATGATGATATATGAAATTTAATTCAATTCAGCCTGAATAAGGCTGGACATCTAGAAACATATAGTTAAAAAAACTAAAAACTAAATAAAGGACTGATATCAGCATCCTGCATAGGACAGGTTTGGTGGTTTGCTGTGGTTCCCCTGGGTAGGGCAGGAGGGCAGGGTTCTAGCGGCATCAGCCCACAGCAGTCACAGTTCACTGCAGAGGACCTGAGCTTGGTGTAAATCGGCAGGACCGACTTACTGAAAGGAGGGAAAGGTTTGGATTCTGCTGCTTGGAAATAGAACACCGATCGCATATGCATCTTCCATTGTGAAAACACAGATGGGCCTTGAGGTTGTTGTGCCCTCAGGTAGCTGACAGGTGACTCAGTACACTGACAGGTAATTGCGCAACATAGTCTCCACTACCAGGTGTACTTGACTAGTTTTGACAACTGTCTCTTTGTTGTCAGTAGCAGTATAATATAGTGGTTAGGGAACTGGGCTTGTAACGCAAAGGTTGCAGGTTCGATTCCCTGCTGTTGTACCTTTGAGCAGCATACTTACCCTGAACTGCTTTGTAAGGAAATGTAAGCTGTGTAAGTCGCTCTGGATAACAGCGTCGACTGAATGCCTGTAGTGTAATGTTGGAGAGGTGTGATGCAATCTTATTTACAGCTGACTGACTAATGCATTTCAACGCATCTAAATAAATTCAGCTTGAATTTTTAAATTCAGATAACATTGTAGGTTTCCAATGAATGAAGCCTTAGCTTGACGCTCCTCTCCTATTCCCCTTCGTTGAGTCCAAATCAAAAAATCCACAGGACCACTCGATAAACTTGAACTATTTACTCAAGAAAAAATGAATGATACAATATCTTCATAGCTGTCATATTACCAAACCAAATCCACATGAAAATCATTGATAAGAGAGAAAAAAGCGA
Organism: Aldrovandia affinis; assembly: GCA_029706075.1. Taxonomy (NCBI): domain Eukaryota; kingdom Metazoa; phylum Chordata; class Actinopteri; order Notacanthiformes; family Halosauridae; genus Aldrovandia; species Aldrovandia affinis. The sequence goes on from JAINUG010000242.1 coordinate 575,390, forward strand.
GAGAGAGAGGTCTAAAAACTGTGTGGCTCCACTCTCTCTGCATGCCTGACTGCACAAACTAATGAACTCCCAAAACTTTCTCCCGCCAGAATATCAAAGGGCAATCAAAAGGTGTAGGTCACCTACTGGCTATTACAAATACTGTATAACATGAGATTTTTATGCATATTGCATTACTGTAAATATGAACTATAAATATATCAACATGTAATACTATATATATTCCTTCCAAATCCTTCTACTGTAAATCAGAGAACCATAAATGACTGTTATTTTAACATATGAACTTAAATTATTGAATGCTAATTAGCCAAATATTTATATTTTCTATCTGAACTGCATTTAGGCTCCTACAAACATTGAGACATGTTACTGCTAAAGTGATAATTCCCTGTAAATGATAAAACAAGCTTGTTTCTGTAATGTAAATGTTATTAATAATTGGATTGTAATATATTTTTTTACCAGTTACATGTTTTAAAGAACTGTTTCACTATTTTATCTATTGCAAGTTTCAGATAAACCCTTATTTTTATATTTTTATTTGACTATTAAGTAAACAATGCATATGCATGAATTAGGGTCTGCTACAAATGTATTATATTTAAAACAAAACAGCTGTTGGAATTACTCCATATGGTTTAGCCAATTGTGCAAATTGCCACATTACCATTGGACCATTGTTGTCCTATTTTCTGAATTGCAGTTTGCACTGCAAGGATTAAGGTTGGATTAGCACAGAGCTGTGCTAAATCCAATGCTGTAGAGCAGTGGCTCACAACCTCAGTCACGGAGTACCCCCCTCTATGCTTGTTTTCGTTCCAACCAATCTCTTGATTAATTAAGGTTGTTGAAAACATGTGTTCAGGGTCCATAGTTTTGTGCTGAAACACACACACAAAAAACTGATTTTAACACAATGCAGGTTTGGCTAATTACTATTTATTTTGTCTTTTAACTCTAATAACTCTTTTAATTTTTCACAAATGACAAGGTTTCTGTACTTTCAGAATTGAGAACTTCACTGGTTTCAGCTGTAGGGCTATTGATAAACCAATTAAAAATGTAACGGTTCACTGAGAACTGATCTGACTGATTCAAAGTCCTTCAATTAATATAGAATATTCATTATTTGTAACACAAATATCAGTTTCTGTAATAATGTGGCATTAAGACGGTAACGCTACATCATCCCTTATTCGACATTAATAGAGTAATTATAAACAATAAAAAAGCTTGTAATACTTCAGGAATTGCAATTATAGTTGGGACGAAACCCAGCATACACTGGGGTTCTCCAGGGCCGACTTTGAGAACCACTGCTTGTAGAACAGAAAAGTCTGGCCGGTACCGGAGCACACGCTTCAGTGTTCAGCAAGCAACAATGAGATTCGCCTAGATCAGCGGCAGCTACGGTTCAGTCGCGAACGTAATGAAAGCTCGAAATCTAAGGCGAAATCTAAATATGACAAAATAGTACAGAAGTTGCGTGTTAACATTTCCGCGCGTACGAATATGCTTTGGGGTCTTTTTATGGCGCAGTTGCTGACAGCGCGTTAAGAGAATAGGAGAAATCCAGGTAACACGCCGCTCCGAGACATGGTAACATATGCGCGTCTCCACAATGCAACAGACAGACACGGCGCAGGAGCTAGGCGCATGCGCACCGGCTACTTTACCACATGCGACTCAATCGGTCCGTTTATTCAGTGACTAGAATGCATCAGCGCGGCACTGAGGGCAGAGCTGTACAAACGCCGTCAGCCACACTGTAATTCCGAACCGTTTTGTCCTCTCTCCTTTCGGATCATTGGTGACCTCAAACTCAAAATGGGTTAGAGGGAAGATGTCTGGATTGTTCGCTCTCTCCACTTTGCAAGGATGGGGAGTTGGAATTTCAGTTTTTTTTGCAGAGGCACCTTGACAAAGAAGAAAGAAAATAGAGACGGGAATTGATTTGTCTCCCCTGTTCTTCCATTTTCTTTCTTTTTTTCTTTTTTTTTGAGAGATGATTGCAGAGTTGGTTTGCAGCGCCGTGGCTTTGGTCCTCTATCTCAACACACTGGGCGCAGATTTCTGCTACGATGACAGGTACAGAAATCACTGTTCCACGAATTTACACCTGTCTCTTAACTTCTCTCATTACAAAATATCAACTACAGTACAAATATAATGTGTTTACGAGAGTAAATCATTTACAATTAAAAATATATATGCCCACCCAGAAAATGCCGGTATTAAGGATTCGCATGTGATTTCTTTCTGCTGGGGGTTACCGGCTACACCGGGTTGCCGGTGGCTTAATTCTGCGCTGCTGCGAGTAGGCTAAACACCGCGTTCTGCTGGTGAAGTTTGAAAGGTGAAATAGAACGAGCTGGGTGACATCGTCATTTAACGTGTATCCGATATAAACCAGTGCAAACCATTTAGCTACTTGAACAATTTGACGGTACGCTCAGCAGTCGCAAGATTACGTCAAATGATGGACGAATGGTTGGATTTGTTACGTTTACATAAACATGGCTGTTTTATTCACAGTGATAACCGGTTCTCACAGTGCGTGTGACCTTATCGCCAGTGTATGTTAATTTCCACAATAACAGTAAAGCCGTGCGTGTGAGACGGATGTAAAATATGAACTTGAAGAGTCGATTGTGCGCTTGTCGGGGAAACTAAAGATTTCAACATCACTCTGTAGCACTAAGTGTGTAACACTTGCAACCTGATGATAATTGCATTGCCTAAAGCATTAACTGGAATACATTTATTAGTGTGCTCCTTTACGGACAATTTGTATCACAGTTAGAAATGCTAAACTTTATTTTTCTTTTTTACAAATCCTCTAGTGTTCCTATGCTTTATTGAGAAGCAACTATCCAATAAGAGAATAAATGTGCGTTTTTATTTCGTCCATTTAACCGCATTTTCTCAAGAACATTGTTGAAAATAATTGGTATCACTGTGCTAAACGAAGGTATACCGTAGTTCACGAAGAAAGAAGAAGAATAAGACACAAATTATCCAAAATGTGAGCGGTTTTAACCCGACATTAATGTGCATTACTGTGACGTGCTCGCACAATACCTTATATACACACACACACACACACACACACACACACACACACACACACACACACACACACACACACACACACACACACACACACACACACATATATATACCTTCAGGTCTGTGTCGTTCTTGGACTCTGCAGATTGGTTGATGTGGAACAGATCATTTTGATTTGATCTGAGTCTGATCTGAGTTTGTACAAGCATACCATACCAGTCAGTCTTTTAAAAAAAGATAAACGTTTGTGTGAGAGACTATCGATGATTAATTAAGTTCGCTAGGACTGGGGTTCCCAAAGTTGGGTTCTGGTACCGCCGGGGGTCCATGAAACAGTCGCGGGGTATCTGAGCAAAATTGATGTATTCATATTAATATTTCCAAGTGTAATCGTCATAAATTACATATTTTAGATTTTCAGATAAAATGCAACTTGTGAGGTGTACACATCCTTGGTATTGTTGTTATGATTGTATTTGCAGCATATTTATATTGCACTAAATAGACGTCTTGTTTAGAGCCATGATATGATGCCATCATAATTTAGACATGCTTGCATATGCTGGTGGTTAAATAGCCACTTCATTGCAGCCTGTAGTGGGTGTTGGATAAAGATTTTGAAGGTTAACCATTTTATTGAAGTGGGGGTCCACAGGGTTGGAATTCTTTAGGGGTCCTTGAGATAAAAAAAATAGTTTGGGTCCCCCCTCCAATAAGGGAACACTGGAAGTAGATTAATATTTTGTTACAGTCTCACGAGTGAATAAATAAATCTCAGGATATAATTTTTCATTATAATTTAATCTCATTATAATTTCTCTTTATATCCACACATTAGACGTTTAAAAAAAATCTAATAAAATGAAATCATTAACACACTTTTATTTAAAAGAAATATTTGCATACATTAAAGAAGGTTTTGACAACATTGCATAATTTATGTTCATAATTACTCATTCAATGTCATTTATATTTAATTTATATGTTTATATATAATGTAATTGACATTTATATATTTTTGGTATTTGAGTATTTTGTTCAACAGCAGTTGGCAACAGTTCAGTTTGTTCCTGTCTTATTGCAGTTGGGAGTACAGTGAGCAGCCAAGCGTCAATACATCACTGTCTTTAGCAATGTTACAGTGCGCTAACCTGTTAAGATTTTATTTGAACTGAGAAAGAGCAGATGGGATAGGAGAAAGGGTATTCACCGAGGGCTGATATCATATGGCCAAGTGCTAAAGTGCTCCTAAATCAAACCGATTCCCTGCTCTTAATTCACTGCAGCTTTACTGGACCAAATTTGAACCACAAGTGAAAGTAAATTTGAACAAGACCCGAATCAGGTGTCCTTCTCCATAACTGCATTGTTTTAAAAATAAAAAATGGAAACTTGATTTTGAAATTCTGCTCATATAAGCTGTTCTCACAGAGGTTGCACCTTGTTTTGATTTTGTTTGTCCATAGCATGTGTGTGTGTGTGTTTATGGTTGCTTGGTTTTGCAGAGGTGTTTGATTGGTTGCTGTAAGTGCCCGAAAATCTTCCCGCTTTGCCTATTGATAGTGGATAATAATGTTGCATCTGCAGTCATTAAAATTCTATTAACATTCATCGCATTTCCCAACAAAGCAGTCATAAACAGATCAAATTTGTACTGCAGGGGAGTGGTGGGACTTGTGTTCCATCCTCCAGGCTTGCTGGTGTGAGGTGCTGTTAGTCTCCTACAAGCTGCAAAGCTTTTCACTTCCTCAGCAGCCCTTATCTGAACACTTTGAAGCATGTTAAAGATTTGACAGGAATTTTAACACTCACACTAAAGCTCACATACTGTGAGTGTTTATGTATAGCATCTATATTCTCAGATTTGCCATTTTGAACCACTTTATAACAGTTTGGCCATTTTGTTTGGCAACATACCATGCACAGAACCAACACTGTTGAAACATTCATATTATTTATGTGTTCTCCCACTTTACTTTAGTTGAGCTTTATTTACAGGCATATGCATATGCATATGCCGCAGAATTTCACTGCTAACATAGTTGCACATACAATGAAACATTCAGTCCTGACAGCAGTTCTCAATGAGGGGGAGAATGGTCAATTGGTCAATTGGTCGGCTGAAGTGTCTGTTTCTGAGCCCCCCTGCTAGGCTCTTCCACACATACACACTTTCAACACCTGCTGCTCAGCCTGCACTTTCATGTTACTCCCCAAATCCCCACTTAACCTTTATTGTGGATTTATTGATGTTTCTATTGTGTTTATTTATGCAAGTCAGAGTCGAGTAAGGTCCACGTACGGTATGTATTTTTGTACATACTTAAATGGTTTATGGTTAGCTGCATAGTTAAATTATTTCTTCCGTATCACCCACCACTTGGTGTTGGTCCATCCTGAATAAACATGGCCGATTAAATCTTTACGTTTATGGGGACTGTGTAAGCTTGGTCAATGGTCCACCTTTATGGTGCTTTCTGATTCCTGATTGGGCATCCACAACGAGAGACGTGATGGGTTACCAATCTGGAAAAACTAGAATGTCTCTTAGATTACAATGCTGAAGGAGCTCTGTTCATTAGAAGTGTTAATCAATCTCTGTATTTAGAATATTGACCTTTTTGAAGGGACCTAGCCCCCCCTCCCTGTCAGATATCAGCAAGTGTGGGACACCTGTCTGCACAATGTGTGTGTAAGTAAATAATCTGAAAGGTTAGACAAGTGTTTCTGAGAAGTCTGCAATGAGTTGTGCTGGACCTAGATGAAGCATTTCTGTGAGGCAGAGGAGAAAAACAACAAACCCTGCTCAGGTACAGCATTGGTTGATTTCTTTTTATTAATTTATTTATTTATCTTTCTTTTTTTAGAATTTCTTTTTCAGATTTTACCCCATTTTTCTCCCAATTTGGTAGCCAGTTACTCCTGCTGTGCTTAGTTAAATCCCCACCCTCGTAGTTCGCTACCGTAGCCCTGTGACCGGCAGTGACAATGGCGAAGCGCTGCCTCCTCCGACTGTAATTCCGGCACCCCAGAACCCCTCCTGTGCACAGCGAACTGTGTCGGCTTCCCTCCCCCCTCCCTGGGGCGGACAGCCAATTGCTGCCCCGGTGGCACTCCCGGCCAGAGCCGACTCTGGCGCGATGGGGAATCGAACCCTGGTCGGACGTTGAAACCACTAGACCACGCGGGAGGCCATTGGTTGATTTCTGCTATGGATGTGAGAGGAGGAGTTTGTGAATCCGGGGGACTGACTGTGTGCATGGGCTTCAGCAGGCTAATGATTAAAAATGAAAAGCAGCCAGTATGTGGAGAGACCAGCCCACCCATGAGCGCTCTGGCTCAGGACAATTCATTCACCCACGCACTCCTACCGCTACTACCGCCAAGCAGTGTAATATTCACTACGCTATGCACAGCCGCTACACAATACACTACTGCTACTACCACCAAGCAGTGCAGCACTCACACTGGCACTGCGCTACGCACTGCCACTACTACCACCAAGCAGTGCAGCACTCACACTGGCACTGCGCTACGCACTGCCACTACTACCACCAAGCAGTGCAGCACTCACACTGGCACTACGCTACGCACTGCCACTACTACCACCAAGCAGTGCAGCACTCACACTGGCGCTACGCTACGCACTGCCACTACTACCACCAAGCAGTGCAGCACTCACACTGGCACTGCGCTACGCACTGCCACTACTACCACCAAGCAGTGCAGCACTCACACTGGCACTACGCTACGCACTGCCACTACTACCACCAAGCAGTGCAGCACTCACACTGGCACTACAGCTGCTCTGCTAAGCACTGCTGCCTCTAAACTACGCACTGCCACTACACTATGCACTGCCTCCTCACTACGCACTATCGCTACGCACTGTCAGCACACACCGTGACTGCAGTTAAATGTTCTTGCTATACCGCTGCACAGCGTAATGAAAAACAAAACATAGAATTCTGCCACTTGTGTCTGTAAATAGATCAGATGCTGTTCTTTCCTTTGACACACATACCAACACACATGCTTCAATATTATTCTCCTGCACATTTATCATAAAGATACATGCAGCACATGCCCAGGATATCGGCTACAGAGTATGTAATGAGTACGGTATGTGCTCCAGTGTCACACACAGGCATTGTTCAGGATAGGATAACATTGTTGGCATATCTGTGGTTGCAGCTTGTAAAGGAAGTACTGTACATTTTTGCTCTTTTTGAGGGAACCGTACTAAATGTTGCCCTGCATGGTCTGGCAGGAATACCTGAGCAAAAAGATGTCACTGAAGATGTTAGAGATGACTTTGAATTGATGGAACGGCTCATCTGCAGAGCCGATACGGGAGCAGCTTATAAGAACATAAGAATACCTGGCCTCCCGGGTGGTCTAGTGGTTACAACGCTCGACACCGGCCACTGCGACTGGGGTTCGATTCCACTGGCTGTGCCAGTATTGGCTCTGGCCGGGAGTGCCACTAGGGGGTGGCAATTGGCTGGGGGTGGGGGAGGGAAGCCGATGCGAGTTTGCTGTGTATAGGAGTGGCCCTGTGTGCGCATACCGGAGTTACGCCGACGGCTTGGCGGGTTCCAGCACAGAGGAGGCGGTCCCAGGCCGCGTGTCACTGCCGGTATCAGAACTATGGCCACGAACTTGTAAGATATATGAGGGAGTGGGATAATTGATGTGAAAAAGGAGGGTATAATTGAATACTAAAATGGGGAGAAAACAGCAGAAAAAAGAAAATAGAAAAAAAAGAACATAAGAATACATAATGACGTTCAGCCCATCTACGCTTGTCATGTCCTAATCTAAAGAGTATCTCGTACTGCATCTAGCCTGGACTTGAATAGTCCAAGTGTTTCTGCCACATGTTCCTTATGTAGCTCATCAGCTAAGGTGATATGGGAGCAGCTTACTGTAGCTCATCAGTAGAGCCTGGTATGGCAGCCGTGAAGCCTCTCTCGGGGATTCAGTCCCCTTCCCTCTGGATCAGGCGCCTTCTGCTGGGAAACAAAAATGAGATTCACTGGAATCTACATACATATGCCGTATATAGGATAGGTCTTTCATCTCACGGGTTGATTCTGGGATTAAAATATTCATGTCTGGCAGAAACTCAGCATTGTAAACATGTGGAGGGTTTATGGCATCTTGTTCTGTTTCACTGTAATTATGAAAAACATAAAATAAATAAATCAAGGACGCTTCCAAATAACACATACAGATAACTGCCAAAATAAAGGAAGTGTCTTAATAGAGCGTTGGGCCACGACACACTGCCAGAACAGCTTAAATGTGCCTTGGAATAGTTTCTACATGTGTCTGGAACTACTGGAGGGATGCAACACCATTCTTCCATGAGAAATTCCATCATTTGGTGTGTTCAATTTGGTTGAGATCTGGTGACTGAGATGGCATATGGTTTACATCATTTCCATGTTCATCAAACCATTCAGTGACCACTCGTGCCCTGTGGATGGGGCATTGTCATCCTGGAGGAGACCACTCCCATCAGGATAGAAATGCTTCACCATAGGATGAAGGTGATCGCTCAGAATGGCTTTGTATTTACTGCCATTTACGTTGTCCTCTAAGGGGTTGAGTGGACCTAAACCATGCCAGAGAAAGGTTCCCCACACCATAACAGAGCCACCAGAACCCTTAATTTACTCAAGTGTTTCCTTTATTTTGTAGTTATCTGTAACTACCATGTGCACAAAACATAATTAATAAAAAAAATGGAAGCTGGATCTGGTGGTCAAAGTGACATTCGCTGAAAAAACGGATTTTCAGTTGTGTTGTCCTGCAACAAGTTAAATGGCTTTTGAACAATGGTAAAGCACGAGCCGCACGCTCCTAAGGTCATGGTCTGAATTGTATACGTTCATATATTTTTGAATGCGCTTTTTCAGTGGTCAGTGCTCTTACTTTATAAAATCAACACTTTCCCTTAACTATTTAGCAAATTCAGCAATAATTGAAATTAAGTTGAAAAAAAATGGGGGAAAAAAGCAAAACTTGGACTTAAGTAAGAACAGAGGTTGACTCAATCCCAGCCTATTTCACGAGGTGTAATTCAGTAATGCTTGCACACTGTAGCCTGTGACACATGACCTGGAAGAGTACTGCCAGTAATGGTTTCCTTTATTGGTCACGCTATAATTTAGTTTAGTATGATTTAGTATGATTTCCCTTGTCTGTAATTGCCATAATATAGGCACACAGCAAAAGCGAGACATCTGAAGGACCTCTGGTTTGGCCAGAGAGACTCTGTACATGGGGATAGCACTAGCACTATGACACTGTTTATAAGTGACTCAGCTAGTCTGCTGAATTACTGCATCCTGTGCGCCATAAATCACTGCATTTTATGACACACAGAGGGGAAGTTGGCGCCGCCATCTCCTTTAAGGCTGTTCACATATTCTCTCCCTTCTGCTTCCTGTGTGGGTGTGAACGTGCTGCAGATACCGCTTCAAATGCGCGTTTAAAATACAGAAAACAGGCACGATTCTGGGCATGGAGGAGTCTGCCTTTATCGTGTACAATGAAGTGGCGTTCATTTTCAGCACCCTGCTGATATTCAGAGCCCGTGCATGTGAACCCGACGCTGGAAGTAGGTGGAGGCTGGCGGGTTTCCGTGGTGATGGCAATGTCTGGGCCTGGCGTGTGCCTGCTCTGTAGTCCTCCCCCTGCGGTGCATATGCAGACGAGGGCGGGAATGTGGTGCCAGTGCATCTGGACCCATCCAGCCCAGAGCCCTGTAATTACCCTGAGAGAGGGGGAGAAGGAGAGAGAGGGAGGGACAGGGAGAGCGAGAGAGAGGGAGAGGAGAGAGAGAGAGAGACCTGGCTGGAGACCTGGCTGGCTAAAGTGTGAGGGCTTGTAGAGGTGAGGCCCAAGTGCGACCAATGGGGAATAAGGATCAGAAACACTCCTGAACAATCAGGATGTCACTAAAACACAATAGGGAGCAAGGGGCGTTAACCCGCGAGAATCGCTACAGAAAATAAAACAAAACTCCCAGCGTAAGACGAAATAATAACTACCCTAAAAAGGGCTTAATAAAAGCGGTCCGCGAACGGTACCGAACGATAGTAAAACCAAACAGAAAATTCTAGCATGTAGCCCAACACCACACGCAGAGGAAAAAAGAAATAAAATAATTTGAGTCGCAACACAAAAAAAAAAAACAAAGCTGGAATAGAACCCAGACGCCTAAGACGCAGTTTAGGAAAATGAACAGCGAAAATAAGTGCCCTGGGTCTGCCGGTAAGTAACCCCGAAACACAGACCAAACAAAATAAGAAAAGCTAGACTTCCGTAGAAGTGGCGAGAAAGCTAAAGTGAAATACTTTTCTAAATACTTTTTTTTTTAGGACTGACACATACAATTCTATAATGTGGGGTATATATGTGTGGGAGGGGGTGGGTTTTTTGTTTGTTAAAATGCTGTAATGTGGGGTACATATGTGTGGGAGGGGGTGGGTTACCTGTAAAAAAAAATTATTCCCTTGGGTGTTGTTATTCTCATATATGTATTGTAATGCTTTAGCAACACAAGTTTACTTGTCATGCAAATAAAGCCAATTTGAATTTGAGAGAGAGAGAGGGGGAGAGGAGAGAGGGAGAAAGAGGGGAGAGAGGGAGAGGGAGAGGGGGAGGAGAGGGAGAGGGGGAGGGAGATGGAGAGGGAGAGAGGGGGGAGAGGAGAGCATGAGAAAGAGAGAGGGAGAATGAGAGGAGAGAAGGAGGGAAGAGAGAGGGGGAGAGGAGAGAATGAGAGAGGGAGGAGGAGGGAGAGGAGAGAATAAGAGAGGGAGAAGGAGGGAAGAGAGAGAGGAGAGAATGAGAGAGGGAGGAGGAGGGAGAGGAGAGAGAGGAGGAAGAGGAGAGAATGAGAGAGGGAGAAGGAGGGAAGGAAGAGAGAGGAGGGAGAGGAGAGAATGAGAGAGGGACAAAGAAAGGAGAGGAGGGAGAGGGAAGGAAGAGAGTGAGCGAGGAGAGAGGAGAGCAAAGTAGAGAAAGGGAGGGAGACTGAGAAAGAGCGGATGGGCGGACGGACTGCAGCCCGCATCAGCTGTGTCACCTTCCAGAGACTGGATCCAGATGGCTGGAGTTGCAAAGCATTGTGGGATTTTTTTAATTGTTTGGTTTGTGGCAGAATACGTATGTGCTAGGCATGTGCAGGTATGCACCGGGCATGTGTGGTGTCCACAGCAGTTAATGAGTGACAGATTTAGTGAGATTCACTCAGTTCAGGACTTTCACACATTAGTGTCAGCTGTAGATTTTTCACAGGATGACTCGTGTGTGTGTGGTACCTTTTCAGTCCTCTTGAACTCTGAATGTCACATTTCACCTGATAATGCAGGAGATTTTTTGAATTGAATGTGAGTTTGAATCTCTTATAAATTCACGCACCAGTTTGACCAGTGAAGGAACCATGGTACGAGGTTGAATTTGAAACAGAGAAAATCTCACAGTTGCCCAGCAGTCTCCACGGTTGACTGGATTTTTCAGTTTTGTTTTTGCTATTAAAATGTTTTATTACATTTTAAAATGTTAAATATGAAAAATACAAAAATGAACTACAAAACTACAAAACTACAAAATAAACAATTCCATTGGCAATGGTGGTACTCAAATGTAGTTGTTTCCATTTTCACTTTTTAGGCCTCTGAGATCAGATCTGCTCTGTTCTGCTGATATAAAAGCCTTCCCTCCCTCTCTGGCTCAGCTTTGGGTTAGGGGTTAGGGCTTTGGGGTTAGGGTTTAGGGTTTAGGATTAGGGGTTAGGGGTTAGGCATTAGTGTTAGGGGTTAGGCATTAGTGTTAGGGGTTAGTGTTTAGTGTTAGGGTTAAATTAGGTTTAAGGGTTAGGGGTTAGGGTTAAGGACTTAGGGTAAGGGGTTAGACATTAGGGTTAGGCATTAGGTTTAGGGTTAGGGGTTAAAGTTAAGGTTACAGGGTACAGGCACCACAACTGTATTTTATTCTCACCTCCAACCCAAGTGCATCCTAGCCCAGGAACACAGCACATTTTTTGTGTGGCTAAAAATACTATTAATGAGATGTTCTGGCGTGTTCTGAGTTGCAGCCCTCAGAATAACTCAGACGCAGTCAGTTCATATGTAGGTCATGGGAAATGATAGGCGAGATACAATGTACATTTTTGCTTACTGCTTCATTCCCCTTCTCAGTCATTTTCCTGTGTGCACTGTTTCTATTTTAGCTGCTGCACAGCACTGGGTGCTTACTTTTTCTGTTATATTCTATTCTACAGCACAGCAGATCCATCCAATCACTGCAACAAATATTCTTAGTTAAAATCTATTTCCTCAAATTCTGCAACTACATAAACGTGCTTGTCAGATGGGTATAGGTCAGGGTTACTTAAATCTGGCCCATGAATCCAAATTTGGTCCTGGTTTTCCTTTCTCTCAGGTAGTTAATTGAACAATTAGTGCAAATTATTGGCCAGAGTGTCTTCACACCTGACTCCCAGGTGAAGGGAGTGTGGAAAAACAGCAGACTGTGGATTGAGTAACCCTGGTATAGGGGATTCGTTTTCAACCTTGGTCTTGGGGGCCCACTGTGTATGCTGGTTTTCATTCCAAACAATCTCCTGATTAATTAAGCTTGTTGAAAATGTGTTTAGGTTCCATAATTATGTGCATAAACAGATTTGAACACAACACAAGTTTGACTCATTACCATTACCATTGTATTTGAACTCTTAATTTTACACAAAATGGGTTAATTTCAGTGAATTACAATTAAGGTTGGAATGAAAACAAGCATACACAGTGGGCCCCCAGGACCAAGGCTGAAAACCATTGGTATAGGGTGTAGAGATTTGGGATGCTGGTTGTTTTTGTGGGCAGCTCCTTAGTGACTGCCGGCATGGTGAAATTGGCTCACTGAATGACCCCAACATTCTAGGCTGAACGTTCTCCTCTTCTTTGCCCCCCCGTCTTCTCCACCAGTACGAGCTGCTGGTGAGGCCATGTTTTAAACAACAAAAGGGCATTTCTTGTAAATGGAGATGTTTTTTTTGGTTGTAAAATTATAGACATACTGTACCACGATAACAGTCTTTTCAGTTGACAGAATTGTTGGTGTGTTGTTGTGCACACAATACTTGTCGTGGGTTGTGGAAATAGTTTTTGGCATCTAACATGAGAAAGGGCTTTAGTAGAGGCTGCTACCAGCCACAGCCATCCCTGGTCCAGATGGTGTCTAGACAACATGTCTTAGGATGGAGAAATTAGAGTCTTTTTCCCCCCACTATCTCCAGCCTAGAGAGAGATTGAGTTTTGCTTCAGGAAGACCCCTGCCAAGAACCAGGTGGAGGGGTTGGAGGTTCAAAATCTCCAAGGCTTTGAGTGTTGGGATTTGGTTATCAGGAAGGGTTGGGGGGTGGGGGGAATTGGATAGGCCCGGCCAGGGTCCGGGGGGCATTAGGGGTGGCTGGGGGAGGGGGGGATAGCGTCTGCCTCTCTGATTGCTGGGGCGATGATTGTTATTTGTGATGTTTTGGCGAGGGGTGGGGGTGGGTAGGAGGGGACTTGGAGGTGGCCTGATAGCTCACTGGGCTCATTGTGTGGAGCAGCGATGGAGCAGTCAGTCACAGGGATGAGAGGCAGGCCATATGCAGTGGTGGGCTTACTGCACGGTATCAGTAAGCATTAGAGATTAACACTGTGGGCTTTGTACAAACAGGGGAAGGGGAGGGGTGGTAATAACTCTTTTTCTGCTGTCTCTTGAAATAAAGCCAATAGATTATCTCTACGAGCTCATCATTTCTTGTGTGTGTTTGAACTAATTAATGAATTAATGAATTAATGTATTTATTTATGTAATCATGTTAGACTTGGAAAAAAATGGATGATTGAAGAATCCAGGCCCACAAATCCCCCACACACGCTCAGTATTTAATCTCGTCACAATTTAGCGATGAGCTAAAGTCCCGCTAATGTGCTGTTAACTTTTTATCTGCCAGGAGGGTGTAGCACTGGTCCAAGGGTGATACGAATGATACGAAGTAAGACCTGATAGAATAGAGCTACAGGTAACTGCCAAAATAAAGGAAACACTTGAGTAAATTAAGCGTTCAGGCGGCTGTTATGGTTTGGAGTGCATTTTCCTGGCATGAATTATGTCCACTTAACCCCTTAGAGGGCAAGGTAAGGTAAACATCAATAAATACAAAGCTGTTCTGAGTGATCACCTTCATCCTATGGTGAAGCATTTCTATCTGTGGTCTGTTTCAGGGTGACAGTGGGCAGGGTGAGAATGGTTTGATTATGAAAACGGTGTAAACCATATGCCATGTCAGTCACCAGATCTCAACCAAATTGAACACTTATGGCAGAATCTGGAGCGGTACCTGAGACAGCATTTTCCAACACCATCAACAAAACACCAAATTATATAAATTATTGGGGAGGAATGGTGTTTCATCCCTCCAATAGAGTTTCAGACACTTGTAGAATCTATGCCAAGGCACATTTAAGCTATTCTGGTGGCTTGTGGTGGCCCAACGCCCTATTAAAAGACTATGTTGGTGTTTCCTTTATTTTGGCATGTACAGCGCAGATGATTTGGTGAATGGCTTAACACACAGCTGTGAAAGCAGACCTGCGGTCAAGGCCTGCAGTGTCGACCAATCACTAGTTTCAGATCATTTTATTTCATTTCAGCGGGGCTGTAATAGATCAAGGACAAAGGTGTGCCAGTCAGACATCTGCTGGTGTATGGTGGGGGGGTCCAATCTTGTCCAGGCCTGAGCTCTCTGTATGTACAGAAACTAGCGTCAACATAAACAGTGACTTGCTTTCGAACGTTTAGGAAATACTTATGGTTCCAGTTTGACACATTGATTATTCCTTATTACTGACCCTGATTTGAATGACTTTGGCTGTTACACAAGTGTAGTGGTGGAGCTCCGATACATGCATTAACACATGATCGTCAATAAGAGTATGATTAGTTCCCTTGGCTGGGGACACAGGTCTTTAGCTCAGCGAGTTAATCCTGCCTCTTGTTGCATTGGAATCCTTGGTTCAAAACTCAGTGACAGACCAACTCGGTTACATGAGCAGTGTTGTGACGTGCATAACCCCCCATTAGCTGGAGAGATGGTTGGACTCGTTTGATGAATCAGCATCCAAAATTATATATTAACATTTTTTTGAAATCAGAAAGCATGCATACTGAAGGATTTTCCTGATGCTTAAAATGTCCATGAGCTTACAGGGTAGTGGCAGAGAGTGCGTGGGGAAACCAATCCATTAGACACAAAAACCCTCTTGTTATGGATATCGAACAAGGATGCTACAGTCTGCCAATTTAATAAAGCCCCCTTGTCCCCTGACACCGAGAATCACGGAGTGTGTTTGGATAAGGCGAGAATGCCGGCTGAAGAGGCCTCGCCTTTGTACATTGTGGGGCCTCTGTGTTGGGGGTGGGAGTGGGGGTTGGGGGCAGCGGGAGAAGGGCTCCTGTGTTTCAGTGGATAGGGGATGTGGTGGCTCTGTGGACCAACTTGTCACAACAGATCCCGTCAGCCCTGTTTGTGGGCGTACGTACTGGAGGAAATGCCACCCAAGGAGGAGCGAGAAAAAAGCTGAGCTCGTTCAGACAAATGAGAGGCCGTGGTCCTGTTTACTCGGCCGTGAAGGTCAAAGCTGGAGGGCATGGCTATCTGGGCTAGGAAAACTGGTCACTTATGACCTATGAGAATTAGTCACCTGTGACTCCTCTGCCTTTTAAAATGGAAACCCCTGAACCCCCCACCCCCAAACGTCCAAAACATGCGCATTTGCGATGAAAGTCGCTCTCGCATTGGAAGCGTGATGGCCTTAGAAAGTGACGGCCGATTGGCCCTCATGCTAATGTGAGCTTAGAACGTACTGGCTGATTGGTCATCAGGTGATTATGGTCTTAGAACGCGCTGACACGTTTCCACCAAAAAGTCCCAGAGACTATTTTCAAAGAACTAAAAGATTCCTTCAGTCCATTGTAGTCTGCGTTTCCACAGGGGTCTAAAGAACCGCAAAGATTAGGCAAATTAGCCCGCTGACGCATGTTATTCTTCTTCGTACGCCAATGAATGACAATTTCAGTTTTTCAATTTAATTTATCTCAAAAACTATTTATCCTATTCTAAACATGATATTCGTGATCAGCGAGTCTGATATACCTTAGCTAGTATGTCTAAATACTTTTAGTTGGCCTTTTTCAGAGATTGCTAATTTTACTTACATTTTTAAATTAGGCTATTTAACTAAATCTTTATTCGAAAATTTCACAAAATAGATTTTTTTATTCAGTACGCCTTAGGCGATTTAACTAGGGTGATCTTATGCCTTAATTAATTTAATAAAAAAATTAAAGATCGCTAATTTTTTAATTTTATTTAATTCGGTCACGTTTCTAAAAACCTGCCTCCCAGAAAGGCATTTAGTATGAAAAACAAAGCAAACCAAAACAACACAACGCCATGATTGAAATGATTGAATGAATGATTGAAAACAGTGGATTGAAAACACTGCAACGCCCGAAATGCTAGACATATTTATAGCAAGACAACGGACCAATCAGAAATGTTCAGCGCTGCAAGCCCCACCTCCAAAGTTCCTGTACTTTGAAAAAGTACTACCCCTTGACTAGGGACTCTTTTGCGGGTAAAGTAATGTCCCCAGAACTAAATTCACACCTTGGTCCCTGCGGTGGAAACGCAGTGAGTTCCTCTAAAGGTTCCTAGTTCCTGGGGAAAGTTCCTGCGGTGGAAACACCGGTTCTCAGTGCGGTTTCTAATGCTTAGAGATAAAACACAGTTAAACTGTGCTCATGGCAAAGCGTTTTTTCTTTCAGCTGGAGGACCTTCAGACTCCTGATACAGGAGCTCCCCTGTATGCGTATCTTGCCTTAAAGGACACGTTCTAACTGAGGCCTTAATGGAGTCTGCATTTACCAATTTATCTCTCACCCGAATGCTGAAGCTGACAGACTGGCTCATTAAAAGCAGTTTGAGTTCATCCACATCTCCAGCTCCCTGCTTGGGTAAAGATGCCGACTGCCGAATGATGTTTAGTTTCTCCTGAACAGCCCGCTGAATTGTCAATGGGTTTCATTAGAACAGGAAGTCTGAGATTTGGGATTTCATTAGAACAGGAAGTGTAAGATTTGTCATTGGAAACTTCAAGGGCAAAATCGTGTGTTCTCATGAGGACCTCGTTTGCCGAATGTTCCCGGACTCCTCCATTGAGGGATGTCTGTCATTCAGCATGATTTATGGCATCGCACGAGTCGGCCGTGGGATGAGCCAGTGCCTGCAGCGTCGTGAGGATGCCTGGTGTTGTAAAATCCCCGTCTCTGTTTCAAAGGAGCAGAGCTGCTCAGCGGCTGCCAGTGGGCTGGGAAATTATGACTATGACCCTTGACCTCCCTCAAGAATATATCATCAGATTTCTTGACACAAAATTTAGTGTAACCATGAAACTGCCTGGAGGTGACATTGCAGAGATATTGACTTTATCATATGAATACAAATGGGGACAAAAAGAGGTCAATGAATCATGGTAGAATTAAACTTTGTATTCCACCCATGCCATGAATATTTCAAGAGGAAACCTCTCTTCCACCTTTCCGTTAAATGGGAAACAACTAACATGAAATATCCCATAAATGCATCTTATCTGATTACATCTCAACCCTGTTCTTGCGCAGCAATGCATTATGGGTCCCTGGAGGCCCACATTAATAATATTCCGTCTTTTTAGTGAGAGAAAAAACACATTGATTCAGTTTGTGAAAGAAAACAGACATTGATTCAGGTTGTGGAGATAAGATAAATCCCATTCTATTTTAGTTATTTTTCATCATCAAAGAGACTTGAACCGTCACACAATGCCCCTATTTTTCTATGGCTGAATTGAGCTTTTCATAAACATATGGCGCCTGACACCACACATCCATGTGTGTGCGTGAAGGAATATTGTGCCGTTCACCCAGGGCTGCGGTCTTTGGAGTGTCTGAGTCTGTGTGTAAACTGTCCCTGTAACTGATGTTCTGAGTCAGAGGGAGCAGATGGATTGGCAGGCTGTTGAACCCGATGTCTGGGCTCATGATGAGCTTTTAATTGGGTGGTAATGACTCAGCATCAGCAAAGATGCAGGTCTTTGGTAATCAGGAGTTTTGAAAAACAACCAGTTTTTGTTTCCTGGTGCTGAGCTTCACACAAACGTGTTTCACACAAACAACTCATGATTGGAGGGTTAAGGAAGTCCAGCATCTTCAGTATGTCATTGAGTTGGGCTCAAGTTTATTTTCTGAAAGCACTTATGTTCTTATTTCCCCCCCAAACCCATTTACTGCACCATTGAGTGTTCTCTCTGTTCTGGTGCTCTTTTAAGAGGAAAGATATTCTGTGATATTCAGTCATGCTCAGTAATTCCACATCGGGATGGGAGGAGTGTATAGTTTTTTTAAGAGCTTAAAACTGCAGAAGTGGGACAGAACTTAATGTCACATTCTGGGTCAACGGTCTCATCATAGACCTAGATAGAATGCACCAATTATGCTGCTCTACTATGAAGGTTGGCTGGGTGTGTTCTATCCCAGCACTAAAACACCTGATTCAACTAATCGAGGTTTTGATTGAACACCACAATCGGTGGATTAGCTAAATCAGGTGTTGGTAGTGCTGGGCTAGAACAAAAGCCTATATCCACACTGGTCCTTCTCAGATGCGATTGGACACCCCTGCCTTAATGCAATACCATGCTCAATATCCCAGTGATTGCTCAGGTGTGATGGTATGCTGGTGAATTACGCTCATGGGTACAATGTGTAGAGCTGAACTCATACCATGTGTCTGATGGCTGTTCCTCTTCAAGGAAGAGCCCTGATGCTCTTTAATAGCACAATCTCAGAACTTTATTTAATACTGGAGACGCTGCCAGGTTAGTTGACTATGTTTTTCAGGATAGTTCACAGTGCTGTTAAATCCAGCAGTTCTTGCTGCACAGCTACTTACTCTTAAGAGTGTTAATTCTCTGCACTTGCGATCTTTATTTTCTAAGGCGCTCAGTGTAATATTTTGTATGAATACTGCCTAAGTGTGGTGCAGTGTAAAGACTGCAGCAGCTTGGGTGCCTGGTATTTAGTAAGTGTGTCAAGCATAGATATAAAAATGTAGATACCGCATTGGCTGCTGTTGTATGTTGCGGTGATACTTCTGCACGGCCGCCATATTGTCGCGGGCAAGATCCAGGTTCTAAACAAATAACAAACATTACAAATAGCTGGTCTGTGAAATAAAGTTATGCAGAAATTTTTTACGTTAACAAGCCAAAAATTTGCTAAGAATTAGGCGAGTTACAGTAGATTTTATCAGGGGAAATCTGCATTTCTCAATACACATGCGTTTGTTTAGACGCGGATCTTGCTCGCGCCATTATGGTGGCCGCGTAGACACATCTCAGACCCTGCTTCTACTGCATTCTGGGTAGAATTAGAGATTTAAGTAGCATGGAGGGACATGGTGTATAATGCGGGCTTGGGAGACTGCAGGGATGGAGTGGCTCCATTCAAAGTCCATGCAAAAGTCCTTGTTCTGAATATTGATGAAAGTAGGTTTGGTTTAAAATTGTCAGTAATCTGCGGGAATTTGACTTGTATCTGAAGGGTTAAATTATTTCAGATAAAGTTTTCAAACCAGGTCTGGTATTCTGGTATATACTACACCGCACCGAAAAGTAAACCAGGTTATCGCTGCAGCTTTCGGTCTCAGCTTCCCGCACAGGAGGAACTCTTCAAACGCGACACCGCTGTGATTGTCGGGGATCTTGTGCCAGTTTAGAGTGCTCTTACTTTTTTGTCTCTCGGATTACTGTAACATGTTCTATCCACAGCCTGGTTTTGATTTATAGTGTAAAGATCTGGTTAGAATAACAGTTCACCCCCCGACCCCCTTGAAACCCGTATCCACTGCAACTGTTGTAGCTTTGGCTTATTCACAGTGTCCCATTTCCCCACTGTTGGAATGAAAGTCATTGTTTAATATCAGAAGTTCAGCCTAAATTTCCAGCTCTTTAATCAGCAGCTTGAGCAGATTATCTTTCGCGTGGTGGGACTAGCTGCGGAGAGCAGGCTGCGTCTGCGGAGCGTAACCTGATACGGCGTGGAGCTCAGACCCGACTTCACGCACGGACCTGTGTATCAGGGGGAAGTACGGTTGCGAAAAGGGCCTCGGCTGCCCCTAATGAAAAGCACATTAAGTGTGGTTTTGAAAATCTTGCTCCAGCCTTATGCCGATAATGGTGATGCGTTGTCATGGATATTATGCTGTAAAAAGATTTAGGCCGTGTCCCAAATTGCATACTTGCATTCTATCTAGTGCGTATATCAAGTACGGAAGTAAACGGTCATGTGATCAAGTGCGTTCCAAACTCAAGTATACAACTTGGCAAGTACACAAAAAATTACCGGAAGTTCCCCTGGTGTACTTGGGAGGACATAAAATTGTAGTATGCATGGATGTAGTCTTTTATGTACTTACCGTTCCCAGTAGTCATTGCGGTTTCTGCGCTGAAGGCAAAGAAGAGGGGAATTTTTATTATTCAGCAAGAAAATGAAAGGTGGCAGGACAAGGCGGGAGGACTATTTCTGTATTTTTATAGTCTCATGCATTTAGTTGACATTGTTCACGATGAGATATTTAGCTATGCACAACTTCGAAAAATATGAACATACACTACCGTTAAAAAGTTTTATAACACCCCCATTTTTCCTGTTTTTACTGAAATTTAAGCAGTTCAGTGAATAACCTGAAATGGTACAAAGGTAAGCAGTAAACTGCCAGAGGTTAAAAAAAAAGGTTTAGGTTACCAAAAACTGAAAAATAATGTAAATTTCAGAGTTATAAAAAGAATACCCTTTTCAGGGAACAAGTAATGGGTTAATGTGGGTTAACAGTCACTCTGTGCAAGTCGCCGACTCTGGATCCAGCAAAAGAGCTCCAGACCATCACTCTTTCTTCTCCATGTTTGACAGTTGGTGTCACACACTGAGGAACCATCCTTTCGCCTACTTGACGGCATACAAAAACCCTGCGTGATGAACCGAAGATTTCAAATTTTGATTCATCGGTCCATAAGACCTTCTTCCAGTCTTAAGTAGTCCACTGGTGGTGCTTCATGGCCCAGGCAAGCCTCTTTTTCTTATTTTGCCATCTTAGCAATGGCTTTCTTACTGCCACTCGACCTGTCAAACCTGCAGCTCGAAGTCTTCTCTTCACAGTTGAAACTGAGACTTCCTTACTTCGACCAGTGTTAAGTTGTGCTTGAAGCTATTGTCCTGTGAGCCACCTATCATGCAAGCTGTTGACTACCAGAAACTTGTCTTCTGATTTTGTTGTGGCTTTTAGTCTGCCAGACCTCTTCCTGTCAGAGTTTCCTCCAGTTTCCAAGTGCTTTTGATGGTGTAGGAAATTACTCACTGCAAAAAAATTAAGATAGAAGCGAAAGCCTACAGATCACAGAGTTAAAGTGAACCACCGCATCACCTGGCGATTGAGACAGAGGACAATGACATTAAGGAGCAACACTGTTCCTGTAAAGCTGGGTAGGTCTCTATTCACTATTACAATCATTAAAAAGCAAAAGCAGTAGGCCTATATAACGTTACATTCAGTAGTAAGTTAGCTAGCATTAGCTAACTAACGTAACATTAGTAGCCTATAGTGTGCTGTAACGACATTACTCTGGTTAGCTCCACAGGTTTCTGCACCCATCTCATCGGACTTATCCATACCCTGGACCTCTGTAAAGCAAAAAATATCAGCAGTGTGTCAGCCCAGTCCTCCACAAGATTTGGGTACTCAGGACTGGGCTTCCCATTGACAAAGTGCTGAAATAGTAATGAAAAAATAGTATTACATTTTGACATCAAGGTAATCTTACCCACTTGGTTTTCTAGAGCTTGACTGTAACATCTTAACGTTAGCAAGCTGGCTGGATCACGAATAACAAAGCTAACATTTAGTCTAACTTTACCAACGTTGCAACCCGGAGCTGTATATCCAGACCGTAGCCACGTTAGCTTAGCTGGCTAACACTTTTCAGGATTTGATTTTGGTTTTGGAAAGAGAAAAAAACGTATATCTCCTTCCAACCTCTCCGGGTAATGAGTGTCACTGTTACAAGTGCCCCAGGCACAACGTTTAACCATAACTAGCTAAAAGTCCACAAAACCAGCTTGAAAATGAAGAAAATCTCAAACTTTTCCGTCAGAGTCAACGGAGTGCCGCCATAAACTGTTGGACCTCTGTCGGAGCCTGTCCTATGCTGTGATTGGCCAGTCTACGTTTTGGGGCGTGGTTTAGCGAAGGGTCAATTAGCAAAACACATTTATTATAAAATGTTACTTTTATTTGTTTTGCAGAATTATTCACAACATTACTATTACCTTAACTGCCTAATATAATTTAAAGAGAACATATAGGCCTAGCTATGTTAAGAGTGAAGGACTGTCATTGCCATACCCGCAGCATCCAGAATGGATTATTCTACTGACAAGCACGCCGAACTGTGGCGCGAATCTAGGTGTCTCATGCTGCGTGGAGAATTTGAAAAATGTATTTATTTTTTCGCGCGACTGCTCAACCAAAACAAATCTCGGTCGACCAACAGCCCATCGACCAAACAATTGACCAGTTGACTAAATGAGGTCAGCCCTATTATTTTTCAGTTTTTGGTAACCTAAACTTTTTTTTCTAAACCTCTGGCAGTTTACCGCTTACCGTTGCACCATTTCATGTTGTTCACTGGACTTGAACTGCTTAAATTTCAGTGAAAACTGGAAAATGGGGGTGTTCTAAAACATTTGACTGGTAGTGTAGCTAGCTATTGATTTAATCTTATTTTTGTCACAAATGAACGAACTAGCCTGCTAGCTAGCTAACTGTAGCTTAGTTGTAACTTCTCTAACATAGCCAGTTAGCTGAAATGCTAATGTTACTACAGCAGCATAGCTATGTATCAGATGTAACGTTGACTAAATTGACTATATCTAAGTTGACTATATCTAGCTAGAGACAGCTATCTACTTAACTTTACTACTGGAGATGTACATTTGAGTTGGCTGTTTTAGGGACCGATCAGGACATGTTCGTTGATGTCCTGACAATGACAGTAGACCAAAGCCAGTATCACCAGCAAGAAACTGACTTACCACGGATAAATAAAACCTAGTACATGTTATAAATATCATTGACTTTATTGTTGACATTGGGTAAGAGTCATTAACAACAAAAGTTAATGTACAGAGTAATCTTTGGAGCGAATGAAGTATTATTGCTATGTAGGCTACTCAAGTAATACGAACAAAGCTACTACAAAACTGTAAAAAAAAACATCCTAATTTACCTAGTTACAGATAGCGTGATAGAAAGAAAGAGCTCCTGATTGGTTTACTGACTATGCTTACCTTGGCCATTTTTAGTAGCAGGGCTGAGTGAACACATTGAATGAACGTACAGTATTGTATGATGATGTGGTGAACAATCCTAGTCAGAAAAACCATGAGAGAATGTGCTTACACCTGCAGGTGGCGCCAAAGCAAATAAGGAAAAACACACTGCTGGTATTACTGACTGAAAAGACGGCAAAATGAATGACTGCTTGTGGCATGGTTTATATTAGCACTTTTATTTGAATATTTCATAGTGTTCTTTTTCCCCCTTTATTAGGTAAGCACTGCTTACCTTGCCTATATGGATGGCACGTCCATGATTTCATGAGTCCATGACTCTTTTCAATGTGATGCTCATTTACTCTGACTGTTGTGTGTTTAATAAGTGTAATAAATAAATACATAAATACTAGGTAAACAAACAAGCGTCAAAGAGAGGGGGAAAGTGGTTTGCGTGAGGTGAGTATAACATGGCTTTTCTCTGCACATCGTGTTCCTGTGTTTGCTCTGGGGCCGATGGGATTGTGGGGAGATTTTGACCCGCTGCCCCACTGTGTTGACAGCCGACAGGGCCTGACAGAGAGGGGAGTTGATAAGTTAATTCTGGTGCACGTTGGAGAATGGGTGGGGGAATGTATTATGTATGTCTGATGCCAGCAATTCTGGCAGAAGAATCCTTTGTTGTGGGCAGCCAATCACAGCTCTAGCGGCGCTCGGCGCAGTGCAGAACCCCTCCTACGGCACCAAACCCAGCGTGACTGTATCGTTCTGTTCATACAGCTGGCCGTCACGGTCAAAAAACTGTTGTTATTGCCATATTTTATTGCCGAAAGTGAAATATTTTCATCTGGAACACAGACCCATAAAAAGTGAAAGACATTTTCAAAAGGTTTATTTCCTTTTTAGATTCTTAATTTCTCCCATGTTGGTGTGTTTTTTGCCTTGCAGTCTGAGTGCAATTGATTTTGATAAATAAAGTCTTACTTACGCTTTACATATTAAATATTGGGGGGTACATAATGAAAGGGGGAATGTTATATCTACAAATTATTGGGGGGTGCAGATATAACTGTTTTGAATATTGGGGGGGATATGTGCCCCCGTCCCCCCACTCGTTACGCCTATGCTTGATTTGCCATCACACAATGAGTAGCGCTAAATTGCACATAACAATTTTTTAAATAAATAAATAAATAATGCTCTCAAGCAGCAGTCTGTTTCATTTTGTGATAATGTTTTGTGCATTAACCTGGGTTGCGGTCAATTCCATTTCAATTCAGCCAATTCAGGAAATTAATTGAAATTCAACTCACGAATTGAAAAATGGCCCGAATGTTCTATTGTGTTCAACACACATTGCATTATTTAGCCTCTGCGTAAGTAGAGCTTGACTGATACTTAGGTTTGTTTTTTTGGGCCTGGTACTGTTTTTGAAGTATTCTAGTCTGCCAATTGCTGATATATATGCCAATATTTCTTACATGAAAGAAAAATCCAAAGAATAATATATATATTTTATTATATTTTCAATACCTGAACATTAACTTCTCTCAAAAAAGCTTTACATTTTCAAAATGAATGGTCAAATAAATAACCATAATTTAACTTAATTTAAAATCACACAATAAATGAACAGACAATTACACTGAAATCAAGTATAAAAAATATATACATGCAAATTATACAGGTCTCATTAAAGGCCGATAGCAGTAGATTTTTCAAAGCCAAATGTTTTCTGACAAATCGGTCAGAACAGTTCATTGGTTGTTCTCTAATTGCCTGGTTAACAAGCCAGGTGTCCAGAGATTAGCTGATCATTAAGGGACAGGTGTACAGAGATTAGCTGATCAGCTGGGGACAGTTGTATAGAAATCAGCTGATCATTAGGGGACAGGTGTACAGAGAGGAGCTGATCAGCTGGGGACAGTTGTATAGAAATCAGCTGATCATCCGGGGACAAGTGTATGGAGAGAAGCTGATGATCAGGAGACAGGTGTATGGAGAGGATGCTCAAATAATCCACTCCACCAGGCCCACCTAATTTACCCTGAAGATTAGCTGTCAATCAATTAGTGATAAATCTAATCTCCCTTTTTTTGCATATTCCTGGACCTCATCTCTGTTTGGTTCTGCTTCCTCGTGACAGGTAATTTTATTATTTGATTTTCCTGTACTGAGATTCTGCATTTGTTTTAACTCTGAAACTGACATGCATTTAAGCTGTAAAATGCTTATTCCCAGACGTGTCCTTCAAACAGATTTGATCACAGAACTAAACTGTTGTGTAGCAATGACACTTTTCTGTATTTCCTTCAACATGAAGCAGTTTATAAGTGAACTGTTCTTTTCATTTGCTGTGCAAAGTGTCAGCACTGTGTTACAGTGACAGGACTTGAGATCTGTTTGAGCTGCAGGGGAGGCCGTCTCTGTGACACATACTCCGGTCAGGCTCAGCCTCCAGCAGGGAGGATGCGCAGTCTGGCTGACGTGCTGATTGGACAGAACCTTGGCCTGGATTCAATAAACACTTGTCCTTAACTGTGTCTCATGATTAATTGCAGGTGTTCATTTGCTTCTTCCTAATCATAGTTTGGCTAGTTCAGGTTCCCAGATCACCAGAATTGCACTGATAAAAAGTTGAATTGTTTTCAAAAGTAATTTAAGTAATTATGGTTGTATAGTCAAATAATGAACACCTGACATATCTGCAAGTCAAAGTTGAGGAAAAATGTTGTTTGAATACAGGCCTTAGACTAAAGAGGGGAAAACCCAAGCGCAGTAGGACTGAACATTGCAAATGTGATAATGTCCCACTAAAAAGTTTTAATTTTGTTGCTAAAAATTCCCAAAGTGTTGTGGCTCTCTGGCCAACAGGCCCGTGCGATGTAATACAGCAAACACACAGGCCCATGCGATGTAATACAGCAAACACACAGGCCCATGCGATGTAATACAGCAAACACACAGGCCCATGCGATGTAATACAGCAAACGCGCAGGCCCATGCGATGTAATACAGCAAACACGCAGGCCCATGCGATGTAATACAGCAAACACACAGGCCCATGCGATGTAATACAGCAAACACGCAGGCCCATGCGATGTAATACAGCAAACACACTGCAGCTCTGCATAGCCCATTTCATTTTACTGCGCTATATTGGACCATGTGGGTTTAGGTACCAGCATGATGAAATATTGCTCCGTAACTGCTGTCATTTGAAGATATATCAAGGTCATGAAATGCTGTATGAATTTCTATGAATGACCGTTAATTCTACACGACAGGGAAGTCCAGCATATACCTACATTATTGAACGCTGTTGAAGTTGTTCTTTCACAGTGGTGTCAGTTAATGCCCCTGCAGGAGGCCAATAAACAGATTTAAAGCAATAATTCACATTTGAAATAAATGATTTCATACTAAACTACTTGACTGTGGAAATTATAAACGTTTATTCAGATCAATGACGTGGACATTTATATTGTATTCTTGTAACATATTCCATGTTTAGCTGTTATAAATGTTTGTGTGCTTCAGGTTTGTATCTTGTGACTAATAGAGATTGATCTTACCAGTCTGTAGTTTGATTATAAATACATAAATAAATATATGCAGTAATTAATGAACTCATTAATTAATACAATATTTTGCATATACTAGCAAACGGGTAATGCAATTTAAAAGATTTATTGTTTTTACACATTACAGGAAAATTGTGTGGCGGCTGTTTAGTACCAGTTTATTTATGATTGAGATGCGTTTGGTCTGTTTTAATGCCCCATCCAGCCCTGCCCTGCCCCACAGATTCTAAAAAAATCCCCTACCTGGCCCCGTCCTGCCTCACCCCTTTGCATAATTTATACAGTATGATGTAATACAGAGCAGTTCAGTGTAAGGAATACTGTATGATGTAATAAAGAACAGTTCAGTATAATGAATACAGTATGATATAATACAGAGCAGTTCAGTATAATGAATCCAGTATGATGCAATACAGAGCAGTTCAGTATAATGAATCCAGTATGATGCAATACAGAGCAGTTCAGTATAATGAATACAGTATGATGCAATGCAGAGCAGTTCAGTATAATGAATACAGTATGATGCAATACAGAGCAGTTCAGTATAATGAATACAGTATGATGCAATACAGAGCAGTTCAGTATAATGAATACAGTATGATGCAATGCAGAGCAGTTCAGTATAATGAATACAGTATGATGCAATACAGAGCAGTTCAGTATAATGAATCCAGTATGATGCAATACAGAGCAGTTCAGTATAATGAATACAGTATGATGCAATACAGAGCAGTTCAGGCCTCCTCTCTTGCTCTAGCTTTCCTGGATCCTGGATGTTCAGGCCTGTTGGATTTCTCATTGTTTTGACCTGTAGTTGTGCCTTTATTTGGCATCAATTCATATTTTAGTTGGATCCAGTTTAATTTATGGCATGTTCTTCATCAAACCAGAGCGAGGGGCGGGGGTGTGTGACTCTCTCACCTCGTTCCTCAATGTGGATTTCCACAGTAAACCTGGTGCAGGCTGTGTTACATTCAACAGGCCTGAATGCGGGCTTGTTCTGTGCTTCGCTCCTTACCACGAACCGTGGTGTTATTCTGGGCGTGATAACCAGGGATGTCGTGCACGGTGAGTGACAGCCACGCCTCAGATACAGCCGTCATTCATAGGAAGAAACCAGTTTGAGATGTGGAATCGAAATGTAAATAATTTCCCAATGTATATTTATTCTACATCCGCCTTGTTGTCGGTCATTTCCCTGTATCTGCAGTGATATGGACTGTCTGCATTGTGCGTGCGTGTGCTATTTGATAGATTGGCCGGCCATGTTGCACGTAAAGACTCATTATTCAGTAATCCCTGCAGATCTGAGATAACGGTGTGTGGGGGGGAAGGTTTTTCTCTCCATTCTTTAAGAACACGGTTCACGTTTAATTAAGTAAATTAAGGCCTCTCCGACCGGATCGATCAACCCCCCTCAAGGCTGACAGAACGGAAGACTCAGAAGCTCAGTAAAAATAAGGGGCTTAGCTCCATAAACGAACGGTAAACCCAGGGCAGCTCCAGCAATAACACAGCTGCTGATTGAGAGGTATTGAATGCAATGATTTCTGATTCAACTTGCTTCCCAACCAATGGATTTATCATCTGTGCAATTCAGGGGTCACTGAAGCAGATTTATTGCATCTAGGGAAAGGGGAGATATGTTGCAGTAATGTTATTTGGACATGTTGTAGGAACGTTATTCAGATATCCCAGCTGCATCTTCACTGCCATTTAAACACAAACCATGTCACAAACAAATATATGGTATGTAGGGCATAGCTCCGGTGACACATTTTGTGCTTGTATTTGTCATGTATTGCATTCATCTGGTTGCAAATGATTGGTTTGGAAGCTGGTATCTCTTGGGTTTATGAATGGAAAGTGCCCTGGCTGTATGGTAATGTTATATTTGAGTTATATTTATTTCATGGACTGTTGTGCCAACTACACCTTGATTTCTATGGGCATTTTCACGTGAAACAAATATTCATTCAATGTTCTTAGAAATCATACGTGGTTAGGATGAAAGAAGACCTTTGATCATCACTTCCCTCTCTCCAGTAAAACCACACAAAACAAATCAATTCTTTGTTTTCATGTCTGAGAGGCAAAACAAAAAAAGCAAATTCCTTTCATGGAATGATTAGGTTCATGCGTTGTTTGCTTTTGCTATACGAATGATGTGCGTCTGCAGAAGGGAAGGCGCACATCATTGAAGAGTTCAGGACACTGCTGGGAAGCTGTTAGTCTAGGAGTTCTCGCGCAGCGCCGTGAAACTTTGCAGAAACCAGGGGAGACTGTCTGTTGTCGAGACTCCCCAAAGTGCTGCCGGTAGCACATTAAAGCAGGAGATGCTGTGCTCCTCTAATGCCGAGGCGACGCGCTTCCCTTTGCATTCTGTCCATGCTCATTTTTGGCCGCCCAGGCGATCACCCTGCGAGGGAAAGGTGGGTGGCACGCCCAGCAACAGGAACACTGAACAGCTTTTTCTGCCTTTTCTTGAATTGTTCTGAATCATTCCTGAGACTGAATTTTTCCTTAGAGTGACCCCAGTAGCCAACGGTGTGTTGTCTCATTCAGGGCCCTTTTGCCAATGCGCTTTTAGTCTCTGAAACTGAGGTTACGTGTCTTTAAATTGTTGAGTCGTTTCACTTTGCTACCTGGGAACAGTAGCAAAGGGAAGGATGTTTTATAGCTGGATCAGGAATGAGCAGACTGGGTGCAAAGGAAAAGCATTCATGTTGAAGTGTGGCAGGCTGTAGCAGAGACAAATTAGACCGAGAGTGATGATGCAATTCACTCCGGGTCTTGCATATGATTGGATCAATCCCTCATGTGGTAATATGATTGGAGGAAACCGTCTGTACGGTGTATCTGGCTGCAGCTGCATTACCGTACACATGATGACATCTATAGTACAGCTGGAGTGTAAACAGCCATCTTTCCCGTAGTAGTAGTCTCCTCTAGCACATAGCATGCTTAAATGACAGATATGAAGGCAAATCGGTTTGCCGTAAATTATGGAGGCTCTTAAAAAAGTCCAGGCCTGTTAGTTTACTTCATTTCATCCCTTCCCCTTCTGGAACATCTGTCTACACTGTTTCACTGCTGAGAAACAAGCAAATACAGCTTTCCACCGCGTTTCATTGCTGACAACCCAAGCAACATAGCTCGTGGGCCTGTTTGTCGCCACCACTCTGAAATATAGTTCAGGTCTGGATAAAGTAGCTTGCCACATTCCACCTTATTTACCATCTGATGGTTTTAGTGCTCCGCTTGATGTTTGGCTTTTGTTTTCTTCTTCTTTTTCAGTCTCTCACAAATGGAGCGAAAGAATGCACTGAACTCATTAAAGCGCAAGATTGAATTTCTTTTTGTGAAAACTGCATCAGAAAATGATTGCCTCATCTTTGACTAAATTCCATAATATAGCAGCCTTTCACCAAACCATAACCATTACATTAGGATGATATGTGTGTGGAGGATTACATTGATTTTGAATGTAATATTTAAATATATTTTATAATATTACTTAAAGGAAACCTAGACAGTAATATAATCTGCAATTTAAGCAAATATGTATTACAAAATTTGAATTCCCACTCCTGTAGGTTGGTAATGAAAAGCTTAAAGTACATTTCCACTCTGTCAGCAGAGTGTGATAGCTGACCACTTTTACAAGGGCATTTGATCCATTTGTTTAAAAAAAAGAATATCCATAAGCCAAAACCAAACTTTCTCTTCTGTTAGCGAGAGAGACTGCTGGACAGCTGGTTTCACAAACCGACCAGCCAGAAGGGAAACTCACCGACAGAATCTGGAAACAGAGCTGAAATTACAGCCGTAATGGATGCACTTTGAGCATATTCATTGAAACAAAATATATGCATTCATTACTGTAAGTCGCTTTGGATAAAAGCATCTGCTAAATGGCATATATATGATTGGTGGTTAGAAGGCTACCTGTCTCTGCCACATTACCTGTCTTACTAAAGTAACTCAGTAATTTATTATTAACTACGCCATCTCTTTGCAAGGAATCTTCTGGGTCTGACTTTTAGTAAAAGTCTGATTAGAGAGGTTGCTGAATGGTGGGATGTGGGTACTGTGCTGCTTGTGTACTTAAAAGGGGAAGAAGAGGGGCAGGGGACGGAGCATGGGGGATGGGGGTTAGTGGGGAAGCAGCCAGTGGGTGCTGTCCTGTCTGAGTCCCCACACAAACTCGCCGCTCGTCCCTACGGGGCAACCTAATTCTCTGAGGCTGGAACTCGCCCACCTGCTTTCTGGAAACACCCTTTGCGCTTCTCGACGAGCTCGTGCCGGCTCACCCTTCCCCCTCCCCCTGG
Source organism: Aldrovandia affinis (assembly GCA_029706075.1). NCBI lineage: Eukaryota > Metazoa > Chordata > Actinopteri > Notacanthiformes > Halosauridae > Aldrovandia > Aldrovandia affinis. Next base: position 606,870 of record JAINUG010000242.1, read on the forward strand.
GGCGGACAGCCAATTGCCGCCCCCAATTGGGGCTTATTTGGCTGACGCAGTGGGATTCTGAACCGCGACTGCAATAGGTAGCTCACACTTGCAAAGCACCAGTCAGTGCGAGTGTGTTAGACCACTACGCTATCTCAGCCCCCCGCTCGCTGGAGGTTTGACCCAGATATTCGTCCTGCTGTTCCGTTATCGCCACAGCAAGAGAATCCACAGAGCATAATCTGAGCCTATGAAAAGACCGGAGTCTCTGAACATTTTCCTTACTGTCAACAATCTGGCTCTGATTTTAGTGCTATTCCGAGTAAGAAGTAAGCAGGAGATTAATTTAAAAAGGTACCTTTATTTGTCTGCTATTGGAAGAATCAGCCCTTTATGGTCGTATCACGCACACACACACTCACTCACTCACACAGTGATGTAACTGATATATTTTCTTTACTGTGTTAGAGAGGGATACGGTCCTCAAAGATGGCCTTGTTCCAGAAAGTAGCCTGTGCTTCACATGCCAGCAATAAACATTCCCCCCAGAACATCACTCAGGCATATTTTGATTTGATTTACGCACCAAACCACACCATGTGTTAAACAGTGTGATTTAAGCGGATGTACATACGTCCCCCTCCCCCCATAAATGACGCCAGAGAAGACACAAATACCTTTGTTTTGGCTTTGTATGTTGATAGCTTAATGTGCCATTGTCTCTGTGAGTGTTTGCGTGTGGCTGGTGGCTTTGTTTACATTTTGAATGTCGTCATTCTGCAGAACAGCCAGGTGTAACCAGAATGAAATTGGCCCTTTCGGGAACGTGGCAGTAAAGTTTCCAGCGTGTTCAGAGTTGGGTGTTGTTCTGCCGTGGCTGGCTTCACCACTGTGCAGCGCGTCTTTGTCTATCGCCGTTGCGGTCCTGAGGCCTGTCCAATGCTAATAGGCTTGCATTGTGGCTGCTGTTGGACGAATGTTTGTCCCTAGGGGACGGGGGGATCGTAAAACATTCAAGTGACGCATCTTTGGTGACCCAGTTTCCTCTCCTTTCCGTATTCATTGCTTTCTCTTCATTCCTTCTCTTATTTTTCTTCTTCTTCATCTTATTCCTCTGCTCATTTATCTTTTTTGATCTTATTCCTACTCTTATTTCCTTATTTTTTATTCTTTCTTATTCCAGTCTTATTTTGACATGAATGAAACTGGGCAAATTGGAGGAAGCAGGGTGTCGTTACATTGCTGCAGCCCACAGAAGCTAATTTAGTCTCGGAGCCTCGTTAATTACTGTGATGAAGATATCACGGGTCTCTGCTCTGATTAGCTGCTCAGCTTTTAACTCGGTCAGCTGGACCAATCGCAGGGCATCCTGCAGCATTCAATTGCATTATCTTCTCTGTCTAATCTGTCTCCGAGATATGTGTTTGACTTTGCACCACAGCTGAATATGTGGAATTTAGCTAGCTTGTTGTGTATAATTGCCACATTGCAGTTGCACATAAACATCACATGCTATATTTGGGTGGCCGTTTACACTTTTAAGCATTTACTGCATATCCTTGCTGCCAGCTACCCCTTTAAAGTGCACTTCTAAGAATCCTGTTTCCCACAGTTAGATTTTTGGGTTTAAATTGCAAGCACATTTACCTGTAGATTTACAAGCTTACCAACATCTTAAATACATATGCAGACATTTAATATTAAGGGTTATAGAAGAAATGATTACAGTCTGCTTCTTCAGATGTTAAATACACTACCTCTGCTCGGCCCGATTTTCCGGTCTGTGTTTTTTCGGGGGTGGGGGGTGGGTAGCGGGTGGAGTTGCTAGGTCATGTCAGAGTGTCCTCCAGAACATCTGAGAGGCATGAAAGGTATTGTGGTCTGTCAACTGTTGAACACTGGGTTTGCTTTAACCTATTTTTCTATTACAAAATTGTAAAATTGTTCCATAATACATTGTGCAGTATATTCCACTTTACAGTGAACACTACACCACCTTGGCTGAGAACCATGAATATGATAATAAAACAGTGCTGTCTGAATATGCCAAAATGAGCCTTGAAGACTTGGGTGGATTTGTATACAAATTATTCTCAGTCTAAATTTATGCAGATTGTTTTGTGGATATTTAATTTCATAATTAAAATAATACACACACATACAACAATGCATTTGATTTTTGAGGCTATTGATTTATTTCCATGCCTTAAGCTGTGCAGAGAACAATGCTTTCCCAGCTCACGATTGAATCACTTATTTTGGCGCAGCTGGCTGGTAGAGGAAATCAATGAGTCTGTATTTTGTATGCATATGCACGTGTTCCAGTCGACCCACTTTCACCTTTCAGAATGGAAAAAAAATGGAAACCGATAATCACCAACTGTCCTCATTCACTAATTGTCACTCACAGTAATTGCATTTCTGACCTCTTCATTAAAGTATTATTGGACGTGCCTGGAAAGTAGCTGAGATTTTACTGGCTCTTTGTTGAAGCGGATTGAAAAGTAGCCAACTAAAATATGTGGCTGCTTTGTGCAGTGCAAAATGTTGCATGTTTGACAGTTTCACCTGGTCAGGATGCAGAGCGGGTGTGCTGTGCACTGTGGGTATGTGAAAGTATAACCTGGGGCGCTTCTTTACAGAAGAAATGTGTTCATCCGTCTTGTCATCTTACAGAAGAAATGATTCAGACCGTGGGGCTTGTCATCTTAGTGTTTGCCTTGCATGATTCAGACAGTGGGGCTCAGCCACACACTAGAACAGTGCCCCCCAGCAGCCCAAAAGTACCTGTCTTGATGAGGTCAGTACACCTGGAGAGACAATACAGAAATTTTACTGTTTCACAATACGTGTAATATTGCTCAGGCTTATTAAATGAAAACAGCACATTCCATGAGACATAAAGATGTTGCTGCTTCAGTTATGATTTGAGGAAACAATAAGCAGACACGGACTGGCTTTTAACTAAAAGCTTTTTAATTAAACAAGCTCAGTGGAGCCTCATTGACTTCGTTTGCTTGCTAAGTATGTTTTTTTGCAATATTTTGAAAACTTATTTTTAATCACACTGAGATTTCAGTGAGTCTCAGTAAGTCTACTTTCGCCTGCCTGTCAAACAGAAAGAGTATCTGTAGTGTTTCTTGGTGCCTGTGCAATGCTTTCTACTCTCTCCCCCCCTTGTAAAACCTGCTTCTTCAGTGACGCAGTGTGTTGGACACGGCTTCCTGCCGTGGTTTGATCAGAAGAGGCCTCCAGGGGCCTCTGATAGCGTAGAGGTCTAACGCACCCATATTGGCTGGTCCTTTACAAGTTTGAGCTGCCTATCACGGTCGCGATTCGACACCCAACTGTACCAGACCAGCCCTGGTGGGGAGCCCCGATTGGGGGCGGCATTTGGCTGTCCATCCCAGGGGGAAGGGGGGAGGGAGAGCTGGCACGTGCTCACCAAGGAGTGGTAGGGCCACCTCCTAAACAGGGTTGGACGATTTCCGTCTCGGAGGAGGCAAACTTTGCCTAGAGGTATTAGCTCATCCCGTGGAGGTGGGCGGCGAGTTTGTGGGGGAGGGTAAATCGAAAAAGAAATAGAGGGTATAATTAGCTTCCAAATTGGGAGAAAAAAAGAAAACAAATAGGAGCCTCCAGCTGCATGTGTGTGCATGCGTACCCTGAACAAAGGAGCCCCCACCTGTCACTCACCTATCACACTGATTGTCTCCTCCTAAAGGGAGAAACCCACGCCAGGCTGCTGGGGGGGTGCACAGGGAGCTCGTTCACTCGTATGCTGAATAGGATGGCTATTGTTTCCCTTCAGCCTTTATTATCAGCCCTGGGACTGTAGAGACATTGGTGATCCCCAGGAGGGACCTGTTCGCTGTGTGTGGTGGTGGGGAGATGGACCACACACAGTTCTGCTCCAGCAAGCCCACGGTCCCCGTGCTCCTAAGCGGACAGCAAGGTGTGGGTCACCTTTCCCCCCCCCTCTCTCCCTTTTTTTCTCACTCTCTTCTTTCATGCTCATGCTTCCTTTGTCCTTTTATTTCTTCCTTTCTGCCCACCCCTCCTTTTCTATCTCCTCTCCCTCTTGTTCCATGGGCCAATGAAGGGCCACACTCAGGCCTTTGTCTTAGCCACTCACGTGCCTGGCTTCAGACAAAGCCCCGCCCACTGCTTTGTACCGGAGGTGTGGAGGGTCCACCCCCCCCCCCCAGCCTTCTGCTCTAAAACTACAGTCTGTCACCAACTACTCCAGAAATGCGCCGGATGCCATCTGCTTTGTGGGCTCCAATGTGTTGAGATGGAGAAATAATACGGAAAGCCTTTGCTTTTGTGATCTGCTGACAGTGAGAGTGGATCTGAGTGGTGGATAATTTAATTTAATTCAATCAAAAGGAGTTCCACTAACTTATTTTTGTAAAAGCTAAACTGTATCCAAGATCACTGATTTGCCTGTGACTTTTTTTTGGTAGCAACTGGCAAAAGAAGCATTAGAACATTAGAATACATAATCACGAGAATGGGCCGTTCAGCCCATCTAGGCTCTAATCGTGTCCTAATCCAAACAGGATCTAGTACTGCATCTAGCCTGGACTTGAATAGCCCAAGTGTTTCTGCCTCTACTACCTGACCTGACAAGCTGTTGTAGGCATTGAAAACTGTGTAAAAAAAACCCAAAACTTCCTAATATCCATGTGGAATTTATCTTTAACTAATTTCCACCTGTGGCCTCTTGTTCTGCTAACCAAAATTATTTTAAAACAATATTTGATAGTTCACTTTGTTAATCCCTTTGGGGAATTTAAAAATCAATAATAATCATGAACTATTGTCTCCTTCAGTGACTGACTGAAGCCTGACTGACGGACCACTCACTAAATTAGCCCCTCCCTCATAATAGATTGACAGCAGCAGTGTGTTACTGTCAGCAGACCGTAAAATTCCAGTCATTAAACCATTTCCCTGTCAAAATGAGCTTAAATAAATACCACATCGCATGCAATTATCTAGAAAACTGTTTTATTTTCAAAATATACTTCCCTTAATTTATGTATGGGGAATGGTCTGTAAAAAAAATACAGACTTTTCAGAATTCTAGACGCTAGACTTTGACATGTTTAAAATGAACCTATATCATTTACCTACCCAAAAAAATGCTAATTTGTGGATGAAAGTGGTTGAGCCAGATTCTCGCTCTCATTGAGAAAGTCTGGAGAGGCGTTTACGCTGTGGCGCGCAGAAAGGCACGCTCAGAAGGGGGCCTCCGAAGTCTGGATTCTGTAATAAACACGTCTCCTATTTTGCAACATAATATGTTCCCCTTAATTTCTTGCTTTTATTAAGGATTACATCGTGGCCATAAATCTGTGTACATGTGAAAGGCCTATTACAGGGGGCCCGTCTTTAAGGCGAGGGGGCGTTTGAAGTGTCACCCACATGTCGGAGGCTTTTCCATCATGCCAGAGGGGGGTTGGGGGCCCTTAATTTCTAAAACTGCTGTGGGGTCTGCCGGCTGTACCTCTCTGTCAGATGCCCATAAAACATGTTTGCAGAAAAAGACCGGGGCCTTAAAAGCATCCACAGGCCTCATTGGGCATATGCTACCATACACATATTACAGAGATTGAAGAGGAACCATTTAGATTCCTATGAAACATTTTTTTATATGAATCCTTTTGACTGTCTACATGCATACATCTGCATGTTTTACGGGCATTGGAGTGGTCGTGCTTGGAGATGTGCTGTGGCTCGCTGAATTTGCACCTGTTTTTTCCATTTGCATCCATGAGTATGATAGCCGTGGTATGCAGCAGAGGTTTGCATTTAGCGGTGCATGGGCGGTAGATGTAGGAATGGACAGAAGTAAACCCTGTGGATTTGCTCTTTTCTGTTCCATTCTTAAAGCTGGTCCTTGACATGTGCTTCCCTGCTAATCTGTTGCTAATCAGGAAGTACACTTTATAAGGACTTCAAAGGAGGTGCTTTAACAATGGGAAATTGCCTTCCTGTGGCTGTTTGAAGCTGCTTTGTAGAAAAAAAGCTACTTAAAGAAACTCAGAGGCAGTGCCTTTCTGATCCAGGGATGGTGATGTAACTCACTGTGTTGAGCTGATATGGGGATGGTAGTATAACTCACTGTGTTGAGCTGATTCAGGAATGGTAGTGTAACTCACTGTGCTGAGTTAATTCAGGGGTGGTAGTGTGAAGCATGTTGTTGATTCCTTATCAATGGATCCTTCTGGAATATTCAGGGAAAAACATGAACGAGATTCTGCCAGGGTTTAATACTGGAAGTCACAAAAAAAAAAAAATACAAAAAGCAAAATTGCCCAGTTTATTTTCACAGGCCTATGATTTATAATTATATTGACATTGTCAAATGTGTTAAGGCATTATAGATGCAAAATGACAGGATTTTAAATATGAAATGCACTGTATAGTCTCTTAAGAAATGTGCAGATACAGATGTTAAAGACGCAGTGGTCTAGAGCAGAACTGAATGCGTCCAACTTGTTGGACAGGGTGCAGGATTCAACAGGGTGCAGAAAGCGCACACTTGCTACTTGACAGATATTGATACCTGATGCTGAGATTCCTGCGTTTGATGTAAAGACCACAGGTGACAATACATTTCAGGTTACTACAGCCAGTCCATAAAATTTAAGTCTGTGTTTGATGTCATTTCCTTAGGCATGGGGAACAGCGTAAGCAGGCAAGAAGCACCACTGCATATCTACCAATATTAAAGCCTCATGATTTATTGCTGTGTGTTTTGTTATCATGGCTTAAGCTTGGAGCTTTTTATTATTCTGTTTTGAGCTAATTTTGCGCAGTGTGTGAAAGTGGGGGGCACGTGTTATTTTTGAGAGCTTTTCCCCAACTGGTGTGCGTACATTCGTGAGCTGTTTGAAATTGAATAAACACACACACAAATATGTATATATATATATATACACACACACACACACACATGTATGTATATAAACATATACACACACGCACACACACACACATATATATACACACACACACATGCATGCACACGTGTGTGTTTTCATTATGCGTTTGCCATCAGTCATAATAAAACCACTCACACGCAGAGGGAATAGCATTGCTGACTGGGATTTGAAAAACGTCTTTCTGTTAATCTTAGTTACTGAAGCACTCTGCATTTAAAATGATGGAAAAATAACTAATTGCGAAAGAGAAAGCCATAAAAAAAGAAAGAACTGCTGAGCAGGAAAGAAGTGCGGTTTTTGGTGATTCTGGCGTCGTAAAATGTAAAACCTGTAATGAGCTCTGTCACAAAGATGCAAATTGACACCATGTGGAAAACGAAGCCTTTAGACGCCCTGGTTAAGTGCTTATTTTGGGGGTTTTATGTTTGGTGGGGTTATCACCACCTCCAGTCTCACGCAAGGTCGGGGCAGTCTCTGCCTCCATTTGCCTTATTCTGTTTGTTTCAGCGATTTCCCTCATGTGGAGATCTTCTTGTGCTGGTTTATACATTTTTTAATTCAGAAACCTATTTCAACATATATATATATATATATATATATATATATATATATATATAAAAGGCCTTGAATGTGAATATTTTATATGTATACTCAGTTAAAATATGTTTGTGGGGCTGGTGGATAGCGTAGTGGTCTAACGCATCCGTATTTGGCTGGTCCTGTGTGAGTGTGAGCTGCCTATCAGGGATGCGGTTCGAAACCCGTCTTTGCCAGACCGGCCCTGGCCTTTAGCCCCGATTGGGGGCGCCATTTTGCTGTCCACTTCTGGGGGAAGGGGGAGGGTGGTCGGCATGAACTTGCTGTGAAGCACATAAGGGTGTCTCCAGAAATGGGGTCGGTGAGTTCTGTCTCGAAGGAGGCGGATCATCGCCGGCCTCGGAGAGTAGCTTTCCCCATAGAGATGGGTAGCGAGTCTGTGGGGGAGGGTTAATCAAAATAAATAGAGGGTATAATTGGCTTCCAAATTGTGGAGAAAAAACTGAAACAAAATGTATAAAAAAACAAAAAAAAACATGTTTGTGCTTCATTAATTAATTATAAAGTTATACCCAGAAGAGCTCTCTTTGAAAATATTACAGCATAAAACCTTAGGCAAAATCATCCACGTTGATATAAAGGAACAAAAAAACACTTCCCCCCTTTCTTGCACTGAATAATAAGCATAGGCTACGCAGCCAAGAAGAACAAGTCTTCTCAACCGGAGATGTGTGATACATTTTTTTTTTTTTTTACATTTTTGGCATTTAGCAGACGCTTATCCAGAGGTACTTACAAGATGTGCATATATACAGTCAGGTCCATAAATATTTGGACATTAACAAAGTTATTGTTATTTTAGCTGTCTACCACAGCATTTGGAGTCGAAATTAAATAATGAATATGAGCTCAAAGTGAAGACTTTTGTGGCATTTGCATTTGGAATCTTTTGCTCTCAATATGAAGTCCAAAGAGCTGTCACTGTCAGTGAAGCAGGCCATCATTAGGCTGAAAAATCTAAACAAACCCATCAGAGACATAACAAAAACATTAGGTGTGGCCAAATCAACGATTTGGTACATTCTTAAAAAGAAAGAACGCACTGGTGAGCTCAGCAACACCAAAAGGCCCGGAAGACCACGGAAAACAACTGTGGTGGATGACAGAATAATGATTTCCCTGGTGAAGAAAAACCCCTTCACAACAGTTGGCCAGATCAAGAACACCCTCCAGGAGGTTGGCCTATCTGTGTCAAAGTCAACAATCAAGAGAAGACTTCACCAGAGTAAATCAGAGGGTATTTACATCTAGGCTCATCATGTCCTAATATAAAGAGTATCTAGTACTGCATCTAGCCTGGACTTGAATAGCCCAAGTGTTTCTGCCTCAACTACCTGACCTGGCGAGCTGTTGTCAACTGTCTGTGGAAAAAAAAAAAACATCCTAAAATCCGTGCAGAATTTGCCTTGAACTAATTTCCACCTGTAGCCTAATTTCCACCTTCTGCTAACCAAACTTATCTTTAAAAATCTTTGGTAGTTCACTTTGTTAATACCTTTTAGGAATTTAAAAACCTCCGGCTGGGATACAGTTGGAAGAGGCATTTCTATGTTCTATTCTAGAAGGAGCCTGAGCGTGTTTCTGTGGCTGATGTTGTTAGCTGTGATGTCACTGGTTTTGTGAAGTGCATCCTTGGGAACATTCCTCACATTTTGCAAAATGTCCCCCTCCTTTTGAGACACCAGCATTAAGTGCATTTGAAGTGCCCACACTGGCTCACGGCTCACTGTCAGTGCTGGTAACTAGTGCTGCAAGTCAGCTTTTTTACTGCTTCCTTAGAGAGACCCAAACCTCATAGAATAATAGAATTTTCCCCAAAGGAGGATGTGTTTCAAGATTATTGTGAACATGTGGGCAGCTTAGTCCCTGCAGTGAATGAATGCACTGCAAAGTTTGGGTGCGAAAATGAAGTGGTAAATCATAATAAAGCATTTATATTTATTTGCATTAGCATCAGTTGATCCATGTCGCCGCTGCTTTGTAGCAGAGCTGGATTGCCCTCCGGAATGGTGGAGGGGGGGTTGGAGAAGGGGGGGTTATTTATGTGGCAGATGCAGTCAGATCATAACCAAAATTAAAACCATCTAGAACTAATTATGTTTCCGAACACTCTGAAGTGCTTGCTTTTTTAATGCAGTTTAGCTTCACACCACTTTTTTGTTTTTTTTGTTTCTTTTATAGGAGCTGTAAAAATCATATTTGAACAAATGTAATGCTCGGATTAAACGCCTCAGTCTTTTGGGAAAACAAACCAATCGGCTGCGAGCAGAAAATCCTGCAGCTAATTAGTTTTGGGTGGGTGTCAGCCTCTCCGCCCCCCCCCCAGCCTACATTAAGACCCCCCCTTCTAGCGATATCTAGCGCTACAAAGTGATTGTATTGCTAGATCAAAAAGGTGTTAATTCTCTAGTGGGAGAATTAACTCTGCAGTAGACCTGGGTCAGACACATTATTATAAATACTTTAATATCCCTTTAGACATAATTGAAATTCCTGAATATTACTGATAATGTTTAAAAGAAACATTTATTTTCACCAATATTCAGAAAAAGTTATAATAATAGTAATTTATATAGCGCCTTTCAAGGGACTCAAAGCAGTTTACAGTAAAGGGGGAAACTCATCTCAACCACAACCAATGTGTAGCACTCATATTGAGTCATTAAACATTATCAGGTATCTGCAGTTTTGTTTTTTAATTTTACCAGCCTTTAAAGAATTAAAGCACCTCAGGTATTTGACCCAGGGTTGCTCTGTGGGAGGTGTAGGATAAAAAAATAAAATAAAAAAACTGGCAAAAAAAGGTTATAAAATCTGCACACTTTTGCGTTCCTGTGATGCATTAATATTTGCACGTGCATACGGACAGTGATCTTCATCAGGAAGTGTGTGTGCAAATACAGCATACAGCAAATACACATCTCTCACAGGAGCGCAAAAGTAGGCATGGTGCTTTCTCAGACACCTTCTGGATGTATAAAGCGTTCTGCGTCCAGGAAGGTTTGGAGCATCTGTAAAGAACACAGGAGCATGAAGCAGCTTCCTTCCCAGCTGTGTGCCAAGGGGTGTGTGTGTGGCGGGGGAGTGATAACATTTAAATCAGAACAAACTCAGTCTTTAAATTGGATGTATTTTCTTCTCCATTTCATCCTGAATCAAATGGTCAGAACGGTCCTCAGCTCCTTCAGCTTTGCCACGACGCGCCAAGAAAGTTTTTTTTAATGTTATTTTATTTTCAGGAAGCACACGCTTATTAGACTGCGAGGTGTGAGGGTGTGTATTTTTTCTGGTTATTGGTGGACAGCCGCTCCTACGCGGATCTGTCCTTCGCGTGACGCCTGCCAGCTCAATTCCGCAGTTTCCCACGATTGTTTTTCTTCAGCGGAAAACAAGCCGGTGCTTTCACATGCTCCGTTCTGAGCATAGCTGTGCGTTACAGGAAATCGGAGTATTCCTGCAATTAGATATTTTAGTGCCATTGCATCATGCTGACCGGAATGTTTTGACTGTTGGGCTCCTTTCTTGGCATGTGGCACTGGTATTGTATTTAGCAATGGAGTAATAAGAAGCAATGTAATGCAGCACTATGCAGCATTATACCCCTTGAGAGCTGTAAATTAAATTAGATATGAGAGCGATATAAGTAAATAATATGTCCAGATTCATCTGTTCACTCCGAGCACCGCTTTGAATAAAAAAATCTATTTCAATGGCCACGAGGGCCCAAATGGGAGTGAGGTGCTTTCCGTCGTGTTGGTGTGAACATGATTTTGGCCTTGGTCAGGGTTGCCATTTATTTATGAAATACATGTTTTTCTGATTGCTTTTCCATTTTATCCCAATTTCTCAAATTTTCTACCAATTTGGTGGCCAATTGTATCTCTTTAGGTTCCTGTTGGTTTCATTTACGTGCGTATGCCTTATCTGCTCCATGGCTGGATTTACTTCCAAGTTAAAAGACGACATTCTTCAAATAACACTCGGGCATTCTTTGCATTTGAATGGGACTCAAACGGTGAAGGCAGCAGGTTTCTTTTTTGTTTCTTTGAAAGGCGTTTTGAGTTCAACAGGATGGCAATATCAGTACGTCTTGCTAGCTAGCTCTTTTTGCGGAATGAAGGAATAAACTTGTGACTGGCTAATGTGTATAACCTAAATCGAGACAGACGAGAGCAGGGGTGTTGCGAGACACGAGGGGAGCATGCTCTAAGAGCTTGGCAAGCGAGGCTAGTAGCCAAGATAAAATAGCCTACCTCCGTGAAAAATCTGACCAAAGTCAATATTGGTAAAAATCGATCACAATGTTAGGCGCCTGACAGGTTTGGAATCACTGACATAGATGACAAGTTGTGTCATATTCTAAACCATGACAGTCTATCTAAATAGACTTAGTTCGTCACCTCTCCTCCTCTTCTATCCTGGGCCTCTTCTTAAAAAAGGACGATATCTTCTGCTTTGTCAAGCTGAAAATCAAATGAACTGGCGTTATCCTACACTATAATTTTACACTATAAAATAGGTCTATATCGACAGAAAATGTATGCTAGCTTGGCAGGCCATTTTATCTAAACCTCTTTGTTAACAATTATTTTTAGGCAATCTCTCAGTTAACAATTATTTGCAATCTCTCAGTCACTCACCTTTCAGAGACAGCGTGTCTCCGCGGAGGTGCATCCAAATGAATAATTTCCGTCTATACATCTGCTAGAATGCCGAATCTGGTAGTGCGCGCATGCATCGTGTAAAGGCCTCTACATGCTTCTGCGTAACTTGTGCGACATCTTCGCGGTTCGCGCAATGCAACATGTCGCAAGCACTAGGCAATTTATACTTCTGCGCAACCTATGCGACATGGTGTGCTTACACTTCTGTACACTAGTAGGAGTCAATGTATTGAACAAGGTCGGTAAAGGTTTCATGAAAGCAGGATATATACTTGATGCATTGACACGGCCGCAAGCCCGCAGTCCGCAAACTGTGAGATTGTATACTACACGCCCACTGACCGGCCACTTTTTAACACTGCACAAAGAAGATGGTTTATATGCTGGACAGGGAAGAGGAGTTGATTTGCATGTAGGCTACCTACTGCTGAGAAGTCAGTGTCAAGAGAAGGCAATGCTATGTTCGACCATTGAATGAAACACGAGAAGAAGAGGGATAATTTCATGTGCGATTGTTTAGTAAGCAAAAATTGAATGATAAGAACAGTTTGTACTTATATGTTCGGTGCACGCTGTAGTTTAGAAGAAAAAATATATATTTTAAAAGACCTTAAGTATTATATTAAAGTATGAACACAAATAACATTTTATGAAAATAATTCAAATAAAACTATTCATATAGCTTAGAAAAACTAGAAAAAATAAAACTTTCTGGTATAACATTTAAAGTAAATCCAAGTCATCTATATTTTTGTCCCGATCTCACACGGAATCACTCATTTACATACAGTCCCGGCCAAAAGTTTTGTCGCATGAGTGGACAAAAGTGACAATTGCTAATTACCCAACTCTTAATTAGCTAATAAAGTTAGGAAACAACACAAATTAATCATAAGTGTCTAAAGTTTATTTAGATACCATCAAAACAAAAATTTCATAGATGCTTATAAGGTTTATTGCTTGATAATGATGAACAAGCCAGTTTCTACCTGGACAAAAGTCTTGTCGCAAATCAAATTATAATCAAGAAATTGTATCTTTCTCAAAAAGTAAATAAAATAACAAATGAAAAATCAGACTAGTATTTCATCATGGACTATAAGTTAAGAAATTAATATCTTGTATGGGTTCCTTTGGCCTGCAGAACAGTTGCCATCCGGTTTGGCAGAGAGTCGTAGAGCTTGTTGATGAAGTCGTCGGGGATGGCATGGAAGGCCACCTTGCAGGCATCCCAAAGCTCCTCCAAGTTCTTCGGCTTGGTCCTCCAAGCTTCCTCCTTTATTCTTCCCCAGATATGCTCAATAATATTCATATCTGGAGACTGTGCTGGCCATCCCTGAAGGACCTTGATCTTCTTCCCCCTGAGAAACTTCATAGTGGAACCTGAGGTATGGCAAGGGGCTCCATCCTGTTGAAAAATCTGACCCCTTTTGTAGTTGGGAATGTACTGGGAGGCAAGAATCTGTTGATATTTGGCACTGTCAATGTTACCATCCACCTTACAGATCTCCCTGTATTCTGTATTGGATGTAACCCCAAACCATAATCTTTCCACCTCCAAATTTGACTGTCTTCTGGGTGAACCGTGGGTCGAGACGGGCCCCAGAGGGTCGTCGACAATATTGGCGGCACTTGGGATGGAGCTCAACTGATGGTTCATCTGAAAAATCTATTTTTCGCCACTTTTCTGCTGTCCAACCTTCTGTCAGGCTATGGGCCTTGGCGTACGCAACACGGTTTCTTAGCTGTCTCTTGTTTAGCGCTGGTTTCTGGGCAGCAATATGACCATTGGAGACCATTGCGAGCAAGCGAGCTGGCGTACACTCCTCCTGGAGCTGTGAGGCGGTTGACATGGGGCTGGCTTTTGACAGTCGGACCAGCAAGCTGTCGTCTCGAGCAGTTGTCTTGTGCGGTCTGCCCGACCTGGGTCTGTCATGGACGTCGCCAGTCTCTTGGTAGTGCTTGCGAATCCTCTCCACCTGCCGTTTAGACACATTGAAGATGTCTGCAACTTCAGCAGGAGACTTGGACTTGAGATTTTTGATGATCAGCACTTTGGTTTCTGGTTTGATCTTGGGCATGTTGACAGAAGCAATGTTGAGCATGAATTGATGGCTTAAAGTGTCAAATTTCTGCTTTTATAGCTCAAAGTTACCTACATCTGACTAATCAAGCCCCTTGTTTGTTTCTTCCTTATTCACTGTGGCCTAGAAATTGGAGTTGGCAATTGCGACAAGACTTTTGTCCGGCCAAAACTGGCCTGTTGATCATTATCAAGCTATAAACCTGATAAGCATCTATGACATTTTTGTTTTGATGGTATCTAAATAAACTTTAGACACTTATGATTAATTTGTGTTGTTTCCTAACTTTATTAGCTAATTAAGAGTTGGGTAATTAGCAATTGTCACTTTTGTCCACTCATGTGACAAAACCTTTGGCCGGGACTGTATATTGTGGAACTTTCAAAACTGCCAGCATCCCTACTCCTGCCCTTAACCTTCTTTTTGGCGTTGACGAATCTGTCCCGCATATTCTTCCAACTTTTTCTGGTTGGTTTAGGGAAGAATGCCTGTACTTTCTGACCTCTTTGCACAGTCGTTCATCACTGAAGCGCTCCAGTTTTTCTAAAAGGCAGTTAAAGAGTGAACTAGATAGGCTACTGGAAAACCCGCCCGCACGTCCTAAGCAAATGGTCGTTTCGAACGCAATTGCGTCACTTTGACCGCGCGCCCCCTCGCATCCAGGCGAATCTGTCAAGTATAAATTGTCCTTAAGAAGTTTGAAACAGACTGCAGCAAGTCATTTTTTAATGAATGAAACTTGTTTTTCACTCTGATAGCATATTTTATTTATTTTATGCTACCACCTAGTAGCAGTCGGACACTGCAGTGGTTAAAGCCCCTGTGTATTAATGCCACAATTTTTTAATCCTTTTTTTTATACTGTCCATTTCTTTTAGCCGGTCAAAGAAAACACTTAGGTGGCCTGCCTAAGCATTACAGAGGCTTGTAACATTAACAAACAAATTCACACTTTTACGTGTCCATCCAGGAGATTTTTGTGTTTGGTTTTGGCCCGTGATTGGCCGGTAGCCCCGCGCCCATGTGTAATTGTAGCCAGTAGTTCAGATTTCCTTGAATGGCAACGCTTCAATTTCTGCTGTAAATACATTTATGTTGTTTGTATCAATATTTGGAAGCCAAAATATTCATTAAATGTAATGTAGCAACATCTAATGGGCAGTTATTACATATCAAAGCGGTCCTCTTTCTAGAAATAAAAAAGTGGTACATTCACAGCGGTAAAGGAATGACCACATATAGCCCATAATATCCATATTAGCATACCCCGTACTTTATCTAGAAGCTTTATCGAACATTAAAGCTTCGAACACTTTATTATTCTGCTATATCTGAATCTCCAATCAAATGAACTGGTGGACAAACGTAGGCTCATAAATGCCATGACTTGGGTCTAACCAAGTTAAACTGTGACAGCTAACATTCTCAACTAATATATAATATATGCCATTTAGCAGACACTTTTATCCAAAGCAACTTACAGTAGTGAATGCATACATTTTTCAGTATATGTGGTCCCAATGGGAATCAAACCCACAACCTAAGCATTATCAATGCCATACTCTACCTACTGAGCCACAAAGAACATTTTAAATTTTTTCAAATTTTAAGCATTTAGCAGACGCTCTTATCCAGAGCGACTTACAAGATGTGCATTAATACATGGTAGGACCACCAACTCCAGCTATCTCCATAAAAGGTAATGGTCCGTTGCCTAGTATGTTTTCTGGACTAAAGAAAACGCTGAACTCAGTTGTGTCATTAATTGTGAGGTTTATGTTTAGATTAATGTTTTTGTGCCAAAATCTCAGTTGAATCATAATTAGGATCTCCTTAAATGGTGAATTTAAAAAAACAGACTCAATCTATATTTTCACTGTATAATTCGATTTTTTTTTGCTGAATCAGTCACAGCAGCTGCCTTTTATATTTTTGAAGGCTGATGAGGGTATTACAGCGTTGAAGTTAATTTGTTAGAATATATTGTTAAAACGTCAAAGCAGCGGCATTAACCTTGAATGTCGCATGGGACCTCAAATTAATCATAACGTGTGAAATACTTTACGTCACATTAAGTTTCTTAGTGTGTATCTGTAATGGTACTGTTGTTACAATTATATTATTTATTATAATTTTCATAATAATGTGTGCTGTAGCACATTACCCAGAGACTATCAAACTACAGTTCCCATGGGGCTATAACAAGCAGAATGACTACAGTTCCCATGGGGCTGTAATGAGCATAATGACTACAGTTCTCATGGGACTGCAATGAGAAGAAAGCCTACAGTTCCCATGGGGCTGTAATGAGCAGAATCACTACAGGTCCCATGGGACTGTAATGGGAAGAAAGCTTACAGTTACCATGGGGCCAGTGGTGGATCCAGACATAGGCAGTCGCCTAGGGCGGCACGCCGGCAAGGGGCGCACGCAAACAGCTCTCCATATACAGACACAGATGCGGGCTCACTTCAGTCTCACTCATCTGCGCTCAGTGCTGTGCTACAGTGCTACGCCAGCATCGGGCAGGCATGATGTGACATTTTCATCCCACTGCTTCTGCTGTCTGTCAGCCTATGAAGTCTCCTTGTCCTCACCTGCTAGAAGCCCGAAGTGGGGAGAGGGGTGGAGGTCAATAGCGGCTCTCAAACTCACACTGTACAGTACAAGTCAATCAATGAAATCACAAAATAACATTGCAACCAAATGCGCTCCTGCTCTTGTAACACACACAAGCAAATGGAAATAATATCTCAATAGCTACTGATATACAGCTGCAATTTTGCCTGGTTTAAAATATAATAATACATGGAAATGAGTCTGTACACCACCAAGGTGAAATGGTTAATCTCTTGACCCTGCATTGATGGGCAATCGTTTAGTCACACAAACAATTGTGTCACACACACACATTGAGGTACGTTGCCAAAATGAAAAGATCAAAGCCTTCGGGATTTCAGTTTAGAAAAAAGAAAAGAAGAAGAGGAGAAATGGGCCAAAGATAATGGTATGTGTTATGTCATCTCATCATGAACATTATGTTACGTTTCAAAGTAGTCTTGTAAATAATCGTGCTAGCTAGGTATTGCATCAATTGTTATACAAAAGTTAATGCTAGCTAGCATTTAGCTAACATTACACTGGCTATGATGACGCTAAACTTTCTCTAAAAAACGCCTTTCTTGACAATCATCATTAACATTTTCTGTGAATTTTTTGGGGTAATAGTAGCACTATACTGCATCACTATGAGCTTCCTATTGGCTAGTTAACATGCATCTAAACTAGCAGCATGCATCCAGCTAAACTAGCAGCAAAACAGGAGAAGCTATCTTAAGTCTGGTTTGTGCATAATTAACTTTCAGCCACATTGAGCCAGACTCAGCCAGTATTGAAAAGATGCAACTCCGCTATGTTCAATTTAGTTTTATTTGTGTGCACCTTCAATTTTTTAATTAGTGTGCAATATGTTTCAGTGTTCTAATTTATTTTCTTGGACACCACATCCTTATTTTTGTTCCTTTTAAAAGAAGCAATAGATTTTGTATTTATCTATTTATTGTTCAATTTAAATTAGTTATTTGCAAAATCTTGGATTTTTAAATGTAATATTTGTGTGCAATATTTTTCAGTATTTTTTTGTCTATTAGTATATTTTCTTCAAATTAAAGGGGTGGCTATTGCACCTTGTTACAACATACCTGTTTTGCATGGCCTCCCTGGGGCTTGGGGGGGGGGATGACTGATCTCGCCTAGGGCACCAAATGAGCCAGGACCGCCACTGCATGGGGCTGTAATGTGTAGAAAGACTACAGTTCCCATGGGGCTGTAATGAGCAGAACTAGCTACTCTGAGGAACTTCAGTCACGGTCTGGGCACGAAGTGCTTCTCTGTTAGACTCACAGTTCTTTGTTCTGATGAAGATGTGCATTGTGCATTCTCCGAAATGCAGAAGTTGCCTGCTCACATTCAAACAGCTTAATTGGGCTTTTGTTTTCACACACATCTGGAGGTTAGCTGTCTTAAACCAAAGAAAAAAAAGCCTTTGAATGCCAAATATGCTCAGCGCTGTGATTGTGAAACCCACACATAGGCCTACTGCTCTGTAAATAATTAGAAGATCAAATACTGGCTTTTAAAGGACGGGTCACATGGTCCCATGGCAAATAGGAAATCTCTGATTCTAGTGTCGCTTGGTCACATAATCCAGCTCAGTTACAGGAGGTTGGGCAGATGCGTGGTTTACGAGAAGAGCACGCTCTGGACTGTAAAAGGTCCACAGCGCGACGAGACCCCTCTCCTCGTTAAACAGACGGGAGGGTCCACCCAGTCCCCGGATTCAGCTGTGTGAAAGAGGGGGCGCAGTTAAAACACAGGATTTGTGATATAGTGGGGGGTGAATACAGACCCCCTCGATCACCAGGCTCCATCATGTGAGCATGTTAGTTCTGCCTAAAGAACAGGGACATGCAGAGCTTATCAGTCACACATACACTGGAGACTAGGGCTGTGATGGTATGACATTTTCACGGTATGATAATCGTACTACTCAATATCACGGTTTTCAGTATATCACGGTATCAGTTTTTACACAAAATGTACAACTCGATCTGTTTATTGTATGGCTCTGGCAGATTTATATACTATTTTAATTGAAAAATAAAACTGAATATGCAACTTTATATAGTTTAAATCATTCACTTTATGAATTAAGAAACATTTTGCTTTATCACATTATCAACTTATTGGATTGAGTACTATATTTAGCTGCTCACTTTTTCCATTGTGGAAGAACCATAACATGAAGGATGATACTCACGCAGGTGGGTATCATCATCACCATCTTTTTTTCTGAATCCAAAGTGAGTCCACACGGATGAACGAGTTCAGTTTTTGGGGGGATATAATTAGTCATTACAGACTGCCTCGGCATTGGAATCAGTGTCGGACATCGCAAGTTTTATAAGGACTGCAAATTGAGATTTATGTCATGTAGCTAGCTAGCTACAAGGGTTGTGGAATGTGAGGGAGCTATCTGCACGTGCGCAATCGCATTGTAAACAAACAGCCAAAGAGGTGGTGGGATTAATTGACATTAGCAGACACCGCAGGTCCAGTATTATATTATTTAATATGGGTCATTTAGACATTTTAGTAGGGTAACGGTTTAAATATTTTTTCCCTGCCTGAAAATAGCTTTTGCCATGTGATTTACTATCACAGTATTATGTTAAGTTTAAGATAGTACTATTTCATATTTTAATATTGTGGTATACCGTCACACCCCTACTAGTTTTGTGGGTGCTTGTGTGTGCAGTGTGTGAGGGGGAGACATTGGACAGCCATTCGGTAGCACGTGGCTGCAGTCGGGTCGGTCACATTGCCTGACGTGGCTCTCTGTGGTGGATTTGGTGACAGCGGTGGGATGGCTATGTGTCTCCTCATGTGGCGGGTATGTGTCTCCTCATTTTCTGGCGCACCTCAACATGATGGATAAAACTTAACAAAGTGTTTTGAAGAGGCATTTATTCCACCACAGTCCATTTTTTGGGGGATTTACGTGCATACCTGCCTTGACCGCCAAGCTCGGTTTTATCTACGTTCCTGATCTTTCATCTGCCTCTCCGCTTGAGTCCAGTCATCCACTGCTCTTTCACAAGAATCATCTGTTCTTTCTTTCAACAGAATTGCCTTTTTTATTCAGTGATCAACAGTTGAAACAGGGTGTTTATTTTCTATTCTAGATTATTTTCTGTAAAGATGCAATCATTCATTTTAATGGAACATTAAAACGGGTGTTTAGCTATTCTGATTATGAGGGATGGAACAAAAGACAGCTTAAATATGTAAAATATGTACAAAGAACAAGTCAAAGCTGCAGGTGTAAAGCTGCAGGTGTAAAGGTACAGGTGTAAAGGTGCCCTGCTTCCATTGTCACTCAGAAGCTGATCTCGGCCTGCCGTTCTCTCTGTGTGAGATCAGCACTGTCTTGTTCCCTCTGCCAGTGTTATTAATCACAGAGCTGTGTATTAGTGCTGTACACACCCCCAGGGGCCTAATTACACCTTACACAGCTGTCACATACACACACACACACACACACACACACACACACACACAAAATAACCATCTCACAGCCAGACTCTACAAAGCAAGGAGACCAAAACATCACCAAAACACCAACAAAACACCAACAAAACACTGCCAAAACACCACCGATGTGTAGATGTGTGTATGCATTTTACATTACATTTTACATTTTAAGCATTTAGCAGAGGCTCTTATCCAGAGCGACTTACAAGATGTGCATTAATACATGGTATCAACAATCATAGTTCGCCCAAGAGATCAGTGCAGTAATACAGCGATAGACATCGTTGTAGGCAGCTGCATACTATACCTGTAATACTGGGAAGGAAAAGGTTAGTAGGAAGGAAAAGGTTAGTAAAAGGTGTATGCGTGCGTGGAAGTATGTGTGGGTGAGTGGAGGAAGGGGATGGTTTTTCAGAGCCTGGATAGGTATCCTTTCCTGTATATGTCTAAAGAAATCCCTTGGTCTCTGTGACACCAGAATTCAGCTGCTTGCTGACATGTCGCCATGCCATGCTACACCAACAACACTCAACACTCCTTTTCTTTTTCTCTATCTCTCTCTGTCTCCCTCTCTCTCTCCTTTCTCTCTCTTTCTCTCTCTCTTCCTCTCCCTCTTTCTCTTGCTCTCTCTCTGTCTCTTTTTGTCTCTCTCCCTCTCCCTCTTTCTCTTGCTCTCTCTCTGTATCTTATTGGGCCTATGGTTAAGGGTGTGGTGCACTTGTCCTCAATTTCCAAATTCACAATAAGGCCTGGATTCAATAAACATTTATCCTTAAATCAGACTTAATTTAATGCATGTGTTTGCTTTTGTAATCATTAACAGCTTGGCGCCACAAAATCACCAAAACGAACTGTTTGAAGAGAGGGAAAAAAACGAACAGTCTAATTTAATTATTAAGTTATGGACACATGTTGATTGAATCCTGGCCAAAGTGTTTTTGTTGGTCTGATACCTTTTTAATGGCCTGTTTCGCATGTAGTAGCTGCAGCCTACACATTCAAAGGAAGTATTTGTATTCGAGACCAAATAAGCCATATTACTTTAGGATCATGTGGTTACTCGGTCTGAGGAAGCCGCCATTTTAAATGTAGCATGAAAACATGAGTCTTTACAACAGTAAAGAGGAGTGTTTTTTGGGAGTGACCCCAGTGAGTGTCATAAACACGCTTCAGTTCCGCAAGCTTTTAGCCTCCCCCCGTATCCTGTCTGTGGGCCTGACATTTCACCAAATCGCAGGTCAAACAAATATCAAATGTGCAATTTTCACACAGTGGAAAAACTCCTCTCGGGCCAGTTTACTTGGCTTTTTTTTTTTCTTGAAACAAAGTTTGCTTTGGCCTGTTGGGATGCTGTAGTTTGGTTCAGCGGGTCATGTGTGCTGAGTCTCTCTGGTTGCGGTGCTGCAGGCTGTGTGCAGGAGTGCAGTGTGAGTGGAGACTGTGAGGGGGGGAGGCCCAGGTGGGGAGATTGGAGGGAGGAGAATCTGTCAAGGCCAGGAGCAGGGACCGAGGGCGAGACAAACAGACTGAGACAGAGACACAGTCAGACACAGACAGAGTCCAGTACAGACAGAGACAGAGACAAAGACCGAGACAGACAGAGACAGGGACTGACAGTGCCAGGCAGAAAGAGACAGACAGAGTCCCGTACAAACAGAGACACAGACAGTGAAACAGACACAGACAGGAGGAGGTCTTTGTGTAGAGAGGTCTGTAGAGCAGAAACGGCAGACGGAGTCCTGATATCAGCCTTCTTTTGACCTTGAATTTTATCCACTGCAGAGCTGAAACCAGGCTAACTCGCTCATTTCAGCTGTTGAGTGATTTTTCCCGTGTCTTTGTTCAGCCAGATGAGAACTGACATTTTTATCTCAGGTCCACAACTAATCTTGCATCTGTCAGCCCCAAAGCTGTCCAGATGGAGATGTCCAAATTGCCCTTGTCTTGGCTTCAGGATAATTGATTAACGAACACAATTCATATCTCACATTCATTGCCATGTAGTGCAATGTTATTTAGTTAACTGCATCATAATGATTATTTCCTGTGACCTGGTCAATCGGTGAGGTAGTACCCAGGTATCACCTCAGGAAAGCTGAACTGAGGGGTCTCGGGTGGTGTAGCGGTAAAGGCATTTGTCTGGAAAGCAGGTTCCCCACTGCGGGCGCGATCCGAAACCCGGCTGCGCCAGCCCGGCTCTGGCCGAGAGCCCTGTTCGGGGGCAGCGATTAGCTGACCGCCCCAGAGGGAGGGGGGAGGGAGAGCAGGCACGAGCTCACCGAGAAGCGTGAAAGACGTCCCTGTAAGGGAAAAACTGGCTTGGAGCGGCATGCTCATGGGGGTAAGGGGGGGTAAATTCAAAGAAATAGAGGGTATAATTGTCTACCAAATTGGGAGAAAACCCCCCAAAACATTGGCCATGCAGAGACAGGAGCTGGCATTTACTGAGCATGCTCAGTGCGGGAGAGATAAGACCTGTAATGGCTGTTGTATGTGTATAACTGAATGAAAAATGTCCTGCTCTGCCTGTGCTTCTACAATATGTTTTTAATTGTTCGACGCCCTGGGGTACCTGGTGTGAAGAGCGCTATATAAAAATAAAATTGAATTATGTTGAATTGAATCGCCCCCACTCACCCTCCTCCTTCCCCTCTTCTCCACTCTTTCCCAGCCGTGCGATCAAAACCAACCAGGACCTGCTCCCACAGACCCCCTGGACCAACATCTTCTACGACGACTTTTGGGGCACCCTGCTCACGCACAGCGGAAGCCACAAGTCCTACCGGCCGCTCTGCACCCTCTCGTTCCGGCTCAACCATGCCCTAGGAGGGCTGGAGCCCTGGGGTTACCACCTGGTGAACGTGACGCTCCACGCTGCAGTCACCGCACTGTTCGCCGGCCTGTCCCGGCTGCTGCTGGGTGAGGGCCGCTGGGCGCTGCTGGCGGGCCTCCTCTTCGCCTCGCACCCGGTCCACACTGAGGCGGTGGCGGGCGTGGTGGGGCGGGCCGATCTGGGGGCGGGGCTGTTCTTCCTGCTGTCACTGCTGTGCTACACGCGGCACTGCGCCATCAGGCCTGGACCAGCCCACTGGGCGTGGCTCCCGCGCTGCTGGGCGTGGCTGCTGGGGACGCTGGTGTGCGCAGCGTGCAGCATGCTGTGGAAGGAGCAAGGCGTGACCGTGCTGGCCGTGGCCGCCATCTACGATGTCGCCATCTTCCACCAGCTCCGCCTGCGACAGGTGTTCATGCTCCTCTGCAAGGTGAGCTGGTTCTGCTGGCTCTCGTTTTCTCATTGGTTCTGGTTCTATTTGTGTCTCATTTCCTCTGGTTCTGTTTGTGTCTCATTTCCTCTGGTTCTGTTTGTGTCTCATTTCCTCTGGTTCTGCTTTGTGTCTCATTTCCTCTGGTTCTGCTGGCTCTCATTTCCTCTGGTTCTGCTAGTTCTCATTTCCTCTGGTTCTGCTTTGTGTCTCATTTCCGCTTGTTCCCCAGGTAACCCCCCTCAGAAACCCACGGGTGGAAACTCTGTACGTACTCTGTGTGTGCGCTGTTTGCTTTTCATTAAGAGCGTAATTTGAAAAACGTTCACCATGTATGCACAGCTGTGTGATCCAGAACGCATTGTGCGTGGGAGGAAAATATACAAGTGGGCAAACAAAGTACTACAGTGTGTGTGTGTGTGTGTGTGTGTGTGTGTGTGTTAGACAGACAGAGAGGGGCAGAGAGAGAGAGAGAGAGAGAGAGAGAGACAGAGAGGGGCAGAGAGGGGCAGAGAGAGAGAGAGAGAGAGAGAGAGAGAGAGAGAGAGAGAGAGAGAGAGAATAAATAGAATTTATCTAATAGTTTGTCCTCAACTAAAAAAAAATCCAGTCTTTTTTCAATGTGGCCACATTTTTTCATTCATTTTTGTGATTTAGTGATCCCTGAACTTATTACACTGTGTTTTTTAAACACCTGCTCTTTAATTTTGTGTCAAATGTAAGGACAGATGGTGATTGGATCCCGGTAAGGAGTGTTAACCTCAGCAGTAATGCAGGTTTATGATTGGTAATGCAGGTCTATGAGTGGTAATGCAGATCTATGAGCAGTAATGCAGGTTTATGAGTGGTAATGCAGGTCTATGAGTGGTAATGCAGGTCTGTGATTGGTAATTCAGGTCTATGAGTGGTAATGGAGGTCTATGAGCAGTAATGCAGGTTTATGAGTGGTAATGCAGGTCTATGATTGGTAATACAGGTCTATGAGTGGTAATGCAGGTCTATGAGTGGTAATACAGGTCTATGAGTGGTAATGCAGGTTTATGAGTGGTAATGCATGTCTATGAGTGGTAATGCAGGTCTATGAGTGGTAATGCAGGTCCGTGATTGGTAATGCAGGTCTATGATTGGTAATACAGGTCTATGAGTGGCAATGCGGGTCTATGAGTGGTAATGCAGGTCTATGAGTGATAATGCAGGTCTATGAGCAGTAATGCAGGTTTATGAGTGGTAATGCAGGTCTATGAGTGGCAATGCGGGTCTATGAGTGGTAATACAGGTTTATGAGTGGTAATGCAGATCTATGAGCAGTAATGCAGGTTTATGAATGGTAATGCAGGTCTATGAGTGGCAATGCAGGTCTATGAGTGGCAATGCAGGTCTATGAGTGGTAATGCAGGTCTATGAGTGGTAATGTAGGTCTATGAGTGGTAATGCAGGTCTATGAGTGGTAATGCAGGTCTATGAGTGGTAATGCAGGTCTATGAGTGGTAATGCAGGTCTATGAGTGGTAATGCAGGTCTATGAGTGGTAATGTAGGTCTATGAGTGGCAATGCAGGTCTATGAGTGGTAATGCATGTCTATGAGTGGTAATGCAGGTCTATGAGTGGTAATGCAGGTCTATGAGTGGTAATGTAGGTCTATGAGTGGTAATGCATGTCTATGAGCAGTAATGTAGGTCTATGAGTGGTAATGCAGGTCTATGAGTGGTAATGCATAACTATAATTGGTAATACAGGTCTATGAGCATGCTGACAGAAGGCTGCAATCTGAACAAGACATCCCTTATGTCTAAAGTGTGCAGCAGAATAATAATTTTCCCAGTTGTTTTTTTCAGATTAAGCATGATGAAATTGTACTTATAACACATGCAAATCCTACACTCCTAGAAAAGGTGTAAATAAGATACCTTATGAAGTATGATACAAGATATCATAACTCTTATGGATAATTTTTGCACATCATGGGAATACGACAATATAAAATACTAAATATCAATGCCATACCGTATAAAATACTGTTCACATAGGCTCTGTGTTCACATTAACATTATCTATGCCGGTTGCTCTTATAATTGTCAGGAATGTATGCATGCTGAATCACTTGCCTCAGGCTTAGACTTGAGGTGTTCTGTCATCTGCTAAAGTAATGAATTCATTCATTTATTACTTGTCTCTTTGGTTCAAAACAAATCAATGAAAAACGTTGAAAACATTTTTGGCAGGTTTCACAAAGACCTGGGTCTACTCCAGGATTTCCCAAAAATATTTGAAGTCCCTCCCACCCCCCTTGTCTGTGTTTGGTTTTTATCAAAACTCTCTTGTGATATCATTTGGAAGTTAATTAACTGGGTAATCTCACTATTGTTTACACTATTGTTCCCTCCCTCGTAAGCTCCCTCCCTCGCAAGCTCAATTCATTTTTTCCCTGGAGGTCAGGGGGACAGATTTCCATGAGGAGTGAATCAGTCACTGTAGAGTGAGTCAATCACTGTAGGTTGAATCAGTCACTGTGGAGTGAATAAAGGCCTCTACATGCTTGAAGGACAACAACACGACAACAACACAACCAGGGCTCTGCAACATCAATGTAAACTTTGCAACCTATGCAGATTGGGGTTTCAGAGGGTGTTCATAGGTCACAGTTCATTGACCTAGCACATGAAAAATCTAACTCTTAAAAATATGGACATATCAATATTGTATCTTCTTTCTAACAATATCTATAGATAAAGGGGATGTAATTGAACAAGAAACAATGAAAATGTAACTTTGTAATCATTTATTTAAACTGTTCACGACACCCTAGATGCCATTCCAGAACTCTCAATTTATTTTTCTTGAGCATCATTGATTGAATGTTTTGGTTAGCGAATGGAGGTGGAGCTGTCATAGTGGATTCTATGATGGTGAGTGACCAGTTCATAGGTCACAGTTCATCTTGTTCTCAAAGCTTAGTAGCTAATGATATACAGTGGATAGCTAGCATCATTTGTTTGACACAGTGACATCAAAATGAACCAGCTTCAGGAAAGATTGGCTTGAAGAAGTAAATTATTTTCAGTGTAAGGCTACAGGAGTTTCCCAGACCTGCTTTCATGAAAACTTTATCGACCTTGTTCAATACATTGACACCTATTGGTGTACAGAACTAAAGTGTCACAAGAAGGACAACCATGTTGCATAGGCTGTGCATAGCCTTTGCAGCATCATTTGTTTATATATAAAATGAACCAGCTTCAGGAAAGTGCTTCGAAGGTACAGGAGTATTGTTGCATTGCACATTGAACCGCAGAAGTGTAAGGACAAGAAGTCACACAAGTTATGTAAAACGCTTGTAGAGGCCTTCAGTCTTGTTGAAGAGCAGCAGTATGGTTATGTGTTAAGGACATTGATGGGGAGGAGGCTGTCACCATGCTAGCTGATGTTTTTCTATTTACAGGCTCCCAGGAACACAAGACAAATAAACAGCCTTTCCTCAGAAGGGGCGGAGCTGAGGGTGTGGTGACAGCTGGTGTATTCTGGGATGAGATGCTGATGAGTGCAATTTGGGGCTGGGTGTGATAGCAAGGCCAATCACTGTGGTTAAAGACAATAGCACAGCAATGTGCTATCACACTGCTGTCCCAGGTTCATTAGAACGCACTTCCTTCCAAACTCCGGATGAGTCAAAAGATTTAACAACAACATGAGAGGCGTTTTACACAGTCACACCTTATTGGGCTTTTCTCAGTATGGAATAATTAGCTTGACATTTAGGAAACTACTATAATAATGAGATGAAGTACGCAACGAAGGTTTGAATGATTCACTCAGAATGAGCCTGATCAATAGGGAAGATGGTATTCTGTGTGTACATGTTGAGCGCTCATTGAATGCTTCTGTTATCAGTTATTGGTTAATGTGGTTTGTGAGGGACAAGTAATGCAATCACATCGCTTGCATAGCTGACTGAATCCTCTGTACTGCATGTAAAAAGAATGGTCTGTGTATTTTTACTTATTTCTCAGAGGAAAAGACGCTGTCCTGTCATAGCAGAGAACGTATTTCAGATCTTGTTACTCTAATTTTTATAGCGCCATTTTCCCATTGACAGTGTAAGCCAGCCAGATTTCATGGATGTGGCTATTTTATTTTTAATTGGCGTGATTGCTCATTTTGATCATCCAGTATGCATGTTTAACATATAGTGGAATACCCAAGCCAAAGTTCTATAAAGCTGATTTGTTTCAGCAGCTGAATCAGCGTGCCATGATTTTGAATTGTATTAATGTGTCGTTAATAGAGGATATCCAGACTGTGCACCCGGAACCAGCGATGGGGCCGTATTAGCTGTTTACTGCTGCAGCGGGAGAGAAACACAGAGAGAGGGGTATATTATTATATACAATATTTATCCTCTGTATTTTGTGCCAATAAAGCAAATTGAATTGAGTTGAATTGAGAGACAAGAGAGACAGAGTGAGACCGAGAGACAGAGACTGAGAGAGAGAGAGAGAGAGAGAGAGAGAGAGAGAGAGAGAGAGAGAGAGAGAGAGAGAGAGAGAGAGAGAGAGAGAGAGAGAGAGAGAGAGAGAGAGAGAGAGAGAGAGAGAGAGAGAGAGAGAGAGAGAGAGAGAGAGAGAGAGAGAGAGAGACTGGGGGGGATGTGTCAGCCATTGGTATGAAGGAAGAATTTGATTCTCTAGTATTATCCAGGTCACCCAAATGTCCACCACAAAAATGTGTATTTTTTCCATAACTTTTTATTGAGGTGTTAATGCATTGTTTCTTTTCTCCCCTCTTCTTTTTGTCTTCTCCAAAGGCGTGAATCCCTTTGGAGATCCCTTTGCTGTCCAAATCCTTGCTTTATGCTAGTCTAATTTGTTGGTGCTGAATTCAAATGCTAATTCTGTTTGTTCCAGCCAGACTGAAGGCCGCTTCTCCCTTGCTCATTTACACCACCCGCTCTGTCTGCTCATGCTACGTCAGCCTTTTCCTACAGCAGCTCTTTAAATCAAAGTGTACTCCTTCATGTTGACTAAGGGCATTATGTGCTGTACAGAATAAAAGACGCTATTGCATAATTACAATCAATACAATGATACAGTTAGAATTCCTTAAACTGAAATCATTAAGGGAACACTAGCGCTGTTAAGTCAATCATTTTGTCTGAAAGTAGTGTTACTGCCAGCTCTTTTCTGTTTTTGGATTAAATAAACACATGTTTTTGTTAGAGTCGTGCACATAGACCCATTTTCACTCTTCTTAGGGTGTCTGTCATCAGCTTGATCTGCTTCCATCTGACTTTAATTTTGTGTGGCAATGAATCATGAATGCTTTGATAACCCTTCAACAACCCCATTTCACAGCACGTATATTTATTGCACAAACGGGGTTGCTTAAGTATAAAATAATATAATGAAACACATTAAACTCACTAATGATGACTCATGTCAGTTCATTATATTATTTCATTATATCAAATAAATACAGTTTATCAGTGTAGATCTTTTTGCATTGTACACCAGGTATTTCTGGAATAGTGCATTAAATCAGTGTGAGATTTGTTATGTGGGAATATATAGAGAGGTAGCTGCATGTATGAGTGTGTGTGTGTTTGTGTGTGTGTGGGGGGGATGTTTGAGAGAGAGAGAGAGAGAAATGAAAGCCTGTTACATGGTGCACAAAAGGAGAGTTAGTTTTTTCATATTCCATCATGTTTTATGGATTAAATTTAAGCTGCCAGAGCCATTGGTGATTAATGCCATTATTAACAGTCAAAACCACAGGACTAACTGTCCCGCTCTGTGGGATGAATTAGGGCAGTGTCCTGGGGTTGACAGTGAGAAATGGCCGGAGCGTATGAGACCTTTTGAGTCTCATCCATCTGCCATTTTCATAACTCAACAACCAGTCCAGGACTGTGCTGGGGCACATTATAAATTACATTTATGAAGGGTGTTGAATTATGCAAGTGTGTTACTTTACTCTGCAGTGTAATTCAAATTTGAATCATGAATAGTCAGAATAAATCATGTCAGAATAAAGTCTATTGCCATTTTGAGCAG
This sequence comes from Aldrovandia affinis, assembly GCA_029706075.1. Lineage (NCBI taxonomy): Eukaryota > Metazoa > Chordata > Actinopteri > Notacanthiformes > Halosauridae > Aldrovandia > Aldrovandia affinis. The sequence goes on from JAINUG010000242.1 coordinate 636,547, forward strand.
AATCCTGTGAGGTCTGCAGTGTCTCAGGTACTCATGGTGAAGGGGAAACAGCAGCATGGTGAAAGTACCTGTGGCTTGATACACAGAAAAAAGCTGTAAAGTACCACACACACTCAGACTATCTATCACACACACTCAGACTGAGCCACCAGCCACCAGTGTTATGATGTTCTAATGTTACAATGTTCCAGTGTTCCAGTACTACAATGTTAGAGCGCTCATGTCAAAGTGTTACTGCATTACAGTATTACAATGTTACAGTGTTACAATGTTACTATAATGGTCATGGAGGTTTCTCTTACTGAGGGATATTGGAGTAAATGAATAAACCTGAGAGAAATGAGCTTTTGACCAGCACCTCCGATAGATGTTATTTAAAAAGTTTCATACTAATAATGTTTTTACATCAATGTCCTGAAACTAAGGCCACAGCCCCTCAGAGTTAATAAAGACTTATCATACAATATACAGAGATACATCTTTTTATAAGAAACTACAACAGTTTTGTAAGTGTATAATCCTGCCTAATGCGTAAACGGCACACATATTAAAAAAACGCTGACTGCCAGTAAATGTGTGTAATCAAGTTATTCTTAGGAGAAATATGCATTTTATGAGCTAATTCTCCGTGTGGTTCAGATTAATGGGCTCATTTTCAATAACAAACACTTAAGCCTGATGCAATTAGCACACCTAGCTTGGCAAATGGCTAACTGCTTTAGCCTACGAGCCCTGGATGTTTGTGTAGTAAAATGTTTATTCCCGTGGATTTAGCCATTACTGTGTTTTTCCATGACAAAAATTGCATTGTTGTTTGGCTATTAAAGTAAACATTTGGACAAAACTGTGACAATAAATTTGATCCAGAACATTTAAAAAGAAGGGAAAAATCTGTTGCTTACCCACATACATTTGCTAAATGTTTTGTGGGCTTTAAAAGGGAATGTTGAAGGAAAAACAGATCCCTCTAGAGGTCCTTGAAAGGGAGAAATGCTATAAATCGTTGCCATGTTGTCTGATAATGGCCCCAGTGCAATAACATCTTGAAACTGGAGAGAATTCAATCGCAGCTTTGGCAGGAGGTTACGTCGTGTTTACAGTTTGCGTTGTGGAGAAAAAAACACAGGGTGTTACGACACCTCAAACTCTGCAGTGCTGAGTGACATTCAGCCAGGCTCATACTAGAAGATCACCTCCCGATCAGACATACACCACGCAGTGCATCTTAAGAGGAACCAAACAACCGCTGTCTGAAGGCATGTTGCTTTTGTTCACACACTCTTTGCTGGTTTATACTGTTCAGTGTTGTGCTTGGTTCGATTTTTACACCTCGTACCCCTCAGTAGCAAAAGGCAGTAAATGTGAGAATGCATACGTTCATGTTTCAGTGGATTTCCATAAGTGTCTCTGACCAAGGAAGGCAGTAATGCAGTCCAGATTCAAGTCCAGATTCACTGATATGTTTTTATATGATTGTTTGTTAATATATTTATGAAATAATGTGTGCGTGTGTAGGGGGGGGGTCTTGATGTAAAATATATTTTCATGCTCCCTTGATGTATGAATCAGTCTAAAAACATTATTTTAATGCATCCTGGAAGCTTCCTGTCCACTTGGGCTGCACTGATATAGACCACACCTGGAGAAAAATACAAACATATTCACCAGCTTGATGCTGTCCCTGAACATCTCTCTTCCTCTGTGAGCATATTCATCAGCTCAGTGTTGTTCTTGATCAGCTCTCTCTCTGTGAGCATGTTCACTAGCTCTGTGCTGTTCATTGCTAGTAAATAGTAGTAAATCCACATTCAAACATATGTGTGTGTACAAGAATCAGAGATTCTGTTTGATTTGTTATTTTACAATGGGATGAAGGCTTTATACAATTATACACATACTCTCACTATCACTGTCTCTCTCACACACACACACACACACACGCACACACACACACACACACACACACACACACACACACACACACACACACACACACACACACACACACACACACACACACACACACACACACACTATTTCATTCACTCAGTCATGTTCCAGGAGTATGGTGTGGAGGCCTCAGTGAGTCCTCAGGCTCCAGTACTGCCCCAACCCCACCAAGATGGACTTTATCCCCCACACTGCATGTGCACTCCTGGGGACCCACAGGGTCTGACTATGTAGAAGGAGGTGAGCCTTCTCTATGTGCTGAAAGAAGGAATATGGTCTGTTTGTTATTGTACGGCATTCGGCAGTACATGGACTGTGCGAGTAGTGCTCCAAACGGACAGACAACCAAAAAAATCAGCTACTGCAGCTTCTTATACTTGGCGTAGTTCAGTCTGCAGCAATGCGTTTGGCCCAATCAGGTCTCCTTCAGCCATGGCCTGAGGGTGTGATACTCAGAGCTCTGTCACACTGATCCAGAATCATCCAGCTTCCACTTCTGTTCCAGTTACCCTCTTTCAAGGGTTTTAAAATATATATATTATTAGTCACTCATATACAGATTTCAGAATATTATTTAAGAATGTTTCTTGTGACAGTTTAAGCACCGTGGTTAGCTTTATTAATGACTCTATTGTGAACGTGATTTATTTTCATTCCAGAGGGCGACGATACAGATGTACTGCCTCTCCGTGCCAATGAGGAACGTCAAAAGCTGGGGTTTGTTTTCCCCTTGGAGCGCTCTGTCGCTGAGTCACTCTTTCTCACGGACAGGCTTAACCACTGGGCGTTTAGACGCGCTTGTCCCAGAGGCATCGCTCAGTGCTCCGTGACTGTGGCGATGATCGCGGCCCCGGGAGAGAGCCCCTCTGAGACTGTGGCGATGATCACAGCCTTGGGAAAGAGCCGCTCTGGACAGTCTGCCAGCGTCTCCGGCGTAGAGGAGAGACCGAGCGAGAGTGGAAACCTGCCACGCGCTGTTTCAGCAATACAACCATCCAAACCAATTAGACCTCTCCCTCAATGTCTTGATCCTCTACTAGCTACGGCCTGATTCTCCCTCGCATGATGTACTCTCCAGCACGTGTATCTCCAGCCTACACTTTTTGTAATATTGGTTTTGTGGTTGGCGAGACTAGCAAAAGATGCTGCGTGGATTTTGCTGTAAGCTCACTTCCTTGAGCTTTCATGGCCTCTCATGAAAGGTTATGTACATATAAGTCAATAATGTGTTATAAACATATAATTGACATTTATAAGACATATATTCTGTCCATATTGATGTTATAAAGTGTAACATTTTTCAAGGCTATATCCTTACTAATCCACTTTTTAAATGTACCTTATCAATCCATTCATTGTCTGTCTGGGTAGCATATGCATATTCAAAAGCAGCTCATGAAAACGCATTGTTTCATTTTTGAGATTTTGGCACGTAAAATGATATGATGAAACCTCTCATCCAGATATGGGTCATTAATTTGAAAGCAAAATGTGCAGAGTTTATTAATGGGGTAAGCCGGTTTGTATTGGAGTTTGATAGGGGGTCTCTCTGGCCAGTGGGGTCCAGTTATCTGACTGAGCGGCCTCTAATCAGAGGCTCCACCCCCCCCCCCCAATTCTCCTGCTGGAGGATTTATCGCGCTGTAATGCCTTTTCCCTCTCTCTCCGTCCATTTGTAATCAGGAAGAATGTTATGCAGGGATGAGCCAGGCTGCTCCAACCCCAGTGCAGACCTACAGGGAGGCATGGGAACACCCAGGTTACAAGAGACAGGGAGGGACAGGGAAAAGCAGCATACACAATACATACACTGCAATCTCGCCTCTCCTCTCCTTTGTTCTGTGTTTTGCTCTTAGCCTGCACCATGCGCCTTGCACCTTACACTCTACATCCTGCATCCTTCACCCTGCCCCCTCTACCTTGCACCCTTTACCTTACACCCTACACACTTTACCCTGCACCCTTCGCCTTACACCCTACACACTTTAATCTGCACCCTTCGCCTTACACCCTGCACCCTTCACCTTACACCCTTCACCTTACACCTTTTACCCTGTGCCCTTCACCTTACACCCTTCACCCTGCACCCTTCACCTTAGACCCTTAACCCTGCACCCTTCATCTTACACCCTTCACCTTGCACCATGCACCCTGCCCTCTCTACCCTGCACCCTTCACCTTACACCCTTCACCTCACACCCTCTACCCTGCACCTTGCACCCTTCACCCTACACCCTCTACCCTTCACCCTGTAATCTTCATCTTACACCCTTCATCCTACACCCTACACCCTCTACCCTGTGCCCTACATCCTGTACCCTGCACCTTTAATCTTACCCTACACCTTGTGCCATTTGGAGCTATGGGGCTTAATTATATGTGCTTATGGTGTATTGGTTTATGTGCATTGTTTTGGATTCCATAGCGAGGACAGCCAGCTCAGTTACTGTAGTATAGGTGGCGAATTTCTTTATTTTTATTTTGCTAGTGAGTGATTGTGCACCTGCCTCATGGGGCGTGAGTGGCAGTGTAGTATAATGGTTACGGAACACAAACTTTGCAGATTCAATTCCCAGGTAGGGCACTTCCATTGCACCCTTGAGCAAGGTACTTAACCCATATCCGCTGAACTACGGGATTTTTAGTAGACCGCGCAAACCCTTCATTCACCAATGTACGGAAAATTCCATAGCAGAAATTCAATTAAATTGAAATGCATGTTGTGTCAGGAACGGAGTAGGAAACCCAGGCGCGGACCCAAGAATGCAATAATGTTCTTTATTGCAAAGACAGGCAAAGTTCATACGGGAGCAATCAGGGCAATACAGGAATCCAAAGAGTGGTCGGGGACAGGCAAAGTTCGTTCCAGGCTTCAGGTGTGTCAGAGGCAGGCAAGACGTGGTCAATGGGCAGGCGGAGGTCGATAACAGGGAATCAGTCCGGGGAACACAGAGAGGAGCAGGGCAGGAACCACGATGAGCACGAACAGGTGGATCGGGAACGAGACTGAGACAGGAGTGAACATGGAAGCACGAACACGAGGAAACAGAACACGGGTAAACAAAGAGACAGCTGGAAAGTTGTGTAGGCATAAGCAAAGCACAAGACAATCTGGCAACAAACATGGGAAAACGCACAGCTTATATACATTTAGACATAAAGAGAAACAATCAGGAATTAACATGAATGCAGCTGCCACCGGAGACTGCAGTCAGACACACGAGGAACAGGTGAAAACTATAATACAATGACGAGACAATCTGGTAACGAACATGGGAAAACACACAGCTAAATACATCAGACATAACAATAAACAATCAGGAATTAACACGAATGCAGCTAACTGCAATCAGACACATGAGGAACAGGTGAAAACGATAATACAATGACAAGACTGGTAAGTGAAAGTGAAAACACGGACCGGACAACCAGGAAAACATGGAATAAACTAAAACACCTAATTACGGGGAACACGAACACGAGACATGACATGTTGAGGTGCAATGTCCAAATATTATATAATTATATAACAAAAACATGGGGGGTGTGGACTTTGCTGACAAAAAAATGGCTGTTACAAGAGACAAACAAAGTCACTGAAGTGGTACTATAAAATAAATTTGGTACATGCTTGACATCGCTATCCTAAATGCTTGCATTGTTTACAATAAAGCTCATAATACAAAGATGAAATTGTGCAACTTCAGAGAGTCTCTATCAATGGACTTGATAGGTATAAGCTACAGGAAAGCAGTAGGGACTCCAGCTCTAAACAATGGCAGAAGGTTCAATCGGGATTTACCCCACACACCAAAGTGAATGGGAACTGATATTACTTGTAAGGTTCAACGTGTTGACACAATTTTCATTTGTTTGGTATGTGAAGTGCGTGTGTCCTGATCCATGTTTTGGCCTCTTCCATTACCAGAAGTTATAAATTATGTATTATTATAAATTATGTACAAATACATATTTTCAATTTTTCATAATTTATATATGATGTTTTCAATTGCAACTTGCATCAGTTTATACATCAAAATAAAGACAATTTCATGCTCATCCCAATGATACATAATTTGCCTATTGTTTCTCTTTCCATTTCCAATAAGAGGGAAGTGTTAGACTGAAGGTTGGCTGAGTGTGAATGAGTGTGTTATGTAGCTAGGCACACACCGTGTTCATACAGAATAATGCATTAGGCGGATATGGGTTAACCTGAATTGCTTCAGTAGATATCCAGCTGTATAAATGGATAAAGAAATGTACACTGTGTATGTTGCTCTGGATAAGGGGGGTCTGCTAAATGCCTGGAATGTAATATAATGTTAATGACACAGGAAAGTCATGCTGGGACATGATGATGTTGGCGGCTCAATCTGGATAGGACTGCAGGTTTTGATGATCCTTTTATGAGGGGTTCCAGCTATGAAATAAACCTGCTGGTGGCTGTGTGTGTGTTATGGTGATGCTGTTGGTAGCTGTGTGAATGTTGTAATACTGCTGATTTTGTAGTACTTTGAACTTACTTAAAATGTTTGGCCCATTTCATAATGCTGTGTTTGTTAGTTTTTTTCAGTATAAATAAAACCACATTTTGAACGTGGTATATCCTGGTGGTCACACTGCAGCTGAACCTAAAGTTCCATTGGGCTGCACTGTAGGGCTGTGTTGGTGGGGCATGCCATTCTGAGGTCTGAAATCTCCTGTTCCATTAGTCCTCCATTTAGGAGGCTCATAATATACACCAGAGGATGACTGTCTTTGCATGGTACCACAGGAGTAACCTTATTTTTACATGTTTTTATTTTCTGTTTTTGCTTTTTATTCCCCAGTTTCTCCCAATTTTTAGCAGCCAATAATATCCTCTTTTTCATGTCAATTACCGCCCCCCTAGTGGCACTCCCACAGTGCAGAGTGCAGTTTCACTGTGAAAAATACAATGGACTCGCTGATCTGTATAAACGGGAAGTGTGACATCTTTGCATTAGGGTCTGATGAATTCAGTACCAATAAACCCCATTGAGGCATTCATCTGTGAAATGATGGTGAGAATTATCATTCTTTACATTCCCTGTGTGTGTGTGTGTGTGTGTGTGTGTGTGTGTGTGTGTGTGTGTGTGTGTGTGTGGTTTCGATAGGGCTGACCCCATTTAGTCGACTGGTTGATTGTTTGGTCGATGGGCTGTTGGTCGACTGAGATTTGTTTTGGTCGGGAAAAATAATAATAAAAAAATATTCCACGCAGCATGAGACACCTAGATTTGCGCCACAGTTCGGCGCGCTTGTCAGTAGAATAATCCATTCTGGATGCTGCGGGTATGGCAGTGACAGTCCTTCACTCTTAACATAGCTAGGCCTATACATCTCATCTCATCTCATCTTCAGCCGCTTATTCCTAGTTAGGGTCGCGGGGGGGCTGGAGCCTATCCCAGCATGCATTGGGGCGAGAGGCAGGAATACACCCTGGACAGGTCGCCAATCCATCGCAGCGCACTACATACACCATTCACTCACACACTCATACCTACGGGCAATTTAGACTCTCCAATTAGCCCAACATGCATGTCTTTGGACTGTGGGAGGAAACCGGAGTACCCGGAGGAAACCCACACGGACACGGGGAGAACATGCAAACTCCACACAGAAAGGCCCCCGGCCTGGATTCGAACCCGAGACCTTCTTGCTGTGAGGCGACAGTGCTATCCACTGCACCACCATGCCACCAGGCCTATACATGTTCTCTTTAAATTATATTACGCAGTTAAGGTAATAGTAATGTTGTGAATAATTCAGAAAAATGAATAAAAGTAACATTTTATAATAAATGTGTTTTGCTAATTGTATGGTTTATATATTTATAACTAAATAGGCTATAGCCACTTTACTGTATGTTCAGCTTTAGGCTACAATTTAAGACGTGTGATCATTCGTTTGTTAGCCTATTTTTTTGGCAAAATAGATTTTAAATCCCACTGAGACCAACCTGGTTAATTAAATAAAACATAGCCTACACATTAGAATGTGTTACGGTTGTGATCAAATAAAAGCGTCAGCCTATTATGTGGTCATACCACAACTTCACAAGCGCAACGGCAGAATCTGCAAGGGCAGCATGAAGAAGCTCGGAACTGAGATTTTTTATTTCTTTCAGGTAATCTTGAACTCCGGCTCCATCAGTCTTTAGCCTATTGTTACTCATTTGTGTCATTCACTTAAGAAAGTTATAAAACATGAGACAAGCCCAGTATGCATATAGTGTCATATATTTTTATACAAATAGTGTCATATATTTTTTTTTAAGTTTCGACCAATTGAACAATTGGGAAAAACGGACGACTGTTGGTCGACCAAGATTTATTTTAGTCGGGGACAGCCCTAGGTTTCAAATATCTACATGAATAATATTGCTCACACAAAACGTGCTTATTTCTTAATTTTCTAATGTTCTAATGTCTAATGTATGACATTTTTGTAAGAAGGAAAGTAGTAATAAGTTAATGCTGGGAAATGAATGTTAGTATAACTGTTGGATATGAAAGTCAAATAGGTCCGTGAGCCCTCGAAAGACAGTGTCTCAGTATTTCAGGGTTCAGTTGTAGTGGTTTTAAATGACTTAGCGTGTGTGATGTTGTGTGATTGAAAAAACTTCAGCAAGGTTTTGATTCAGTCGGTCTGTGCCTATGCTACTAGTCCCATCCACAAATATTCTTGCAAGCAAACACATGTACAGTAGCTTTTAGTCCTCTATATTCATTGTAACGAGAGAGTGATCAGACGGTGTATACACAAGCAAAGCAATTTCACCAAAGCATACTAGTACCAGAGCGACTTCATTCCCCCATAAGTGTTCCAGACCCAGCCTCTCCTTCCTGGAGGTGTGAGTTTCCAAAATAAATAAACAGAAAAGTGAGAAAAACAAAATAAGAAAAGCATTCTAGAGCTGCCTGTTCATGCGAGGCCTCTTAACCATACTTGCACTTACTCAATATTCCAAATTAAACCTTTTTAGACTTTTAAAAGATCAAGTGTTTTCATCTCAATGGCTCCCATGTGGTTACAATCAGTTACATTCCATTCTTGCTTTTTTTTTCTCCAATTTTAGACATGGACTCTAAAATACTGTCTGAAGAGGCATCCTGCCTTTGTTTTGTCAGTATTCATGTGGCAATGAAGGAACTTCCTCTGTGTTTTTGCCTCCAAATTACTAGAGAGCTGTTATCCACACAGTGCTGTTATTGCAACAAAGAGTCCACTATGGTTCAGCCTTGGTATTTTCCCATGACGTTGTAAGTTGGCGATGATGATAAATGAGACGTCCATTATTAAGGCTATTTTTTTCTGTGCGGAGGACTGTACAGGAAGCCAGACACTCTTCCTCTGTGGTTTCTCCAGTGCGCTTCAGCAAGGTTTTATTCTGCAGCTTTCTTGGCCTCACAACGGAAATGTCTTCCCCAGAAGCACCACATTGTGTTACACTGACCTCATCTTTGAGCCAATGTCACATTTATCTCAGTAGCATCTATGTGTTGCTGTTCTTTGTCCAGATTATTTTTACTCGCTTGCTCAGTGGATACCTCCATTCAAAGTCAGGAATGACCTTGTTTACACTGCTAACTTTAAACTGGACACCAGCAGGACACTGGAGTCTCTTCTGGGTTCCGAACTCGTGACCTTCTTCTGCTGCACAGAGTGGAGATACTCTGTAATTTAACCAGTTTATCCGAGTTCCAGTCCCATTGATATTCTTGTGACTTTGCACTTAACTGCAGTCTTACAGATGTTACTTACTTACTGTTGGTTTGACCTTTTCTTTCAGTGCCTTCATTAATCTGTGGGGTCTCAATGTGGGTGTGTCCTGTCAAGGATCAAAAATAAGTACAGCTGATACAGCAGCTATGGTTATGCAAAACAAACAAGATCGTTTAACTGCAAACACAGGGTAGATGGGATGATGCAGGCACCAGACAGCATGAGGGTTTAAAATCTCTGTGCCATCAGGAAGCAAAGGCTTATTTAGAACAATAATCCGCAAAGTCTTTAATCTGTTTGAAATAGATGTTTAGTGCAAAGTGAGTAAGATGTCATCTGTGCCAATCTTCTGAGGATTTGAAGGGCTTTCTAGGAATAGCTTATTAAAATGTAGCCCTGAATTTAAAATAGCAGGTCCCTATGTGTGTGAGAGTGTGAGTGTATGTGGGTGTGAGTGTCTGAGAGTGTATGTGTGTGTGTGAGTGTATGTATGTGTGTTTGAATGAATGTCTGAGAATGTGTATGTGTGTGTGTGTGTGTGTGTGTGTGTGTGTGTGTGTGTGTGTGTGTGTAAGTTAATGTGTGTGTGAGTGAGTGTACGTGTGTGTGAGAGTGTGTGTGTGTGAGAGAGAGAGAGTGCGTATATGTGTGAGAGGGTGTGTGTGTGTATGAGAGAGAGGATGTATGTGAGTGTATGGGAGTGTGTGTGTGGGGGTGAGTGAGTGTGAGTGTCTGTTCAATTACCCCTCTATTAATTCAATTACCCCTCTATTAATTGGGAGATAGTGACAGGTCAGGGCAAATGTGAAGAGGAGTTTTTAGATATGGTCAATGACTGCTTTTTGGTACAGTCTGTTACTCAGCCTACGAGAGGGAGATCAATACTGGATCTGGTTTTGTGTAACAATCCTGATAGAATTTGCAGCACAGAGGTAGGAGAACCAATAGGGGCAAGTGACCACAGTGCAGTTATTTTTGATATTTTTTGGCAAGTTAAGACAGCCTCCTCTAACTCTCGAATTTTTAATTTTAGACGAGCTGACTTCAATAAAATGAGAGAGAATTTAAGTAATATAGATTGGGTAAAACTTCTAGATTGCAGAGCTGTGAATAAAAAATTGACTATATTTAAAAGGGTTATTGTAGATGTACAGTGTAAATTCATCCCCAAAGTAAGGAAAAATAGGATGAAAAAACAGTCTCCGCAGATGACTAAATCTTTACGGGAGATTTTGAAACAAAAGAAACGACTGTACAGAGTATATAAAAAGGATAACTCAGAGAGAAACAAGTTAGATTATCGTAATATGCGGGTTAAGGCTAAAAAGGAAATAAGATCAGCTAAAAGGCGGTTTGAAATTAAAATTTCCCAAGATGCAAAAAGTAATCCTAAAACGTTTTTTCAATATTGTAGTAGAAAAAGGAAAGTTAAGGATGAGGTTAAGTGCATTAAGAATAAGGAAGGAACTTTGGTTTATAATAATAAGGATATTGCTAACACACTAAACTGTTAAAGACAAATAAGGCAGCAGATGGCATATATTCCAGAGTACTCAAAGAACTTGGAGAAATTATATATAAACCATTGACAGATATTTTCATTCAATCCATAATTGGAGAAATACCAGATGACTGGAAGCAGGGTAGTATAATTCCAATATATAAGACGGGGGACCGTACTGACCCAGGGAACTATAGGCCTGTCAGTTTAACTTGCATTGCATGTAAAATGCTGGAATGTATTATTAGGGATAAGTTGGAATCATTCTTGAAAAATAATAGTATTTTAAGGGAGAGCCAACATGGATTTCTCATAGGGAGGTCATGCCTAACAAACCTCCTGGACTTTTTCGAAGAGGCTACAAAGTGTGTTGACATGAACCAGGCTTATGATATTATATATTTGGACTTTCAGAAAGCATTTGACAAGGTACCACATGAGAGGCTCATTGCGAAAATGAATTCAGTAGGAATTTCAGGAGTAGTTTCAGAGTGGGTTCATAATTGGCTGCAAGGGCGAATACAAAGAGTAACAGTAGGTGGGGCCGAATCTGACCTCGGTGCTTCCTTATTTACATAAATGATCTTGACATGGACGTTAGTAGCAAAATAGTTACATTTGCAGATGATACTAAACTTGGGGGTTTGGCAAACAGTTTGGAATCGACTAAAGTAATCCAAGATGACTTAAACAAAATCCAAAAATGGGCAGATACATGGCAGATGACATTCAATATTGCTAAATGTAAAGTTGTGCATGTGGGAAATAAAAACATTAGACAGGAGTATTTTATGGGAGGAGAAAGGTTAGTAGGTGTTCAATTTGAAAAGGACTTAGGAATTGTAAAAAGCCATCTGCATCAAAGGATGCTGGGACAGGATGCTGGGATACATAAAAAGTATTGAGTGTAAATCAAAGGAGGTTATATTAATGTTATATAATGCCTTTGTCAGACCCCACTTAGAATACTGTGTGCAGTTCTGGGCACCGCACTACAAGAAAGATATAGAAGCTCTTGAAAAAGTCCAAAGAAGGGCAACTAAACTGATACCTGGTATGAAAGGTAAAAGTTATGATGATAGACTTAAGGCACTCAATCTATTTAAACTTAGCAAACGGAGACTTAGGGGGGATTTGATTGAGGTTTTTAAATTCCTAAAAGCAATTAACAAAGTAAAACACCAAAGATTTTTTAAGATAAGTGGGGTCAAGTTTTTCTTTACACAGAGAGTTGTCAATGCCTGGAACAGCTTGCCAGGTCGGGTAGTAGAGGCAGAAACGCTTGGGCTATTCAAGTCCAGGCAAGATGTAGTACTAGATACTCTTTAGATTAGGACATGATGAGCCTAGATGGGCCGAACGGCCCGTTCTCATCATTATGTATTCTTATGTTCTTATGTGTGTGTGTGTGTGTGTGTGTGTGTGTGTGTGTGTGTGTGTGTGTGTGAGAGAGAGAGAGAATGAGTGTGTATGTGTGAGAGAGAGAGAGAGAGAGAGAGAGAGAGAGAGAGAGAGAGAGAGAGAGAGAGAGAGAGAGAGAATGAGTGTGTGGGAGTGTGTTGGGGATTCTCCAGTTAGAAATCCATGTCTGATTCTGGGTTGTGGTGCTATAGGAGTTTCTGTATAAGGCTTTGATGAGCAGGGACTTCCCCTTTCAGATCCATTTATGCTTCATCCATATTAATGCTGATTACCAGGCTGGGAGGCTGGGAATAGCACAATTAAAGTCTTTGGGTTTTAAACTCCCAAAGTCTTTGGTTCGACTACTGCAGGGAGCTGAAACCACAAACCTCTATTATGATGGTTGAAGAAAAGCCGGTCCCTCTCCAGTTAAACAGGTATAATTGCTGGTAGTGTTGCCCAGGGAAGGAGGGAGGGATTGAGTCAGCTAGGTTATCCATGTCACATCGCACACCAGCGACCCCTGCTGGTCAGCGCCCACAGTCTGCAGGTATAAAGTGCCGTTCTCCGACTCATGTCTATACGTCCTTAACATGTAGACTGCGGTGTGAAAAGAATTGGTGGCTGTTTCGTGGGAGAGTGCATGCTTGTCTACGCTCTCCCGAATTGACAGTGGAGGTTGCAGCGAATGCAGCTTACAATTGAATAACTCCAAATTGGGAGAAAAAGGGGGAACAACGAATGAAGTGGGCAGGGCTCCTGCTGAGTTAATTCTTATTTTAAACTAAACAAAATTATTGACACATTTGGACAAAGCTTACATTCAATAGAGGAGTATAATTAAGTCCCCCTGCAGTCAGTAACTGAAGTAAACACATAACAGTGCATCCGGCAGATGCATGTTGGTTTACTGTTACAAAATAATATTCAATTCAATTTAGTTCAATACAATTGCATTTTGTATAGCGCTTTTTATATCGCACAGTCACAAAGATGCTTTACAGAAAATATGACAACCCACAAATACCAGGCCTGAACCCCGAAAAATACCAGAAAGAAAGGCTAAAAACTCCCCAGTGGGAAGAGAAAAGCACTCCAATAGTGGCAGTGCCAAGTCCTATGCTGGCCAGCATGGGTGTCAGTGGTGATAGATAGGCTAAAATATTGATGAAGTGCACTGTGTACACATTATCTAATACAGGTGAATGATGCCTTTATGATCTACATATAGCTTTTTTCTTGCTCTGTTTACTTTTGGCTACTGCCATTCTGATCACGGCATTTCCGGGAGAATACTGAACCGGACAAGCAGTCACACACATTGTGAACCATGCAGTGAGTTTGTACGAGCAGTCACACATGTTGTAAACCATGCAGTGAGTTTGTACGAGCAGCCACACATGTTGTGTATCACGCAGTGAGTTTGTACGAGCAGTCACATACTGTATGTTGTGAACCACGCAGTGAGTGAGTTTGTACAAGCAGTCACACATGTTGTGAACCACGCAGTGAGTTTGTACGAGCAGTCACACATGTTGTAAACCATGCAGTGAGTTTGTACGAGCAGTCACACACATTGTGAACCATGCAGTGAGTTTGTACGAGCAGTCACACACATTGTGAACCGTGCAGTGAGTTTGTACGAGCAGTCACAAACATTGTGAACCATATAGTGAGTTTGTACGAGCAGTCACACATGTTGTGAACCATGCAGTGAGTTTGTACGTGCAGTCACATACGTTGTGAACCACGCAGTGAGTTTGTACAAGCAGTCACACATGTGGTGTATCACGCAGTGAGTTTGTACGAGCAGTGACATATGTTGTGAACCACGCAGTGAGTTAGTTTGTACAAGCAGTCACACATGTTGTGAACCACGCAGTGAGTTAGTTTGTACAAGCAGTCACACATGTTGTGAACCACGCAGTGAGTTTGTACGAGCAGTCACACATGTTGTGTATCACGCAGTGAGTTTGTACGAGCAGTCACACACGTTGTGAGCAGTGATATTATGAAAGGTCCTCTTTTGACTGCAGTAACACTGTTACATATACAGACATACATATCAGACGTGTAAACGAGGCAGCTAGTCCCAGTGTTAGGATGCGGGGAGCGAGTCTGTTGTTTTCATGTGGTAAAGGGAGGGGAAGGGGCTGTGGCAGGCCCCTGGCCGGTAGTGAAAGTATGTTGGGCATGTGCTGGGAGCCCAGGGGCCAAGCAGTAGAGGAGCCCCCTAACTACTAGAGGTAAATCTGCCCCACAAAACAACTGTGACTTTACCACCAGACCCTGACCCCCCCCCGCTCCCCCAGCTGCGTGTGTCCCACCTGAACCACCCCCCCCGCACACACACACACCTGACCCCAGGCCTGCACCTGTTTAACCCCCCTCACCCCGAGTCTCAGAACATTCCCATCCAAACATTCCAAGAGGGGTCTGGCGTGTGTCCCCCCCCCAGCTGGTGTTAACATCTCCTCTGTGTAAGGATGGTGTTCCAGATGACCTTGGACCTTTTCACCTTGTTTTGAATTCCAAGGTGTTAGGCTGCTTTCAGTGTTTTTAAGAGATAAGTTGAGCAGAGTGCCAGACTCTTGTTGAGGTTTGTGGAGTTTTAAGAAGTTCAGATGAGGGCGATTGTTTTGGGCCTCGGACTGTGACAGCAGAAGGGAGTATGGGAAATTCTCTTCCCATCAAATTCCCTCATGATTTATGTCTGGTGAAAAGCACATATTCCATATTGCTTTTATCTTGTGTAATATATGGCATATATCAACGCCAATACTGGTGAACTAGAGCTGCTGCATCTACCACTATAACCACATGAGCATCACTTCAGTCATGGGTGACACTTTAAATAACACGCTTTTTCTTTATTGTTTTTCCTTTTAGGGATTACTCATACAGAGCAAACTATGTACAAAACAGCTGGGAATGCTATTACTCCTCAGCATTAATGCAAGTTAGAAAGAAATACAGTATAAAACCAAGGTCTGGTTTGATCTTTCTGTAGTAAGGTGTATTTGTTCATTCTGTAGTAAGGTGTGTGTTTGTTCATTCTGTAGTAAGGTGTGTTTTCATTATTTCTGTAGTAAGGTGTGTGTTTGTTCATTCTGTAGTAAGGTGTGTCTTCATTATTTCTGTAGTAAGGTGTGTGTTTGTTCATTCTGTAGTAAGGTGTGTGTTTGTTCAAGTAAGGTGTGAGTAAGGTGTTGTTTGTTCATTCTGTCTTCATTATTTAAGATGTTTGTTCATTTGAGGTGTGTGTTTGTTCTTTCTGTAGTAAGGTGTGTTTTGACTTTCACAGGTTTTCATTTGTGTTCCTTTCCACCCAGAGCAGAAGCAGAACCTCTGCTCCGCTGTAAGGTAGTTATTAAATATTCTCATACGGGCCAGTGACTTAACGAGCCGGCTGTCCACGCTCTCAAACTCGATTGTGCATTCTCTTAAGGCTGTCCTATGAGGAAATCTTATGAGCCTTAACGATCGTTGTAACGAGCAGCTCTCTTTAATATCCCAGTGCTTTTTTTATCATTTGAAACCTGTTTATTTTCATGGATTCCCTGTCAGCTTTTTCAGCTGGCTCTGCGTCTCTTTCATGAGGCTCCATGGGGAGGTGACCCCCGACTTTGGACAGCAGTGAACCCAAACGGAGCAGCAGGCTATCCGGTGGGAAGCTCTTCCCTGTTTGGAGATGAGAAGCTCTGGACTGGCGATTACAGCGCAGTGTCTCCTGTAAAAATGGGAATTTTTGGCATAATTGCTTTGAGCATAGGGTTCCTGTGCCCACAGCTGTATTCAGACATTGCTATACTTTGGCAATTCAGCAGAACCCAAGTTCAGTTATTGCACAGCTACAATACCAAGGATTCATGTACTTTCATTACTTAATTACTCAGCTAACTATTTGCTGTGCAAAGCTGCTATGAACCATATTGTAGTATAACTTATGAAAGAGCAATCGCTGCATATACAGGCAACTGCCAAAATAAAGGAAATGCTTGAGTAAATGATGGATACTGGCAGCTCTGTAATGGTGTGGGGTACATTTTACTGGCATGGTTTAGGTCTACTCAACCCCTTAGAGGACAAGACAAATGACAATAAGTACAATCCCATTATGGCTGATCACCTTCATCCTATGGTGAAGCATTTCTATCCTGATGGGAGTGGTCTCTTGACAATTCACCCATCCACAGGGCACGAGTGGTCACTGAATGATTTGATGAGCATGAAAACGATGTAAGCCATACACCATGGCCATCTCAGTTACAAGATATCAATCCAATTGAATACTTATGGGAGATTCTGGAGCGGCGCCTGAGAAAGTGGTTTCCAACACCATCAACAAAGCACCAAATTATGGAATCTTTCATGGAAGAATGGTATTGTATTGCATCCCTTCAATAAAGTTCAAGACACTTGTAGAATCTAGGCCAAGGTGCACTGAAGCTGTTCTGGCAGCTCATGATGGCCCAATACCCTGTTTTCCTTTATTTTTGCAGTTACCTGTATATATATATACTGTATATTGTCCCATTCATATTAATTTAGAATTGAATAAATGCTTTACAGATTGCCTTAAAGGAAATGTGTTCAGACTCCACCAGAAGAATGCGATTTACCTTCGGTGCCCTGTCTGAGTTACAGAAGGAGCAGTGCATCGTGGGACAGCTCTGTCTTTCTCGTCAGTAGCGGCGTTCGGCCGGCCCTCAGCAGTAAGCCCCCTTAAAGATCCCGCAGGGAGCATCTTTACGATCTCATCCCCCTTACACGGAGCATCTGATTTTCCACGCGCCTCTGGCTGTCCTGCCAAGCTCCATAATGTGTTTGAGTAAACAGTCCCAGGGAGAGGGATCCTCGCACGCACAGCCCTGGCCTGCAGTTCCGCCACTTGTCATTAAATTGTCACCGTCGTTACTTTTCAGATGAAATTAGCTACTGCACCGTAACAGCCGCCCGTCAGCATTACTGTACTGAACACTGTTTTATTTGGCCACATCACATGACAAGTGTATTTGTGCCCTGGTTTAGATTGACCTTGGTTAACATGCTACAGCTGTCACAACTAAGAGGCACAGAGAAATGACATGGATTTGTTAGATAATATTTTCTGTGTTATTAAAATCATGCCAATAATACATTTGGGTAATTTTGGGTCACATACACATGCACAAGTGCAAACACACACACACATATGCATGCATGCACGCATTATTTAATTACATGTTACATTGGTCAATACTTGAATGAAAAGAGGTGGAAGAACAACCATGTGCTACAGAATTAAACTGGAGTGACAGCAGATTTAATGAGAACATTAAATGAATGTGTCCGGTAACAGATATCACAACACGATTTTGAACGTGAGGAAATTCCATGTCTTAGAGTATTCTCTACACACAGATGAAACTGGCAATTCACCTGTGCTAGGGCATAATGTCGCTTAGCGCCGGCACGAAAATAGGGCCCTAAGAGTGTTCTCTACACACAGGCTTTAAGAGTGTTCTCTACACACAGGCTTTAAGAGTGTTCTCTACACACAGGCTTTAAGAGTGTTCTCTACACACAGGCTTTAAGAGTGTTCTCTACACACAGGCTTTAAGAGTGTTCTCTACACACAGGCTTTAAGAGTGTTCTCTACACACAGGCTTTAAGAGTGTTCTCTACACACAGGCTTTAAGAGTGTTCTCTACACACAGGCTTTTAGAGTGTTCTCTACACACAGGCTTTAAGAGTGTTCTCTACACACAGGCTTTAAGAGTGTTCTCTACACACAGGCTTTAAGAGTGTTCTCTACACACAGGCTTTAAGAGTGTTCTCTACACACAGGCTTTAAGAGTGTTCTCTACACACAGGCTTTAAGAGTGTTCTCTACACACAGGCTTTAAGAGTGTTCTCTACACACAGGCTTTAAGAGTGTTCTCTACACACAGGCTTTAAGAGTGTTCTCTACACACAGGCTTTAAGAGTGTTCTCTACACACAGGCTTTAAGAGTGTTCTCTACACACAGGCTTTAAGAGTGTTCTCTACACACAGACTTTAAGAGTGTTCTCTACACACAGGCTTTAAGAGTGTTCTCTACACACAGGCTTTAAGAGTGTTCTCTACACACAGGCTTTAAGAGTGTTCTCTACACACAGGCTTTAAGAGTGTTCTCTACACACAGGCTTTAAGAGTGTTCTCTACACACAGGCTTTAAGAGTGTTCTCTACACACAGGCTTTAAGAGTGTTCTCTACACACAGGCTTTAAGAGTGTTCTCTACACACAGGCTTTAAGAGTGTTCTCTACACACAGGCTTTAAGAGTGTTCTCTACACACAGGCTTTAAGAGTGTTCTCTACACACAGACTTTAAGAGTGTTCTCTACACACAGGCTTTAAGAGTGTTCTCTACACACAGGCTTTAAGAGTGTTCTCTACACACAGGCTTTAAGAGTGTTCTCTACACACAGACTTTAAGAGTGTTCTCTACACACAGGCTTTAAGAGTGTTCTCTACACACAGGCTTTAAGAGTGTTCTCTACACACAGGCTTTAAGAGTGTTCTCTACACACAGGCTTTAAGAGTGTTCTCTACACACAGGCTTTAAGAGTGTTCTCTACACACTTTAAGAGTGTTCTCTACACACAGGCTTTAAGAGTGTTCTCTACACACAGGCTTTAAGAGTGTTCTCTACACACAGGCTTTAAGAGTGTTCTCTACACACAGGCTTTAAGAGTGTTCTCTACACACAGGCTTTAAGAGTGTTCTCTACACACAGGCTTTAAGAGTGTTCTCTACACACAGGCTTTAAGAGTGT
Source organism: Aldrovandia affinis (assembly GCA_029706075.1). Classification (NCBI taxonomy): domain Eukaryota; kingdom Metazoa; phylum Chordata; class Actinopteri; order Notacanthiformes; family Halosauridae; genus Aldrovandia; species Aldrovandia affinis. The sequence goes on from JAINUG010000242.1 coordinate 655,948, forward strand.
TCTCTACACACAGACTTTAAGAGTGTTCTCTACACACAGACTTTAGGGGCCTCCGATACTGTAGCGGTCTAACGCATATTGGCTGGTCCTTTACAAGTGTGAGCTGCCTATTGTGGTCATGGTTCGGAACCCGACTGCACTGGACCGTCCCTGGTCGGGAACCCTGACCAGGAGTGGCATTTGGCTGTCCGCCCCAGCGGGAGGGGGGAGGGTGAGTCGGCGAGTCGGAATGAGTGTTCTCTACATACAGACTTTAAGCGGGCTCTCTACACAGACTTCAAGTTTTTTCTCCAAACGTATATTTCGTTTTCTCTCCACATCCACTTAAGAAAGCTGTCAGTTAGGGCCACTTTGAGCTGGTTAGATAGGTATTTTCCGCTCTGTGAACTTGAAAACCCATTTGTGTAAAGCCTTGAGTTTGTTTGTGTGAACCTATAGATCTACACATTGGGCAGGTGTTAATATTAATGTAATATCTATATTACATTAATATTAAAATGAGCTCTTTGGACCTAGATTTCTTCTCTCAGGATCACACTGCAGTTAGAAAGTGTAGCATTTGTTGTGCTCAAATTGTCTATATTAAAAACAAAATACATTAAGATACTGAAATAAAAAGTATCAATGTAAATGCAAAATGCTTCCTTTTAGTTGAATGTAAGACCCTCTTTCCCTCTGGAATTGACCGTGGCCAACTCCTCAAATATTGAGCCTGAATCTGCCCAATGCAGCAGGTTGGAATTTAGTTTCACAATAGCTATGATGTCACCATTCCATGAGGTCTCTGTGAACCAAACGCAGTCTGCAGCACGCATACAGGAACGGATTGTTTTCTCTGTGTTTATGTCACCTTTATTGGTAGAGTTATACTGGAGCCAGGTTTCCAAAATAAACACTTTTAAGGCCAGTTTACCAAGCTGAGCTCTGCTGGGAGCCATGAAGTTCAGCTGCTCTGAGCACATTCATACCAAATAATGAAAATTTCAAACACTAAAATACATCATAGCCATTTCCTTGTTTGACCTAAGGATGTGTTTAACATTTGGCCTGTAGCATGATTGATGGGTTCATTAATTTGCCACATTTTGGTTTATTGTTACGTGTCCATGTGGGAGGTGTTCCAGGCGTACCTCTAGAGCAGCGAGTGGGAAACAGGGCCACAGTGCAGCTCTGATGGGATCTGGTGGATCGTTATGATGGGTGTGATGCAACTGTGATGTTTCAAACCAGTTGAGGGAAAGTGATCATAACTATGTGGGTGGTGTCACATTCTTTGCCTGAGTAGGAAACTAAGGCTGTCACAATGAGGGGGCTAATGAAACGTAAAGTTCTTGACCTATTTAGAGTTTCCATTTGGTACCATATAACGGTATACATGTTCGCTACCTTATGTGTTCATGAGCATGTATTTTAAATTTTTAAGCAAAAAGGCCATATTTTTACTAGCCCATGAAGTTCAGTAGTTACGACGCTGCTATAATAAACGTTCCAGCCCCCATGACCACAGCGGGCTGGATACAATCGACACTTGTCCTTACATTTCTCTCACAATTAAACAAGTGCTCGGGGGCTATTGGGGGGGCTAATCCTGTTAAGGCACTCTTCTAATGTTTGGATGAACCCCACGGTCTGGATTCGATACCAGAATTATTATTCGATACCGACTGTAGTCAGCAGCCCTGCAAGGCACGTGCTTGTCTATGCTCTTCCAAATTGGCAGTGATATCGTGGCTTACAATATGTTTGGGAACTTAGAGAAAAAGGGGGAAATGTATTTAAAAAAACAGAAGCATAATTTTTTTAACATTTGTTTAAGATTTTTTCCAGTTTTTCTCCCAATTTAGTGGCCAATTATACTCTATTTATTGATTTGCCCTCCCCACACGAGTCCGCCGCTTGTCTCTACGAGGCAAGCAAATTCTCCGAGGGTCTAATTCTAATTCTCCAACCAGTGCTCCCCACCAGGGCCGGTCTGGTAGGGTCAGGTTTCGAACAAAATTATTATTATTTTTCTTCACAAACAGTTTGGTGATCACCAAAATGGCCTTGCCAAAGTGCGAAGAGAAAATAAACAAGCTCTCACACTTCCCTTGTTTGTTTCTCTCCTGCAGAGGAAGAACAGCAGCCTACTGCTAAGTCTGGGGTTCCTGGCTGCTTGGGGGGCCGTGCTGCTGGGGGTCCGGCTCTACTGGATGGGCAACAAGCCGCCAAACTTCTCAAACTCGGACAACCCCGCGGCCGATTGCCCCTGCCTCCTCACCAGGACTCTCACCTTCCTGTACCTGCCTGCGGCCAACCTATGGCTGCTCCTGTGCCCCAACATCCTGAGCTTTGATTGGTCCATGGATGCCCTGCCCCTGCTCAGGACGGTGTCCGATTGGAGGAATCTTCACACTGTGGCCTTCTACGTCGGACTGGCGCTGCTGGTCTGGCTGGGCCTGAGGACTCCGCCCCGGGCGAGGGAGACCAATGGGAAAGCCCACGTTGCCAATGGGAGGTTGAGCGCTACCAACGGGCATAGCTACCACCCGGACCCAGAGCATACCGCCGGCTCAGAGCGGGTGGAGCCACCCAAAAGCGCGGAGAACGGTACGGGAAACCACTGCATGCCGAAGCCCCAGCCCCTGCCGGCCACGGAGAGCCTGGTGCTGTTCTCTCTGGGGACGATGGTTGTGCCTTTCCTCCCCGCCACCAACTTGTTCTTCTACGTGGGGTTCGTTATTGCCGAGCGCGTGCTCTATATTCCCAGCATGGGCTTCTGCCTGCTGGTCGCCGTGGGAATGCGGGCGCTATTTGTCCGACTGCGCATCGGCGCATGCAGGACTGCGCTGCTGTATGGCAGTGCCACCCTGGTGGCGCTCTACGGCGTTAAGACCGTGCTGCGGAATCAGGACTGGCACAACGAGGAGATGCTGTACAGGTCAGGGATTACCGTCAACCCCGCTAAAGGTATGTCCACCTTCAACATAAAACTAGAGCAGGGGGCCTCCCGGGTGGTGTAGCGGTAAAAGTGCCCGACGCATGTTGCCCACTGCGACGGGGTTTGATTCCATGGACCACGCCAGCTTGGCTCTGGCCGGGAGTGCAACTAGGGGGTGGCAATTGGCTGACTGGGGGGGGAAGGGGGAGGGAGGGAAGGAGGGAGGCGGCAGGGAAGCTGATATGAGCTTGCTGCATACAAGAGTGATTCTACATGTACCGGAGTCTAAGTGTACCTGGCGAGTGCCGGCTTGGAGGAGGCAGTGCATCGCCTTTGTCACCACCGGTCTCAGGACTACAGCAGCGAGTTCACTATGGGGGAGTAGTTGACATGAAAAAAGGGTATAATTGGTTACTAAATTGGGAGAAAAGGGGGAAAAATTTGAAACAAAAAACTAGAGATTAGCCGATACCTGATTTAAAAGCGATACTGATTTTGCAGTATCCTGGCCCTCCGGCTGCCAACATGTAGATCAATATTATTTCCACTCTTAAGAACTTGGATTTTACTATATATTATCAGAGCATAGCGGTGCCATAAACGCTGATACCATTACATTTCCCAAAGCCAAATATGGGCCGATATATTGTGGGAACGACTCATTGGCCAAGCTCTACCAAAAAACGCACGTTCTCTGGACACTGCAACGATTCATAGAAAGTTTTTTTATCGCAGTATAACGATGTATCGGAAATCAGATGTCATTCCACATGGGCTGTTCATTTCTTTTTCTCAGCCTTTATTTGTGAGTCTGTCATTCTGCTGTTGTCACCAAGCTTATATTTAAAAGCCTTCACTTGGAGATAATCCCGAGTCAGGTACTTCATAATTCTCTGTCCAGTGAACACAAACACAGATGCCCATTTACTTGTGATCCATGTCCAACGCTGACAGTAATATTTAGCAGTTCAACACAGCCCTGGATGAAAAGTTAACAGCCAGTGAAATTCAGTAGAAGCATAAACTTGTGACTTTTGTCTCGGAGGAAATGCCTTTGCCCATTTACAACAGGAGCCCTGTGGGGGAACAGGTGTAAAAGTTGTGACATTCATGTTTTTTAAAATAGAAATATGATTCCTGTATCTGTAAGGGTAATGGCCGGGGGCCTGACTTTGTTGTATTCTCTGTGGAAATAAGAATTACATATCACACGTTATCTTTAATTTCTCCAGGCACACCATTAGAGCAGAGGGCAGGTCGATGGGGTATAAACTATCTTTCCCTTTTCCTTTCTTTGTGATACCCATGGCGTTTCATTACACACCTGCTAAACAGATGTCCCACTGCTAGACAAATGAAATCATGTCATACACAGTCTGGAGCTAATTAATACAGAAGGGCTTTCGCCATCTCACTCCCCCATTTCCCCACACAGGGGGGGGTCACACGTCCTAATCAACTCACCCCGCCACCACTGACTACATTGTAGTGCTAATTAACGGTACCGTTGAGAAATATGTCAGTGCTGCTGAGTGTTCGCGGGGCGAAATATGAATGCGAAAGGGACTGTGTGAAGCGTGGTTTCTCTTGAGCCTGATTGAGTATGAGCTGCTCAGAGAACATGCTGTGTAGGTCGCGGCGATGGTTCAGCGACCTTCTGTATGAAGCACGGCGCTGTAATTGGACACCACACTGTCACCACAGGGGAGGGCTTCTCGCTGCCTTTTCGCATTTTTGTTACAGGACAACGCAGCATTCGAGTACGGTAGGGTGTAACCAGGAACTGCCGGTGTGTAATCCATGGACTCGCGTGTTAGAATCGTGAAGAAGTAAATTAATAGCATGTTAACTGGGTTTCGTTCTCTGATTGGTTGATGCAGATTAGAGAGGAGCTCTCTGTGGTATTATGACCAGCTTCAGGTGTACAAGGCCTCTGTAACACAATCTAGGGCAGTGGGTCTCAACCTCGGTCCTGGGGACCCACTGTGTATGCTGTTTTTTGTTACACCTGATCTCATGATCAATTAACGTTGTGAAAACGTGTGTAAGTTCTACCATCAATTTGTTCCTTACATTTTTTCTAACACAATGCAGGTTTGGCTCATTGCCAATTGCTCTGTCATTGAACTCTTCATTTCCCACATATGGTTTACTTTCAGTGACCAGGTGGCCACACTTTCAACAATTAGGGCCCCACTGAATTCACCTTCCAGTCAATAATTGAATCCATTACAAACAGGTAGCCTCTTTCTGAATGAATTCACCTCCCAGTCAATAATTGAATCAATTACAAACAGGTATATAGCACATTACAGAAAATGAGAGCATTGGTTTATATTATTTACTTATTTAACTGGGATGTGAATATGACATTTATTTATCATAGCATGCATAGCTATTTCTGACATAATGTGGACTTTAAAGAGTAAATTGTGCTTTAATAGAAATTAAAAGTGTCCAATTAAGATCTATTAACAGCTAGTTACTATTCAGAGTTAAAACAAAAAACAGCATGCACAGTGGGTCCCCAGGACCGAAGTCGAGGACCATTGGTCTAGGGGATTGGGGGAAGAATGTGAATGTGTAAAAAGTGTTTAATGTGTTTAATGTCTAATTTGTGTTTAAAAAAAAAAGTTTACTGTGCTGATGGACTCCTTTGCACTTGCCAGCGTGGGGTAACCTTGGTAACGTCCTGAAGAACCAGGACAAGATGGCGGAGGCAGAGAGAGCCTACAGAAACGCGCTGTACTACCGCAGCAACATGGCCGACATGCTGTACAACCTGTGAGTATACGATAGCAAAAGCCATGAGCAGTCTCAAACAGTCTCCACAGTGAGGGGAATGTGGGGGGTGTTTCTGTAACCCGGCTCTCTTAGCCTGGGGGGTGGACAACATGAACCCCACGAACCAAGCTTGCTCCTCAAACAGCTCATAGCTCCCACCCCGCTCCCATGGCAACGTCTCTCCTCCCTTTCACGTTGCGAACAGCCCGCTGGACGTGTTCCGTGAACACGGAGAGTATTCATCTCTTCTGACATAGAAAAACAGCAAAAAGAAATGTGGATGCACACACAGCTCACCCAACGCATGCCTCATTGCTCCCAACTGTTAGCTGCAGAATTCAGGGCTCCTCACTGAACGCAGAGACGGGAGCGGGACAGGGGGTGAAACTGAATGACTTAGGCCTCAGAGGTCTGCTGCTGAAGGTCAGGGGTTCCCTCTCTGATCCAGGGGGTTTTCTGACATTAATATTGTCACAGCTGTGCTTTGTTGAAGGATTGTGAGAAGCCCTAAGTCTCTCAGATTTTCAGCTGTATCAGAGACTCTGGGGCACACAAACCAAGGCCTATGATGCAGTAGATCTGTGTCAACTAACTAAACCCTTTTACTGTACAGAGTCTGCCCCTGGATTCAATTAAACATACAATTCATACATTCATTCATTCATTCATTCAAGTCTTAAGCAATACTAAATGTGTCGACATCACTGTTGATGTACAATGAGTGTATTGTACATCTTATCGTATTGAATGACTTGATTCAAAGGTTCAGCACGTTTGTGTGCTAGCACTCAGGAAGAATATCAAAAAAATATATAATTCAAATATATTTGAATATATATAATTCAATATCAAATATAGAGATATTGCAGATTTTTAATACTTGTCTCTTTTCCAGAGGATTGCTGCTACAAGAAAACAACAAGTTATCAGAGGCACTCCGTTACTATAAACTGGCAATTGGGAGCAGGCCAACTTTAGCCTGTAAGTACCGCTTCTTCATTCACTGGCAGTCTCAGGGTCCTGCTATCACCTCTGTGTCCATGCAACTGGAAATACCGGGAGAGAACTGGTGATGCGTGCCGAATTAACGGTCCAGTGGAATTTTGATTCATTACGAAAACCCCAGTCATCTGAACAGATTAAGCCCCTCGTTTAACCATGTTGATTATTAATTCAGGTATATATCACTGCTGCTGTCAGGTTTAATTTGCTCTCCTCGGCTGAAATTTTCATCCTTTCAGTCATCCGGTTAAAAGAGCTAAGGGCCCTTAGGTGAAAGCACATGCAACGTGGGAAAAAATGATGCACCTCACCTGTCTGTTCATATTCAGACTTTGACATTTTTTGTCAAATAAGCATTGACAGCGACCGGGGGTGAAAATTTTATTGTCTCCATTTCCTGCACTGAGAAGTGAAATGAAGAATGTTAAAAATCGAATGTAATTAAAAAGCTTGAAAAACTGTTAATGTATTACTGCTGAATCTCTCTCAATTTCAGAATCTTCAGAAATTGTTTGCAAAAAGAAATTAAAAATCTTTACAAACCATTAGGATATCTTTTAGGAATAATAGGATGTGATCATGTGACCATGTTCTCCTGCTAGATTTCACCTCGAAGATAATTTAAGTTAGGAACATTGCTGAAATCCGCGTGTAAAACTCCTTTATGAGAAGATGAGAGGGAACATTCAGAATGCAAAATGAAGTGAAGTGGGAAATGTGTTATGTGTTGGTTTGTGGGGCGTTTTCCCAAGACCCGGTGCTAAATCATGTCCTGCTGCATGTTGTATGTTTATTGCGTTTCTCCCTGAAGCTGCATACCTGAACACGGGGATTGTCCTGATGAACCAGGGCCATCTGGATGAAGCCAAGCGGACGTTCCTCACCTGCGCCAACATCCCCGACGAAAACCTGAAGGACCCCCACGCCCACAAGAGCTCGGTCACCAGCTGCCTGTACAACCTGGGGAAGCTGCTTCATGAGCAAGGCCATCAGGAGGTGGGCAGAGCTGGGCCAAAATACAGGACAGAGAGCTGGGCTAAGACAGAGGGCAGAGAGCTTGTCCAAGATGTCCAGGGAGACAGTTGGGCCAAGATATGGGACAGTTGGGCCAAGATATGGGACAGACAGTTGGGCCACATCAGAGGACAGAGGTGGGCCAAGATACAGGACAGAGAGTTGGGCCAAGATATAGCACAGACAGCTGGGCCGAGATATGGGACATAGAGCTGAGCCAAGATACAGGACAAAGAGTTGGCCAAGATAGAGGCTAAAATATAGGCCAGGGACAATATACAGGCTAGAGATGGAAGCTAAGCCCTGATAAAACACCTGTTTTATGGGTGAAGATTGTACTCCCCTTTTCCATTACAGGTTTTGTGGCATGAACTACAGCGACGACAATGATTGGGCTTTAGCTTACTGTTCAATGGCTCTAGCGATGATTCTCTAGACATATTAATGCACTCTTGTAAGTCGCCATGGATAAAATAAGAAGGGGGACCGTACTGACCCAGGGAACTATAGGCCTGTCAGTTTAACTTGCATCGCACGTAAAATTATTGAATGTATTATTAGGGATACGTTGGAATCATTCTTGAAGAATAATAATATTTTAAGGGAGAGCCAACATGGATTTCTTAAAGGGAGGTCATGCCTAACAAACCTCCTGGACTTTTTCAAAGAGGCTACCAAGTGTGTTGACCTGAACCAGGCTAATGATATTATATATTTGGACTTTCAGAAAGCATTTGACAAGGTACCACATGAGAGGCTCATTGCTAAAATGAATTCAGTAGGAATGGCAGGAGTAGTTTCAGAGTGGGTTCATAATTGGTTGCAAGGGCGAATACAAAAAGTAACAGTAGGTGGGACCGTATCTGACCTCGGTGCTGTGGGCAGTGGTGTCCCGCAGGGATCGGTGCTGGGACCTCTGCTCTTCCTTATTTACATAAATGATCTTGATATGGACGTTAGTAGCAAAATAGTTTAATTTGCAGATGATACTAAACTTGGGGGTTTGGCAAACAGTTTGGAATCGACTAAAGTAATCCAAGATGATTTAAACAAAATCCAAAAATGGGCAGATACATGGCAGATGACATTCAATATTGCTAAATGTAAAGTTATGCATGTGGGAAATAAAAACATTAGACAGGAGTATTTTATGGGAGGAAAAAGTTAGTAGGTGTTCAATTTGAAAAGGACTTAGGAATTGTAGTTGATCAAAGCCTATCTGCATCAAAGCAGTGAAAAAGCCAACAGGATGCTGGGATACCTAGCAAAAAGTATTGAGTCAAAGGAGGTTATATTAATGTTATATAATGCCTTTGTCAGACCTCACTTAGAATACTGTGTGCAGTTCTTGGCACACTACAAGAAAGATATAGAAGCTCTTGAAAAAGTCAAAGAAGGGTAAACTATACCTGGTATGAAAGGTGTTATGATAATAGACTTAAGGCACTCAATCTATTTAAACTTAGCAAACGGAGACTTAGGGGGATTTGATTGAGGTTTTAAATTCCTAAAAGGGATTAATAAAGTTAAATACCAAGTTTTTTTTTAGATAAGTGGGGTCAGCAGAACAAGAGGCCACAGGTGGAAATTAGTTAAAGGCAAATTCCGCACAGATATTAGGAAGTTTTTCTTTACACAGAGAGTTGTCAATACCTGGAACAGCTTGCTAGGTCGGGTAGTAGAGGCTGAAATGCTTGGGCTATTCAAGTCCAGGCTACATGTAGTACTAGATACTCTTTAGATTACTCTTTAGATTAGGACATGATGAGCCTAGATGGGCCGAACGGTCCGTTCTCATCATTATTTATTCTTATGTTCTTATGTTCTTAAAAGCATCTGGCAACTGACAAAATTGAAAATTGTACTCAAGTTTACCAAAACGAAGGGGGCCTCCAATAGCGTAGTGGTCTAATGCACCTGTATTAGCTGGTCCTTTACGAGTGTTGAGCTGCTTATCACAGTCGTGGTTCAAAACCCGACTGTACCAGACGGGCCCTGGTGGGAGTTCAGAACGTGTGTGGGCGAATTCTTTCTCGAAGGAAGCGGAGTTCACTGCCCTCTGAGAATGAGCTGAGAATGTCATTAGTAATGACAGATGGAACTTTAAAATAGACTGATGGTCAGACCTACCAAACCACTTACAAGGCATGTATTAATGAGGAATATCAGGAGGATAATATATCACATATTAAACTCTGTGATGTCAGACAGTTTGTCAGGCCATATCTCAGTTCATTTTACATCTCATTAGAACTGAGAACTGGCTCGTTGTACATAGTTCACACTATGTTATCTTGTGATAAATGGCGTAAAATATGCAGTCAAATCTAGCGCTGTAGTGACCTCATTCACTTAGTCACTGCCAGCTCCAAGATCCCTCCCCCCTCATTAATGCCTGACCCCCCGCCCCCCCCCCCCCTCTCATCCACAGGAGGCCCTGTCTGTGTATACAGAAGCAATACAGAAAATGCCCAAGCAGTTTGCACCTCAGAGTCTCTACAACATGATGGGTGAGTGGGGTAGCTGATGGGTAATGTAGTTTAGCCAGTTTTAGCTGATGGGTAGTGCAGTTTTGCCAGTTTTAGCTAATGGGTAGTGTAGTTTGGCCAGGGGTGGGCTAAAACCAGACCAGAACAAAATAATGTCAATGCACATGAACAGATGTAAAGCATCTTTTATGTGAAGCAAGTCGACATTTTATTAATAAACGGGAACCAGGTAATTTATTTTATTTGTTTTATTCACCAGAACAATTGAACCCTACCCACACATGCTAACAGCTAAAACATTTTAAAATTATTTTTAGATAAATTGTATGTGGATTGAGTTTTACACACTCCAAAATAAAATCCAAACAAACTGTGGTTTGGAAGCAGAATTCTGAACCACAGCACTCCTGTATCTACTCCACAGTAGACAAAATGCACATTTATATACAAGTAAGCAATTCAGTTGAAATTTAATTTTGATTTGATGTCGGTACAAACACAATGTTGGCACTTGAAACTGAGCAAACATTCATGCAGGTGTGGCTCTTCATGCTTAACACCGTGATCCAATTTTCCCGAGTGCTATTAGTCAGCTGAGTCTGGCACCAAAACGTGACAGCCCGTGTCATAAGCTTAGCAACAATACAAATGATCTGGGTATCTGAAGGTACGATCGTTCCTCAGGCAGGTGGTTTAAAAAGCTGCCCTGTTTTTTACAAGCCCTCATAAATCTAAAGCTGGGAGTTTGTTCATTTTTTCTGAGAAACATAAGGAGTTCTGGGTGTGTGGCTTTCTGATCAATGGCCTCATTGGACGTTCAGATTTGGCATTCTGTGTTAATACACTTAATACACCCACCCCGTAACAAAGACCTCAGCCCCCCTGTAATGGCCATGTGAAAACATCTGCTGCCTGAGGTGTTACTTTTTTTTTTTTTTTTTACATTTTGTTTCAGATTTTTACAGTTTTTTTCCTAATTTAGTAGCCAATTATATCCTCTATTTATTTCGATTTGCCCTCCCCCACAAACTTCCTGCCCGTCTACCGCAAGCTATTGTCCGAGGCCAGTGATGATCCACCTCCTCCAAGATGGAACTTGCCCACCTACTTTCTGGAAACACCCTTACGTGCTTCTCGACAAGCTTGTGCCAGCTCACCGTCCACCCTCGGACAGCCAATTGCCGCCTACAATCGGGGCTCCCTGCCAGGGCTGGTCTGATGCTGTCAGGGTTTCGAACCGTGACCACAATATGCAGCTCACAGTCACAAAGCACCAGTCAATGCAAGTGTGTTAGACCGATAAGCTATCCGAAGGTAAAGAGGTGTGTTACTCCAGTCCACTTTCTTCCAGCCATGTGGTTTGAGGTCTCCCATCTACAGCCCCAGCTCTGTCCATCTTTCGGCCGTTTGCCTTTCTGATGATTTTTCTGGACTTAAATCCCAGCCCAGCTTTCCTGCTAAAATGATCTGTGTAATTAACAGCTTTACGGGAGGGGTGGAGCTAAATCAGAGCACCTTTCAGCCAATCTGAGTTACAGAGCTGACAGCCCGGGGTCACACACGTCTCAGCTGCATGAGGAGACGTGTGTTCCACGAAAATAGGAATACACTAATAGCATGCAGGCCACTGTTTTTGTTTAATTTGGTTGAAAATCAAGACCTCAGCTCAGCTGCCAATTTATAATTACAGACCAGGTTTTTATTTTCCCTGGTAAGAGGTTTTCCGGATCCTACGCAGAAAGGGAAGCTGTCCTTAGCAATGAATATCGCTCACAGAAAGTGGGTCAGTGGTTTGAACTAATCTAAGTCTTAATCTTCCCCTCATACTCTTGAATTAGCCATGGAATGATTATTTTTAGAACATGGCTTTCAACACCTCAGACTCTGTGTCAATTGATATTTTACTTCTGTGTTTGGACCAGCTTGAGGTTTGCAAAGATTCAAGAGTTCTTGCTAAAGGCGTTTGGATTTCTTTTTACCCTTCTCTGATTGGTTCACCACCAGTATGGACCCGTAAGAAATTATGAACTATAACTATAAAGTTCATGTGGACATTTAGCTCTGTAATGGACCATATCTGTTCTGTTATTCCTACAATACCTACATTGTAAACTTTGTTCTGGGAGCATTTCATCAATTAACAGTCCATAAACGTGAGGTTTCTGGAATAACACGTCTGTAGGCCTGAGAACCAGAGTGTGTTTGTTCAGGTGGGGAAAGCTTGCTAGCAGAACAGTATCAGGTGTAATGTGCAGGGCCACTGTGTGTGTTTGTTCTCCTGTCATTAACATGACATTGCTAGATCTGCCCTGCTTCACCTGTCCCACCAGGATCAACCACCAGAATGAGTCTGCTACCAGCTGCCTTAAATCTTACCTCTACCCTGCCCTTGCATACATTTAATACATACAGGTAACTGCCAAAATGAAGGATGTAAAGTGCCAACATAAAGTATCTTAATAAGGTATTGGGCCACCATGAGCCACCTGAACAGCTTCACTTTGCCTAATTACCAAAGGCATAGATTATGTAAGTGTCTGGAACTCTATTGGAGGAATGCAACAACCATTCTTCCATGAAAAATTCCATAATCTGGTGTTTTGTTGATGGTGGTGGAAAACGCTGTCTCAGGCGCTGCTTCAGAGTTTCCCAAAACAGTGTTCAACTGGGTTGAGATCTGGTGACTGAGACAGCCATGGCATATGGTTTACATGCTCATCAAACCATTCAGTGACCACTCATGCCCTGATTCAACTCCAACACTTGTTAAGTAGGTAAATAGTTGAATCAGGTGCTGGTGGTAGAATTGAACAAACACATGGACCGGCTGGGGGTTCACGAGGAGAGGGTTGTGCACCACTGCTCTGCTCTAAGGGGTTGAGTGAGCTAAACCACACCAGAAAAATGCACCCAACACCATGACAGAGCTGACCAGAACCCTTAATTTACTCAAGTGTGTACTTTATTTTGGCAGTTACCTGTACGTTCAATAGAGATAAAAACAATCAATGATGTTAATAGTAGAAAACCAAGCATTGTTTGATTGTATGTTATGTAATCGTCAAATAAAATGTGTGCCACGTGGTTTTGCAGGATGTTGACGCTGGCCTGAGGGGCTTACAGTCTGTGCCCTGCTGGTCGGGTCAGGCATGTCATTAGCTTTGAATTGCACCATCTGTAAACAGAGTGCAGGGCCGGGCTGACACAGTGATTCACTGCAACGGTGGACTGATCACCTGGTACACCCTCTCATCTAATGTCACTGGGAACCAGCAGAGTGAAAAGGCTTAAGACTGCTGAAGAGTGGGGCCTCTGGGTGGCGCTACCGGTAAAGGCACTTTAAGTCCTAAGTCCAGGTTGTTACCCACCGCAGACGGGGTTTGAGCTACAGGATAAGCCAGCCCGGCTCTGGCTAGGAGTCCCATTCAGTGGCAGTTGCCCGGCACGAGCTCGTCTCCTGCTAACGGCTCTGTGTGTGTTGGAGTTACGGTACACGGCTTGGCGGTGAGAAGCAGCAGAGTCTATTTATTTACCTCATCAATATGCCGTCTCTGACCTCCAAACTGCTCACTGGAAAAGCCTCATTACAGCTGTGGGTTGAGTACAGTAAAAAAAAAGCCAATGTGAGTCACTAGTGACATGACCTTTGACCCCCTCCCCCTGCAGGTGAGGCCTATATGAGGCTGAACAGGCTGCAGGAGGCAGAGCACTGGTACAGAGAGTCCCTGAGGGTCAAACCTGACCACATCCCCGCACATCTCACCTATGGGAAACTCCTGGCCGTCACGGTGAGCACAGCTCCTCCTCCCTCTCCTTCCTCCTCTTCTCCCTCCTCTTCCTCCTCCTTCCTCTCCTCTACCTCCTCATCCTCTGTCTCTCCTTCCTCCTTTTTTCTCTCCTCTTCCTCATCGTATGCCTCCTTTTTCTCCTTCTCTTCTCCTCTTCCTCCTCCCTCTCCTCTTCCTCATTTTCTCCCTTCTCTTCTTCCTCCTCTTCTCTCTCCCCTCTTCCTTATCTTCTCTCATTTATTCCTTCCTTCTCCTCTCTCTCCTCTTCCTCACCTTCTCCTCTTCTCTCTCCCCTCTCCTTTCTATCCCCCCTCTCTCTCTCTCTCTCTCCTCTCCCTCCTCAGCCCGAGGTTGGCTCGTCCTACTCTGGTGTTGAATGTGGGCTGACGGTGTTTGCGTTTGCGAGGTGAATAATCGATACTCAGTGCGCCTCAGCTGGAGACAGGCGTGAGCGATATCAGGTTTCTCCATGGTGCTCTGTGTTGGCTGGGCCAAAGTGGATTCATCTGAGCTTGCTTGTGTTGCTGATGGTTGTGGTCGCTTTAGATCTGTTTCGGAGGGCTAATACTAATCATTGCGGCTGCCTTTGCCGGCTCTCCCAAGTGACATCCTAGATCTTAATCAATTTCGGCAACAGGGATAGAAAAATGATCTACTGAACAGCTTAAAGTGTACTGTGGCAGGGGTGGCCACCATGCCAGGTGGTGAGTGAATGGAAAAAACTACAAAAGAAAGTCTGCCAGTAGTCCTGTGGCAGTTTTATTTTCCTGTATTGGGATAGTCAAAATGAAATAAAACACAAGAGGTAAAAGTCAAAATAAACAGTAAATTTAAATGGGGGTGGGACTGCAGACCAAACAAAACAGCACTGCTTTCTCCATGTCCAAAAGTTTCCATAAGGCATGGCAGGGTGTACCTTTACAAAGGGCCTAATGAAGGCAAGAGGCAACACCTGAGCTGATTACTGATCACAGGCAAGTGAGCATGCCTGTGTGCGAGGCCACCTCTGTCCAAGGTCCTGTCGGCTCCCAGCTTTGGCAGGGAACAGCACCTGACAGCAGCCAAAGAGGAGGAGCAGCCCTGTCTACTCCTCCCTCCACCTCTCCCAGCATCATATGGATGAACACTAATTTTAAAACAGGTTTGAAATGGTAAATAATATTATTAAAAAAATGCATTACTGGGCTTTGATTCCATATTTTATTCTTGTACCTTCCTTATTTCAGTATATTTGCCTTATTGAACCTAACACAGGGAGAAGTGTAATTTATAACAGAATCAGAACTACAAATGAAACAGAATTTATTGAAACAAAAAGACAATTTGAGCAGTAGAGCAAAGAAAGTACTAAATATATAACCTATATAATAATGGTAACAGCATATACACTCAGTGACCACTTTATTAGGTACAACTGTACACCTGCTCGTTAATGCAATTATCTAATCAGCCGATCATGTAGCAGAAACTCAATGCATAAAAGCATGCAGACATGGTCAAGAGGTTCAGTTGTTGTTCAGACCAAAAATGAATGGGGAAGAAATGTGATCTATGTGACTTTGACTGTGTAATGATTGTTGGTGCCAGTCGGGGTGGTGTGAGTATCTCACAAACTGCTGATCCCATGGGATTTTCACACACAACAGTCTCTACAGAGAATGGTGTGAAAAACAAAAAACATCCAGTGAGCGGCAGTTCTGTGGGCGAAAACGCCTTGTAAATGAGAGAGGTCAGAGGAGAATGGCCAGACTGGTTCAAGCTGACAGGAAGGCAACTGTAACTCAAATAACTACGTGTTACAACAGTGGTATGTAGAAGAGCATCTCTGAACACACAACACGTTGAACCTTGAAGTGGATGGGCTACAGCAGCGGAAGACCACACCGGGTTCCACTCCTGTCAGCTCAGAACAGGAAAGTGAGGCTACAGTGGGCACAGGCTCACAAAAACTGGACAGTTGAAGATTGGAAAAACGTTGCCTGGTCTGACGAATCGCGATTTCTGCTGCAACATGCAGATGGTAGGGTCAGAATTTGGCATAAACGACATGAATCCATGAATATGAATCCATCCTGCCTTCGGTTCAGGCTGGTGGTGGTGGTGTAGTCCCCTTAATACCAATTGAGCATTGTTGAAATGCCACAGCCTACCTGAGTCTTGTTGCTGACCATATGCATCCCTTTATGGCCACAGTCTACCCATCTTCTAATGTTTACTTCCAGGAGGATAATGCGCCATGTCACAAAGCACACGTCATCTTAAGCTGGTTCCACGAACATGACAATGAGTTCAGTGTACTCCAATGGCCTCCACAGTCACCAGATCTCAGTCCAATAGAGCACCTTTGGGATGTGGTGGAATGGGAGATTCACAACATGAATGTTCAGCCGACAAATCTGTAGCAACTGCGTGATGCTATCATGTCAACATGGACCTGAATCTCTGAGGAATGTTTCCAGCACCTTGTTGAATCCATGCCACGAATAATTCAGGCTGTTCTGGAGCAAAGGAGGGTCCTACCCAGTATTAAGAAAGGTGTACCTTATAAAGTGGCCACTGAGTGTATATACATATATTTATTATCAGCGGCAGATTTAATTGAGGTCTACTTGTATGTCAAAAGCAGTTATTGTTAATGCTTGCTCATTAGTTTCTGCATCATGAAACACAATACCACTTTTAAGTGCAAAACTGGGGCCCAATTACTGTGTTTATTTGTCTGTCTCCAGAGTATTTTGTCTTCCAGTAGGCGTAGACCATCAGCATATTAAAATGTAGTACTGACTTTTGTTTTACCAAGGATAAATAACCTCATATTGACTGACTGTTGAATTTAGATTGGCTTTGTGCAAGAGCATATGGATAAATTGATTTCTCTGTCTAAACTGGGGGAGTTGTGATAATTGCAGTGAGCCTCGGGGATGAAGGTATAATGGATGTTAACAAGATGCAGTCTCTGTTAACTACAGCCTTGGAATGCAGTCATTATTTACAAATGAGAGCCTTTGTCTTTGCTCAGTTCATTCCCTTAATTGAAGAAGGAAAAGTCGAAACTGCAAAAATTCTATGTAAAATCTTATGCAGTAGTAGAACACCATCAGATCTCAGGCAGGGAAAACCTTAAAGGAGTGAGCTCTTTGAGTTACACTATAACAGAGTAGAGCTCTCTGAGTTACTCTGGAAGGAAGAAGCAGGAAGTTACTCTGAAAATGTAGTTAACTAAGTTACCAATTACTCTACACTGGAAGTAGTTAAGCTACAGCAAATCTACCATGGTGAGAAAAGTAGTTAGCTACACTAAAACTACTTTTAAAAAGTAGCTAAATACATTGAAGTCACTTTATGGAGAAAAAATAACTATGTGCACAGTGAATGGCCATTGCTTTACATACTTTTACTTTAGCTCTGCTAAATGAATTACCTATAATAATAATACTGCTGCTGAGGAGATGTAACTTTTGTCCACGCTACCCCACTACTTGACGAAAAAAATAATGTAACTAATTGAAAGCTACTAGATTTTGGAAGTAATTAAACTACCACACGTTACTAGAAAATGTAGTTAAATTAGTAGTTCCACTACTTGTAATTCCGCTACTCCCCAACACTGACTACATCAGAGTAGAGCTCTCTAAATGACACTACATCAGAATAGAGCAGTGAAATCCAGGAGCATGTGCGTCTTTTGTTGTTCAGATTATCGATGAACTGGAATAGCATTCTTAAACTCAGTCATTTACTTTCTCTTTTAGAGGTCTTATCTGATTAGTGTTTGAAAAATCCCCATTGCGACCAGAACAGCAGTACTTTTGTCTCAAATGACATGAAACAATGGTATACAGTAATGAGCTTGGAAAACCTCATTATTTCACGCTTAAACCCGGAGCAACAAGACGGGCTGTGCTTTTCCACAATCAAATTGTGTAATAGTTATGAACAGAATTCCCAATGCAAGTATACACTTCAAATTTCTATTTTAAGAGCTTTATGAAAAAGTAAGGCTGAAAAAAGCCCAATCCCCGAAGTCTACGTCTACCGCGTTGGAAAAGCACAAGTCAGATCAACACATCATAGAGAGAACAGAAGAGGGGATTATGACATTACACTGTACTGAAATGCATTGAGCATATAGCAACTACAATATTCTACACTCTTAGAAATAACGTTATTAATCAACATGACAAACTATCTGCTATGTATTCTATCACACGTGATGGTTTTTAAAATAATTTGCTAGACCGTTTTGCAATATTCATAGGGAAAGCAGCTAGCTAGCTACCTAGCTAACATTAGCTATGCTGAGTGATGGATAGCAGCAAGCTAGTGCAGGGTAGATTTGTTACACTGTATGATCCAGCTGTCTTTATATTAAAACATTTCTGCATACCATGTCTACGTCTTTTCCGTTTCTTTTGTTTTAATCACAAGTAGCTAGCTAGCTAATTTTATAAATCTACATAGCTCAGTTATGGTATATAATTATATACATCGTTATTGTAATATAGGCACTAGCTAGCTTAGCTGTGCTGGTATCATATGCTTATAGACAGTTCGTTCTGTGGAACTGGGGACACCTTGGGAGGCACAACAGAGTGCCCATTCCATCCTGTGTGGTACATACAATTAGGGAGACATTTCCTAATGATATGGGGGTTGGTACTGGAGCCAAGGGTGTTGACTCGCCAACATCAGAGTGAGATACAGAGGATGAAGAAGAATCATCTACCCCATCTGTGATGGTGGCTGCCAGGCCCTTTATTCAAAAGCACAGAACATACAGCCATTACCAATATGCAAAGGAAAAAAATGTACACTGTAACTTACAGAAGCTTTTTTAACAACTAGCTGACGTTACTAGACTAAATAACTAAATTATTTGGTTGAATCCTAAACACTATAACTAGCCAGCATAATTTTCATAATAACTAGCCAAATAATATGGTTTTTTTGCGACTTCATGAATACTAGAACATTCGCTAACTACCGACAGTGAGCCAATGTTATAACGTTAACGTTACAACTAACGTTAATTGTCATTTACCGGACAGGAGTGTGTGGAGACGGTCGGTAGCTGGCTAGCTAGCTGCTAGCTAACAGGCTAGCCAGCAGTGCGCAGCTAGCTTCTGTTCTATCTATTACGTCACATAAATTGCATTGTGGGTAGATTTACGAAGATTTGGTAGATTCTTGAGTTAAGTTCTTAAACTTCAAATATGCATATGTGTTCTCAAATAAATATGATCACAAACTTACTATGATATAGTTAGGGGGTATTTGAGAGGCATGTTTCATCACTTTTGCAAGGTAAATTCGCTGGTGCCTACACTTTAATGAAAGTAAAACCCTATCAATGAATTTGACACACATATGTGTGTGTTTGCATGTGTGTGTGTTTTGTGTGTGTGTGTGTGTGTGTGTGTTTGCGTATGTGTTTGCGTGTTTGTGTGTGCATGTCTGTACGTGGAGATTGGGTCAGCGAAATGGCATAAAGATGATTTTATCATCTATTTGGTTCACAAGCCATTTCTTTACTTCTTAAACCAATACCAACACCCTTTCCCATTTACCTTTCAACAATGAAATAAAAAATATACAATATAAATATATAAATTAGGTTGTCATTCTAATAAGGTTACTGTACCTTTAAGTAACTGAAGTTGTCAGGAAGTTGCATGTTTTATTTTTGTTGGTAAGACTGCCATGAACGCTCCAAAATGACGCGGCTCTAACATGCCAATGCCCACTCATTAAATGTTAAATAGCAGCAAACACAACAGGAAAGAAATCACTGCTGGAACTATTAAAAATTTAAAAACCTTTGTAAAAGGTTAGTCACAGTATTGCTTTTCCATATGGCCCTGATGCACAGTTTGAGCCTTTGTTTAAAGGTTTTCTCATGTCTGTAGCGCTCCACTGTTCAAGCTGTTTTACAGCAGTGCTATGCTGCCATGTGTCCAAGTCCAGCATAAGCGTATAAAAATAATACATTGCAGGCGCCCAACTATTGCAATTACCATCACGCCTTGAGCTGCGTTAAACATTTACACAGAAAGCGTTAAATAGCTCTGCACTTCAATAGACTCCCTCATATATTTACAACTGGAATTTTGCTGTGAGAATCCTACAATTAAATTATTTCACAAAAAACTTTGGTAATAAAAAACTCATCAAGAGTTGAATTGAACAGAATTGTTCATTATAACACCCACCCCCATCTATAGTTCTGTTCAAGCTGCTCCTTTTTTTTTCTAATAGAAACCCAAGTCTCTCTCTAGATCTACTATACTGAATAACAGTCTGTGCTTGTACTATCATCATTCCACAGTTCAGAGGCTTATTTAAATTGAATTGCCTTTTTTTATCAGTTGGTTTGCAGTTTCTTTGATGAATTGCATTAGATACTCGGTGGCTCATGTTGTGTATTGCAGGCTTTGGCTGGGAGCAGTCGTGCTCTCTCAGTCTGTGTGTTCAGTGTCCGCTCTCTGAGTAACATGGTCTCTGAGTAACATGGTCCTCCAGGCCACCAGTTGACACTGCTTGCTCCCATTGTACCTTGTCCCTTGATCCCGGAGAGACAAGGGGGAGACAAGGGACCTCTCTTAGGAGAGGTATGCAAAAAGACAAATTCCAATTACCTTGTATAACATGGCAATGAAGAATATTATATTCTATATATATACTGTATATTGTTACGGTTGGCCAAAACTTGACCTCTCCGAGATTGTTAAACGGCAGATGCTTGATTGCAAATTGGAAAATGCTGTTGAAACAGATCACTCTGTTGGTGATTGGGCTGTTCTCAGCTGCACTCTCCTCGACCTCGTCTGGCCATGCCCCTGTCTGAAGATTATAAGGAGCGGAGCTACATTTTAAAAATATTTTTTTTTAAAGTCCTGCTTTTGACTTCATGCCATTCAGCTGCACCTTTTTGTAAAAGACTTTGGCAAAGACTGTTTACTTTACTTGCTTGTCCGTTTTTCCATCTGTATTTTCCTTATGTACTTTTTGATAGCTAGGGAAGCGTAGAGTAGGGGAAGTAGGGTTTGCGGAAGAGAACGTCCTTTTTTGATCTGCATCAGGAGGAAGTTTAGAACCTATTATTTCTAGTGCTAGGGCTTAGTCAGGTTGTTTTATAGATTTTTTTTTCATTGAATTGGAGGAATATTTGTTGTCGCGTCACGTTTTGGTCACCACCCGGCTATTGGAGTGTGGGTGGTAATATAATAATAATATAATATACGCCATTTAGCAGAGTGGTTTTTATGGGTTCGTGGCTATAGCAGTGCGTGTGGTCTTAACGGGTCGTAACAATATATATATTGTCTACAGCCCTAGCTGTAGACAAGACAGATTCTAACCTCTCTCGTGTATGTCTCCAAAGGACGTTCTTCCGCAGACTGCTTCCCCTACTCTAGCTTGCCTAGCTAGCCAAAAGTACATAAGAAAAGGTATCACACAAGACAAGGCAGACAAACATGTGAAGCAAAAATCTTTGCAAGTTTCTCAAAACACAGCTGTGTTATATATACTGTGTTATACAGGGGCTAGCAGGTTTGCCTGTTCATTTATCAAAAGACACCAGCAGTGCTGTAATGCAGAGACCTCTTGCCGTTCTATTTTATGTCAAGATCAATTGCTTACACTGTCGTTTTTTTATTTTTTTACACTGTCTATAAATTGTATATTTAAATGAACAGTATTGAGGAAATATTAAATATTAATAAAACAAACTCATTTTTTTCCTGTAGGGGCAGAAAGCTGAAGCAGAGAGGTACTTTCTGAAGGCCATCCACCTGGATCCCACCAAAGGAAACTGCTACATGCATTATGGTAAGCTGCAAACTATTCATATTTGACTTTATTAACTTATTTTCACGTAAATATTTCCTTCTCAGTTATTCAGTGACAAAATCACATTTGTCTGATTTGTTTTGGCAACGAGTTTATAAAGTCATACTGAGTAGTAATCACAATGCAGACCTTGAGTATGTTAGCTTGATGCAAGCCAACTGCACATTTAGGGATGTTGCATGTTAAATGTTGATACAGCATTCCGGCCTCTGATTGGGTAGTGTTTTAGCAGTTTGACGATGTAAGATGACTGTATGACTATATGTGTATAAATGCCAGTTTTCCTTTATTTTTTAAGTAATGCTACTTCTACCTGTATTCATCAGAATATTCAGAATACTTCAGCACCTCAAGACCCATCATTTGGTACACCCCCTTCTCTCTCTATCTCTCTACCTGTATCCTCTCTCTCTTCCTCTCTCTCTCTCTCTCTCTTTCTCTATCTGGTCTTACTGTCCAACTGCTCTCTGAGGTGTTGGTCCTTGGGCAGTTTCCTGCTCTGTATTGTATTCTCTCAATGACGGGTTTGCCTCGTCCTTTATTGCTCTGGCATGCAAACCGGGCATGAGAGTGCGTGGGCGAATGCGGATCGCAGGGGCGGAGATTTTCAGGAGAAGCCAAACAGTGGAGACGAACCCGCTTCCAGGAATTGTTCCCATTAGCAAACGTGTCGACCGTCACGATGTCTTTGGCCTTCCACTTACATCAAGTACAGAGATGTTTAAAGCAAACAGGCGTTGAGTAGGGGGGGGCAGTGTCCACATGAGTCCACAACTCACCCTTCAGGAAGTTGGACTGAATTGTGACTCACTCATTGTCACTCACCCAGAGATCACTAACTACTCGGTATCAATGTTTGTTATACTCCAACAATTTATGCATGCATAATTTCTTTTTTTTTATACTTGATTTGTGTGTACTTGTCTGTTTATTCTTTGTGGGATTTCAATTTCAATTAAATTATGTTTATTTATTTGACCATTCATTTTGAAAGAATGTAGAAGTTAATGTTCAGGTATTGAAAATATAATAATATAATAATATAATAAAAAAGTTTTTAAGAGTGATTAGAAAGTTTACGTAAAAAACAATTTATGGGAAAAATAATCAAAAAACCACCACCATTCCACCAGCAGGAGTGCTGCAGCAGCCTGACCGTCTCAGCTCTGCTCTGGAGTCCCGACAGCTGCTTATTGGTTTTGTCAAAGAAAATACTTTCTTTCCAAATATTTACATGTATCCCCCGTGGTCTACCATGATGTAACGGGTGTCATGTTGTTGCTGCCTCTGTGATATCAAACTGAAAATATTGTGGAAAATGAAGTCGGGCACTACTCAGTGCTTGCTGCTCAGTGCTCTGTCACATTATAAAAGGTTTCAGGCTATATCCGCAAATATTTAGGAAAGTATTCCTGGTTTTCAGCCGTCGTTTGGAAAGCAAGGTGCAGCTGCCATGCTGTCCAGACCTAGCAGGGAATGTGTGCTATAATCAGTCACTGTGGGTACGGCTAACACACTCTGCAGTGCATCACTGGGTACGGCTAACACACTCTGCAGTGCGTCACTGAGTATGGCTAACACACTCTGCAGTGCATCACTGAGTATGGCTAACACACTCTGCAGTGTGTCACTGAGTATGGCTAACACACTCTGCAGTGCGTCACTGTGGGTACGGCCAGCAGCCGCTCCTTGCGGTCTCGCTTCTTCTCTGTCCTGGCCCCTCGTTGGTGGAATGACCTTCCGCAATCGGTCAGGTCTGCGTAATCACTTACGATCTTCCGCAAGAGACTCAAAACCCACCTTTTCAGACTCCACTACCACTGAACTCTGTACATCTAGCCAATTGTCATCACCACTGCCTACTTGTTAAATACTTTTTGTATATGTATCCTTGCTTACTCCTAAAAAAAAAAAAAAAAAATCAATAAATATTTGACTAACGTTTTCCTTCCCAGTTTTACAGGTATGGTATGCAGCTGCCTACAACGATGTCTATCGCTGTATTACTGCACCGATCTCTTGCACGAACTATGATTGTTCTTACCATGTATTAATGCACATCTTGTAAGTCGCTCTGGATAAGAGCGTCTGCTAAATGCTTAAAATGTCAATGTAAATCATGTGGATGCCACGCACGTTCAGTTAGCTCTCCTCCCATGATCCGTCCGCCCAGTCAGAGCTTCTGTACAGCAGCCAGCTCTGCTCTTTCATGCCTCGGCTAAACCTCATGCCAAAGCGAACCTCTCCACCACAGATCGGTCTTTCTGACACCTCACCAAGCGCTAAACCTTCTCCTGTCAACCTCTTCCTCTCCCCGTGACCCCAGGTCAGTTTTTGCTGGAAGAGTCCCGTCTGCTGGAAGCGGCTGAGGTGGCACAGGAGGCTGCACAGCTGGAGAGCGGGGAGTTCAACGTGGTCTTCAATGCAGCACACATGCTCAGGTGGGTCTGTGATGTCACAATGGATGTGACTATGCTGAGGTGGGTCTCTGATGTCACAATGGATGTGACTATGCTCAGGTGGGTCTGTGATGTCACAATGGATGTGACTATGCTCAGGTGGGTCTGTGATGTCACAATGGATGTGACTATGTTCAGGTGGGTCTGTGATGTCACAATGGATGTGGCTATGCTCAGGTGGGTCTGTGATGTGACAATGGATGTGACTATGCTCAGGTGGGTCTGTGATGTCACATTCAGCATGGCGGAGTGGTTGATCGAGGCTGTGCGTGTGTGCTTGTGTGTATGCTCCTGCATGTGTGTATGGTCTATGGTGTGGTGTTTAATTCAGTGCTGCAGGATTATGTGATTGTTGTCTTAATTCAGCTGGCAGCACACAGTAATCCCTCGAGCACATGCTAGAGCTGGCAGTTCTGTGGTCTCTCTTCAGCTCCCGGCACACATGCCTGCGTCTCTGTCTCTGGCTGTGCCAAATAGAGCAGGGTTTAAGAACAGAGGCTGTGTGACCTGTGAATAAGGCCCTGTGCTTACAGCATGGAGGCCCTGTGCTCACTGTGCAGTAATAAATACAGAGCTAAGTGCTGCACATTTTCCACACTACACCTATAAACCCCCTCCACCCAAAGGGTGCTGTAGCAGGCTGCACTGTGGTTTAGTGCATGTGGTCAGCTGGGGTCGGCTGGGGTCATGCATGTCTAAGAACAAATAAATGATTGTGCCCAAGTGATTGCAGTGGCATACACATGTTTGCGTGCATGCACGTATGGTGATATTCCAGCAGTCTGTCTGTCTACATATTTAATTCTGGGACAATGCAGACATTTGTTTTTAAGGTTTTAAAGACAATTTTGTAAAACTGTCCAAAAGCAAGTTGCTGTCTGGCTCTCCCACCTATATTTCACCACACCAGACTGAACCACACACTTTTTTGGGGCCCTGGACCCAGGATCCAGGGTTCTTTCCCATTGCAGGGCCATGATGCTGTCTCTAGTTCCCCCTGCCCCCTTCTATGGCCATGCTTGTTGGAAGTAGACCCTGGGGGCCCGAGGCGAAGCAGAGCTCCTTCTGATCTGAACGCTCTCATGGCTCCCTTGGGACGCCCTTTTCACAGGTTCTCTTCCTCCCCCAGGCCTTCTCTAAACAATCAGCACGTTATTCCAAAACCTGCTTCAGTGCTGCAGAGTCTGCTCCGCAGGATATGAAAGCACTTGATTGATCGCTCGGGGGAATTCTGCAAATTCTCCAGCCATTAACATGGCACAGAGCCGGCAGGCCCAAAAAACGATCTCCAACCGGGGTTTCCAGATCCTGCGCTGTGTGATATCTGTACCAAATACACACTGCATATCTATTAGGGTGCCCTGCGATGGAAAATGCACAAATTGCTCATGCAGAAATAAATAAAATCAGGTATTGGGACTGCACAGCTAAATGCACCTGGAGCAATCTCCATTCCTTCATACTCACTAGCAAAGCACTGGCAACTGCTGCATAACTATTGTTATTGTGCAATATTACATTTCTGTTCTTTAAAAGTACAAACCTACAACTTTTTTACTAAATGATAATGACGTTGATCATGGGATGTATATCACTTTTGCGTTTTATGATTCAGCATTTTCATATTTTCTAAATAGTGTAGTCAGTCATATAGTCACATTTCATGTAAAAGTAGAAGCTCCCCTGATGGCAGACACAGCATTGTTTAGCTCATATTGCTCCATGTGTTTGACTCTCCTGTTTCTGCAGAGTACAGCAGAGCCATTCTGCAGCTGTCTCTCTGAAACTCTCACCTGCCCCCAGGACAGGAGGCTGAGGTGGCATGTCACTTTTACCTAACTGTTGTTTTAATGTTTAATGTTTAGTAAAACTCTGTGACCTGCTTATATTTGAGAAATGTTTAATAAACAGCTTTGTGACCTGGTTATATTGAATAAATATTAAGTAAAATCTCTGTGACCTGGTTATAGTTAATAAGTGTTTAGTAACACCTGTGTGACCATGTTATAAGATGTAATAAACTACAGTCACAAGAGAAGAAATTAACACAGACAGTCAGCAGCTCCAGTGTTTTATCATAAGCTCTCTAGCTTGCATTAGACAGGACTGACGTATCCGTCAGCGTGTTCCAAAAGGAAAATAACCCTGGATCTTTTATTCATTCCTTTTGCTCAGCTTTATGCATCTGGAAAAGCAATTTAAGCCTTGTGCACTTTATCATAAATACTACGCAGAACGCAGAGAGCATTAGTCACAAACTCCAGACAAGTGTAGAAGTTGTGTAAGTTGATCTCCTTCGGTTTACGGTGTGAGGATAATCCAGCTCCCAGTCCTCCAGAAATGGCCTTCCTATTCATTAAAAAAAATGAAATGAAAGATTCCGTGGAGTAAATCATCAAAGGAACCAGACTGACGTGTGACACATTGTAAAAGGCTTTGATTTGTTAGAAAGGATAAATATAAAGAAACACCGCGGCTCAGTTGTTATGCCAGAGCGGTTAATGTTGTTGCACTGCAGCGCGAGAGAATGCGTTTCTCTCTGTTCTGGGTAACGGTATCAGAGCATCTAAATACAGTTTTGTTTTGTTTTCTGTTTTTTTTAAAACCATTTTTCTCTCAATTCAGTTGCCAGGGACGGTATGCTTCATGCTTCTTGGCGAGCCCGTGCCAGCTCACCCTCCCCCTCCCTCTGCCAGAGCCGGGCTGGCGCAGCTGGGTTTCAAACCGCAGCTGCAGTGGGAAAATTGCATTCTGGGCAAATGCTTTGACCGTTACGCCACTGCAGCTGCAGTTTGAAACCTGGCTGCGCCAGCCCAGCTCTGGCCAGGAGCCCCAATCAGGGGTGGCGATTGGCTGTGCACCCCAGGGGGAAGGGGAAAGGAGAGCCAACACGAGCTTGCCGAGGAGCGCAGAGGGCGTCCCTGTAAAGCAAGTTCTGTGTCGGAGGAGGTGGATCATTTCCGGTCTCGGGGTATTAGCTTGACCCGTAGTGACCGGCGGCGGGCTCATGGGGGAGGACGAATTGAAAGAAATAGAGGGTACAATTGGCCACCAAATTGGGAGAAAAACTGAAACAAATGAAAAACAAAAATATATATATATATATGCATTAGAATTTTTTAACAGAAGTAATGAAATAAAAGCAGGTACATGTCTGGGATCCACCATGTGGTTTTGAAACTCCAGTACTCTAATGCGTGTGTGTCTGTGTGTACCTGTGTGTACCGTGTGGTTCTCTGTGGCTCAGTTGGTAGAGCACAGCGTTGGCAACGCTTAGATTGTGGGTTCAATCCCCACTGGGGCCACATCCTGTATACTGAAAATGTATCCATTCACTACTGTAAGTCGCTTTGGATAAAAGCGTCTGCTAAATGGCATATATATTATATTATATTATATTATATTACCTGTGTTTCTCTCTGTGCCCGCACCAGCCACAGGCTTTGGGTTCAGCCAATATGTACGCTCAACTTTCTCTCACTAATAAATGGAAGTGTTTTTCTCTTCGCAAATGGAGATTTTTGCTGAAAACATGAAAAAAAACTCCTGACCACCTCCAGGGTGGTGGAGTCTTTGCCCTATCGATGGTACTTTGAAACTTGACATTTTGGATCAACATGGGCACTGTTTCTCCTCAAGATAAAATCCAATACTAGCCTTAATTTGTGGGTCGGAGTTAAGGACAGTCTCTCTTTCTCTGCCCTTGTTATTCACACTACTGATAGTGATGTGCAGGTCTTTCAGCTATGTATTTATTTTATTTTATTTTTTAAAGATTTTGTTTCAGTTCGTTCCCCATTTTCTCCCAATTTAGTAGCCAATTATACCTCTTTTCATGTCAACTATCCCCCACCTTGTACTGTGAGCTCACTGCCAGTCCTGAGACTGGCAGCGACAAAGGCAATGTACCACCTCTTCCGAGCCTGAACTCGCCAAGCGAGTAACTATAACTCCAGTACACATAGAGCCACTCTTATACGCAGCAAGCTCGTGTTGGCTTCCCTGCCCCCTCCCTGGGGCGGACAGCCAATTGCCGCCCCCTAGCGACTGTGAAAAGAGCTCTAATGAGTGATTGTTGATTTGTTGATTTGTAAGTTGTCTGCTTTTCATTTGCGATGATATCAGCTCTTTTTGGTGTCTCCCTGAATTGAGGAAGGGATGGGAGGGGTTAAAGTTGGTCCTGAGTGGAGGGGGGTGGGGGGGTGGGTTCATGTTTCACTTCAATAAGGCGAGGCTGCGTCCAGGCCCTGACTACAGGGCAGTTAATGTCAATCATCTCCCTGTAATCTCTGTTCATCCCATCTGGAAGAATTACCCTCCATAGGCCTTTTCTCCCAGCAGGAAACCCCAGAGCTCTTAGAGCTCACTAGTGATCCAGGTCACGTGCTTGGCCTAAAGGACCAGCGCACACACGGATCAAACACTGACCTGTGAGATCACAGTGACGGTAATGCACCTGAGTATGTAGCAGGTGTTTAGGGAAGTGGCCTTGTAACTCAGAGGTTGCAGGTTTGATTCCCAAGCGGTGCACTGTGGTTGTATCCTTGAGTGAGGCACTCAGCCTGAACTGCTTCAGTAAATATCCAGCTGTATGAATGCATTGTATGTAAAGAAATGTAAACTGTGTAAGTTGCTCTTTCTAAGAGCATCTTCTAAATGCCCAAAATGTACATGTAAAAATGACTCTTCCCGTGAAAACCCCAGTAGAACCCAGAGTATATTACAGTATGGCTGTCTCTCTACTTGGGGAGTTGGGGAGTTGGGGAAATTCACATGAGTATATTGCACACATTGTTTTAGAAGAGTAAAGAATACAATAAAAAGAGAGCAGAGACCAGAACTAATTCCAAAATGTATATTTCTGGAATTTTGAGATGGATTTAATTTTAGTTGATCTATATTTAGAGGCAGTGGAACTCGAGCAGTAGTCTTGCAGTAGTCATCAGAGGTCACCATAACCTACTTACTCTTGAACTTTTCCAGCAGTAAACTCCCCAAGTCCTTTTTTACTGGCCTGGATGTGTAACTCCCCCGTAACGGGTAGCGTGAAGTCAAAGGAAACATCTGAATATAAATCCAAAGTACTGTAAAGGACACTTTGCCATCCGTCGTACTGAAACAATGGCTGCCATTAAGCACATTTCATGCTGCTCTCTTTGTAGTTTCCACTTTGCCTGCCGTGAGGAACCACTTTTGAAACTCTTTGATCCCACCATTGTTTTTTCCAGTGTACACCTGTCTCTCAACATCAGACTGCATATTAATGTTTATAAGACCAATGAGTTTTAACAGCCAGACACGAGATATTACAAAATGTGCTGTATTTTGTGCACCCACTGAAGTAATTAACTGTTCAAAGTTGTACATAATCATTTTTTTAAATAATAATAATCAGGTTTTTTAATTCTACATTTTTAGGAAGTTTTCTTTTTTCCCTGAATATAGTTTTTTTAAGTGCATAATGAATTTTACAACGTGTGAAATTAATAAACAAAACATGAATTCACTTCCACATTCTGTTTACGTCCTGCCCTCCAGCTCATTATTGTCTTATGTGAATACTTTAGCATGTTCATAATGGCACACTGTATACTCTACTGTATAGCATCTACTTTAGACATTTATGAATGCATAATGCTGTTATAGGGAAGAAGATTCTCTTGTAAAACCTAAAGTTCTCAGCCTTTGCTTTTGTCATTAGGACAAGCTGACTTTGTGCTTCTTTCTAGCTAATAACAACTACCTACCAGGTTTGGGAAATGCGAGGGAGCTGTCTGCATGTGCACAATTGCATTGTAAACAAAACAAAATGCAAGAACAGCCATAGAGGTGGTGGGTTTAAATGACATTAGTAGATACCCCAGGTCTAGTATTATATGATTTTATATGGGTTATTTTGACATTTTAATAGGGTAACGTTTGAAATATTTATTTACCTGCATGAAAAAACTTTTTTCTTCTTTCTCCTTTTCCAATTTTTTCTTCTGTCTAATTTTTTTCTTCTTCACAAAGACATTTTGTTGAGCGATAACCAAAACAAGTGGCACAGATTAGTTTGGATTGAAAATAAAAAGTCACAATTGGCTTTATTTGTATGTTAGAGGGCAAGGACAACTGTTTGGTTTAATTCAGGCTTGTAATGTGTGCAAAATAAAATTTAAAAAGCAGTTTAATGTTTGTTTTATGCCATTGTATTAAATGTTTATAATCTTTGGAGGTTTTTTTGCTTTACAGACAAGCCGGTCTCAATGATGCAGCTGAGAAGTATTATGGACTAGCAGCGAATCTGAGGCCCAACGTAAGTAGCTTGCCCAAACAGATTGTATTACTCAGCCTGATCATGCGACCCAGTGATTACTGACTGGGTGGTTCCTTTACCAATCACTGACACCGCCCCACATTCCTATCAAATGGTTAAAACCGTTGAGCACAGAACGGAACACAATCAGGTATGAAAGTAATTACAATTTGTTTGCACAGCGTCAATCAAAGACTTCAAAGGAAGGGTGCGAACAATTTTGTGGAGGGCGATTTAAAAAAATAAATGCAATAATGATGGCTGCTCTGGAGACCTCATCAGAGTTTTAAAATTGAATGGATCTGGCGATGTGGATCGTATGATTGTTTCTTAAGGGGGGAGACACCATTAATAATTTAATAATCTGTGTAAGCCTTGCAAATCTCTTGGTGCCATCAACAGTTATGGCTTTTCAAAGTGATGCTGTCGTTGTAGCAGATGCATCTATTTATGAGGACAGACACGTTTGTAAAGTGCCTTATTTCTGCTATGTTTTCCATTCTTTGTCCTTGAGATCTCATCCTTGATATTTCAACCCAAAACCAGGGAAGGCTAAGGCTAAGTCTGCAGACATGCTTGTAACAAATTAAAATTAAGTCATCTGAAAAATAAAACAGAACTTTTCTGAGTTATATTTAAGGACCCAGTTAACCAAAAGATGACCTTCAAAAAGTCAACGCTTCCTAAAATGGAATTCAGAAAGAGTTCCAACTGGATAGATTTATCGGTATTTTCAACCTATATGATTCGAAACAAAAACATATATTTTTATGGACTTGTTTGTCATCATATAAACTTCTGTTTAAAAGCAGCACATAAGAGGGCCTCCAATAGCGTAGCGGTCTAACGCACTTGTTTACGAGTGTGAGCTGCCTATCACGGTTGTGGTTCAAACCCCAACTGTGCCAGACTGACCCTGGCTGGTCTGGCACAGCAGCACATATCCTCAGTGAAGTATCCTCATGTCACAGTTGTGTATCCATGATTAATCTTACAATGTATAAATGAATTTTTTGGAATGTTTGGGCCTTGTGTTTGTAATTTCGGTCTTTGTTAACAGTTTATATCAGCTGAGCCACAAGGTCATTAGAGCTGATGGTAAATTCCAGAGCTCATTAGCATAATGTTGTGTCAATGACAGAGGCTCCACCTCCCCCACTCCCCCCGTACGTTGTACTGCCATATCCATGGAGGTATCCCTCTGTCTGTGGGCCTCCATCTTCACACCAGGGGGCAGGGGTATGGTGGGGGCAGGGCAGGGTGGAACCGGACGGGGCAGACAGTAGGGGAGGGGCTTTGAGGTGGGGGCTCTAGCAGCTTGTCCCTCAGAGGCTGTGATGCTTCCACATCTGAGGGTGGGGGACACAGAGGGGGGCGAGGCAGACAGTGGGGGAGGGACATCAAGGCGCGAATCAGGTGGGCAGGGGGGTTGGGGGGTTCAGGTGGGTTGCAGCATTATTGAAAATAAAAGCACCATCATCCAGATATGTTCTCATGTGGAAGTGTGTGTATCCACACACATCCACTTTCACTGTACTGAGTGCAGGGTTCCACTGCACTAGGGGCTATTTATAGAACCCTGACAAGCTCCCTCTTCTCTGAACTATACCACATATCATGTTAATATTAATGTAGTTATATTATTACAACGTGTTGGGCAAAATTCAACATTAATATTAGTGCATGTCCTCAGAGGCGTAGCGTGGGGGGTGCAAGTCGCACCAGGCGCAAGATTTTGAGGGGCGCAAAATTTAAGAAAACGTTAAAAAAACAACCTTTTTTGCACCGCAGACCGATTCCGAGGGGCGCAATTATTTCCTCGCGCACCCCCGTGCAGGGTGTTCCGAGGGGCAATATTTTTCGCGTAGCACCCCCGTCGACAGAAAATGGGGCGCCGTTTACATGGCTTGCTGGCAACCCACGCTACGCCACTGCATGTCCTACCAGTACTCATTAATTGAATAATCTCTTTCGTTTACAAGGATTTCCTTTGTTTCAAGGTTTTGATCCTGATCTCAAAAGTAATGCACATTTCAGTCCTCAAAATCGAAATCCTGCAGCGCTGGAAAATCGGTCCCTAAACGTCATTTTGAGGTTTGACCAGCTATTTCGAGGGCAATTGAATACTTAGTTTTACTAAAAATGGTCGATATGGTTTCTTCTTGCTATTGAATTGAAGTTGCACTGTAGGTGAGTATAGCACAGAGAGGGGATTTATTGAGGGTGAAAGTTAAATGTGGGCCTTTTGCCAGCGGCTGAGTGCTTTAACACACTGGAGTCAGCAGGAGTGGAAACCTCTGTCATGCCAGCCTTCCTGTCGGCCCCAGCCACTGTAATAATGTGCGTTCTCACGGGCCATCCAGGGCCCCATTGAGGGACAATAGGATAATTCCAGAAGCAGTTCTGATTTATTTATCAATCCCAATCCCCCCGTCCCCCTCCGAAAAGAGGAATTCATGGTATTGAACACATTGTTCCTATTGAGAACGGCATCACTCATCTTGAGACACAAGAATTGCATGGATGGGGAATGTTCTGGAACTTAAAAATGTTCTGACAAACCGGACAAACCATGAGCAGCTTCAGAGGTGTACTGAGTTGGGGGTTCAGTGTAAGGGGTAGGGGGCCAGTTTCTTTATTGGCACCTTGCATTGAAGCTGCTGGTTAAACCAGACCGTAACCGTTTAGCACTGCACTAGCTCTCCATACTAATTCTGCTGGCCATGTATTAAACCAGACCGTAGCCTTTTAACACTGCACAAGCTCTATACAAACATTACCGCACATGTTAAACCATACCATAGCCTTTTAGCACTGCGCTAGCTCCATACAAACGCTGCCACTCGTGTAATTGGCTGACATTTCCCTGTGTGGAGCTCAGATGTACTGGCAGTTGAATCATGCTGGAGTGGCCCACACTCCAAAGGGAATGCATTAAAGCCACTGCATCCATCCAGCCTGCTGGGGAAATGTCAGAGATAAATAGATAAAATATGAAAGGACCTCTGGCTGAATATTAGTCACAAATTATATAAATGGCTTGAAATGAAGAATGTCTTTACCAGGCAGTTCACAGTAATGTTTCAAATCATTTTAAAATCTGATCATTTTCAAATGGAACCACTGAATGATTCTGTTATAACAGTTGTGTATGCAACATCTAAAAATAAACCGCAACCTTCTGTTCCTATATGTGATGTAAAAAATGCAATATAATGTGTTCTTACGATGAGATTTAGTCCTGGATTCAATAAAATGTGTCCATAATTTTGACTTAATAATAAATTCAAGCATTTTTTCCTTCACAAACAAAGTTTGGTGAGTCAGTGTTGGTGAAAATAAACACTAACACTTGCATGTAACTGTGAGTCAAAGTTAAGGACCAATGTTGATTTAAAACAGGTGTTGGCGCTTTTTTAAAAGTTGGTATAGAAAGTTCCTTTCTTTATGTTGTACGGCTAATATTAACTTTCACTGATATTCTGACTCTTAGCTGCCTGGATTCACTCCCGTTTCAACTGGAGAATTTATTTAATGGCGCATCAATCAGCCATTTGCTTTGATGTTGTAAAGATTTGAAAAGTTGACAAAAGCCATGCTCACATTGGCTTCAAACTGTGTACTGTAAAAAATATTGGTGTTTAGAGATGGTGAAATACTGCATAGGTTTATGTGCGGTGAGGTTGAAAGCTCTATATGAAATATACTGACCAAGATCCAGCCCCTTATTAGAAATGCATTCTGTTCTATATACATCTGCGTACTGTTCCCTTGCAGTGTTGATTTAGATGCTGTGTTGTGGCTCAGGAGGTGAAACAGGCCTAAGGCCTTTGAGTACACTCTTATGCATTGTTGTGTTAAATCACTCTGGAGCCTACCGAGGTTGCTGTTTGCTCACTCATTTGTAAATGCTGCGCAGATAACCCCCAACTCATGTATGAAATGCAAGAAATAAATCTTTCACTGAGATGATCTGACCTCCAAAAAATAGCCTCCTCCACAGTGACACCCACTCGGAGATAGGAACAGCATCAATCAGAGAGAACAGCATCACACAGAGAGAGGAACAACATCACTCAGAGAGGAACAGCATCACTCAGAGAGAGGAACAGCATCACACACAGAGAGAGAGGAACAACATCACTCAAAGAGGAACAGCATCACATGTAGAGAGGAACAGCATCACTTAGAGGGAGGAACAGCATCACTTAGAGAGAGGAACAGCATCAGAGAGAGAGAGAGAGAGAGAGACAGAGAGACAGAGAGGAACAGCATCACTTAGAGGGAGGAACAGCATCACTTAGAGGGAGGAACAGCATCGCTCAGAGAGAGGAACAGCATCACAGAGAGAGAGAGATAGAGAGAGAGAGAGAGAGAGGGGGGGGAACAGCATCACTCAGAGAGAGAGGAACAGTATCACTCAGAGTCACTCTGCTTTAGTCTCACTTAAACAGCACTGTGCTTCATTTCAGCTCAACTGCTTATAAATATCCAAAACGATGTCTGGTCTTACTGTTTTATTTCAGTTACACTTCATATATGAAACACCAGAGCAGTCCGATTTTCTCTTTGACACGCCACTTCTGGCTCTCTGGATTAACTGCATGGTCTTATTTCGGCTCTGCTGCCCAGTTTGCCAGCAAGGCCTAGTGGTTCGTCCTTTGGGATTCTGGGATTTCTCCTCACGGTATCGTCAGGAAAAGACATTAAGCCCTGTGCCCTTCTTCAAAGAGCCCATTGACATCCGCAGTCACACACCAGGAGCTGAGCTCAGAGAGGCACATCGCCACCATAATTCCATGCTTTCTGCTGTCCAATGGGTTATTATTTTTACAGCGTCGCACTGCGGATTGTGTAATGTGGATATAAAAGGAATATAGGCATTGATCTTAAAGGAAACACAGCTGTGTGTGGTGTGACAGGCCTGGGGTAACACAATGAGGAGAGTCTGTACTCTTACACTGAATTTAGAATACTTCTGCAATTGTATTTATTCATTTTATTTTATTTATTCATAATCTCATTTTAAGTTAGATTATTACTTTAATGTCTTAAACAACTTTTAGATCACAATGCATCCTTGTTTATATACTGTATATATATATATATACGTATTGTGACACACTCGAGGGTGGATAGAGTGTTCACTTGACTGAAAACGATAAAATCACTGTCCACAACCAAATAAATGTAATTCAACAATTTATTCACTGTTTGTTGGAAGCAAGAGCAAGAGGTTAGTTGGAACAGTCCAATCCACAGTATAATAGAAACGTTGATATCCGTGAGCAGGGTTCGGCACACAAAGACGGATTGTCAGACAGTCCAGGATTGGGCTAGGTGGAGGGAAGTCAGGCAGGCGAGGGTCAAACATGGGGCGGGATCTCAGACAGTCCAGGGCAATGGCACACAGCAGCTTCCTCCTTCCAAACAAAGTCATACACAGTGTGTTAATTATTCTTTCTTTCTCTCTCTCTCTCTCTCTCTCTCTCTCTCTCTCTCTCTCTCTCTCTCTCTCTCTCTCTCTCTCTCTCTCTCTCTCTCTCTCTCTCTCTCTCTTTCTCTCTCTGTCTCTTTCCTCACGTCCACCGTTGATTTCCCAGTTAAGGTACTCTCTCGTGTGTGTGTGTGGTTTCCCTGTGACACAGGAACTCCATGTATGGGCATAGAGGTAAACACAGGGAAGCGCACATATCGGTTTTCTATCACCTCCCCTCTCATGCACCTCTGCCGGCTGCCACAGTATATATATATGTGGTGTCCCTTGGGGTGGGGCGACACTCACGGACCTTTGCAGAGGGCGTAGGCAAGTTGAATAAACCCGGAGGAGGCAGTATTAAAAACAAAACTAGGGTTTTATTAAACAAATCTTGACCCAAACAAGGGGTGGGGTAATTGTAAAACCACACATAAAGTCCACAATCCTTAGCTTTGTCTTTGTCCAAAATCCAATGTCAAAATCCAGGTCAGTTCCTCACACAATCCAAGTCGGTACATAAAACAGGGTCCTCAAAACAATCCAATCGAAACGCACTCAGTAATCCAAAAACAGCAATCCAAACCGCTCTCCCAAAAACACCAACCTACTCCCTCCCAGTGTGACCAAAACAGTTCTTTAAATGACCAAAATCAGTTATTTAAATAGGCCTCTTATCCAAGAATTGGAATCAGAACTGCCCTGATTCAGTGCGTGGTCTTCAATCGAGACCTTCATTTCATCTGCTTCATCACCGGCCCTTCTTGGATAAATTGCAGTGTCTAGACGAAGATGTGTCCAGATGTGCAAGGAGACACCCAAATAGACTCACAGCTGTAATTGCAAGTGTTAAGTCAAGGGGGGTAATTTAGAAAAGGCTTTAGAGTTGTTTTTTTAATTTGACATTATAGAGTATTTTGTGTTGATCAGTGACAAGAAATCCCAATTAAATCCATTTTGAAGTAAGAAAATAAAATTTGAAAAATGCCAAAGGTGGTGAATACTTTCTATGCCACCTGTATATACAGACAACTGCCAAAATAAAGGAAACACTTGAGTAAATTGGTTCTGGCAGCTCTGTAATATATGGTGGAACCATTTCTGGTCTCTTCCAGGCTGACAATACCCCATCCACAGGGCATGAGTGGTCACTGAATGGTTTGATGTGTGTGTGTATGATCCAAGGAAGCACAATGTTTTATTTCGAGAGACATCCCCAGCCATAATTACCCATCATTCATGATTACCCCTTAAATAATAATTGCCCTCTCTCGATCAATTATTGATGTAGAAATGTACAGTAGATAGATTCATTCTTTCAGTACTCATGACATTATAATTTGCATTATATGTTTGCAAACTCATGTCCGGATATAAGCGCATTATCCTTGGCTATAAATAAGCATTTTTATGGATATGATGAGGGAAGTAGATGCATGTGATTGGGGATGTGTGAGTAATGTGGTCTGGTGTGATCGTATTAAAGTAAGTCCACTTTCAGTAAGAGGTGTTGATTATTGAGGCCTACTGTTAGATTAGTCAGTGTCCTCTTGTGGTTTGTTATCCTGCGGTGTGAGGTGTTGACCGTGAGCGTTTCTGTTCCAGTACCCCGCCGCGCTGATGAACCTGGGCGCCATCCTGCACCTGAACGGGAAGCTCCCAAAGGCCGAGGCAAATTACCTGCGAGCGCTGCAGCTCAAACCTGACGACGTCATCACCCAGTCCAACCTGCGCAAGCTGTGGAACATCATGGAGAAGCAGGGCCTGAAGACAACGGGCCCCTGACTCCCTCCGTCTGACTCCCTACGGTGACTCCCCCACCATGACTCCCTCCTGTCTGTGCAGTACAGGAGGCTGTGGCCCATGGGCCTGTCCACACAAAGGCAGGGGGAACATCAGAAACTACCCCCCCAACAGGGAAGACGTGTTGGGCCTGAGGTCAAAGGTCAAGAACACCCTGAAAGTAACTGGGGCCGAACATTCACTTCTGGTCTTTTTGTTTTATGGTTAAGCCCCTTACAGGAACTGTGCTTCAAATCACAGCACTTAACTTGAACTGGACCATAGCTAAATACTTGAAGTCTGGTAGTGAAATTAGATTTGAATTAATAATCAATGCTTAGAGGTTATTTGCAGGTGCTATGTGCCCTGGGGCGGTGCAAAAAAAGTTTGGGGTTAAAAGTAGAACCCAGAAGGGGCCTCGGGCGGTGTAGTGGTAAAGGTATTGGTCCAGAATGCAGGTTGCCCACTGCAGCCGCGTTTTGAAACCCTGGCTGCGCCAGCCCAGCTCTGGCCGAGAGCCCTGTGGGGGTGGCAATAGTGGGTGTAATTGGCTACCAAATTGGGAGAAAAACCGGGAAAAATCTTAAACAAATTTAAAAAACTAGAACCCAGTGGAGTGCCATGGTGAATTGAGTTTGGGTCCTCATTTTGGCACAGATGAGCCATTTTGGATGCACAGAAGTAAGTAAGTAAGTAAGTAAGTAAGTAAACCCCTCACATCGCAAAATGCATCAACAGATACACATTTCCTTTGAAGAATATCTGTTTCTGAGGATGCAGAGATACAAATCTCTCATCCTGCCCCAGCACATTTCACATAGTTCTTCATGAATGGATATGTATGTTGCTGAAGTTTTGCCAAAAAGTTGTATTTAGCATGGAAAACAAATTACTGCCAGAAGATTGTTGAGTGATGGTTTTGACTTTTGAGCAGAAAAGTTTAATGTGCAAGTTCCATTTTGCCTTATCGTATCACATGAAGGTGTAACACACCACGCCCGCACCTGCCCGTAGGGAAACCGTACTACACGAAAGGTCATTGCTGTAAATCTAAGGTACTAAGTGCTGTCCGTGGGACAGGGGAAAGCTGGTTAGACACTTTTTTTGGTGCTTTCATCTCGCGTTTATGAAGTGAGCAGAATGCTCCAAGCGTAAGTGCAAAGCGGCGTCACGGAAACCAAATATACTGAGTGTACAGCCTCCTGCCTTCCTCAAACACCGCTACAACCATACAGATATTTTATACCCGCGAGGGACTCAAATGTTGCGTATCGCTTTGTTTGTTTTAATATTTTAATTCCTTTGAATCAGCGTGCATAAAGAAACCTTAATATATATACTTTAAAACTCTGCATTATGCAGAGGTGGAAAGGGAGTACACAGTTAACTATGGTTACCAGCAGAGCGAGTGGTCAGAGAACTTTGTTAGATGATAACCGTTTTAGACCTTATCCTCTCCTGCATTTTCATATTTGGCCACATTACGCATCAACTGTACCACTTCCTACCAGCCAATTAAGTATGCACAGTACAGGAATATCTCTGAAGTTCTGAAGTAAGAAAACTATGTCATAAAATAAGGGTAATGGTGTATATTATTTGAATTTTTAATTATGTTACTTGTCATTTGATTTTAGGTTTACTCTTAACTTATTTCTGTGTGTTCTCTTGGCTAACAAAACAGCTGGCACTGTGATGTGTTTCAAAATATTTAGAAAAGAGAATTTATAACACATTGCTTTGGCGAATACTGGTGAATCAATGCTCCGTTTTTGTAGAATAAGTGGTAATTATTCAATAAAACACTCATTGATGCTTACTTTGCATATAAATGACAGCTAACGTCAGCATGCATCAAAGAGGAATCATATTCACCACCAGGGGAAAATAGTGGATTTAATTAACAAATGCTACAAATGTATCTGTGGGTGAATATTCATATGATATTTACATTGTGTTCTGGAGATGGATCTCATTGGATCCATGTACATAAAATGAAACTGTAACCAGACGCAGTTCCTCAACATTTTTAGCTATAATTTGCTAAAATATCAAATCATGGCTACGGCTGTGATGCCATCGTTTAATTTAACTTGGATATAAAAAAATAGGTGAAAATAAGAGGTGTCCCATGACAGACAACCACATTCAAACTCAGCCCTCTGTAGTTCATTAATAGTACTGTAAGCCATGATTACTGTATGATATATTCATTTTTATTCCTTTTAACTTCTGTGGTCCTGTGTGAATGCCTCACCTTTCCGATATTATCCCACGAATTACAACAGCAACGGTGCTCACCATGATTACACGTGGCAGCGTTCCTTTTTTTGGGACCGCTTGGAGACTGTATTGTTTTTTGGACGGGGTGTCACACTGAACTCGGCCAGCAAGGTGGACTGTTACCCTGCACTGGCCACACGCTCTCCCTGTGTGGGGGAACGGTTCTAAAGAAGCTCACGGAAAAAATGTTTCATTATGTGTCTCTGCTCAGGGATTTGAAATGGGAGGTTACTGCAGAATTGTGCTAGTGTAGCACATCGGAGAGTTTACTAAATTAAAAGTTGTATTTTTTGAAAACTGTTGTATTTGAATAAATTATCGAAGATTTGTAGCCTTTCCTTTTTTTTGTATTATAGAAACAAGAGACTGTATATGCCAGACTAGGCTTCCCCAAAATGTAGCTTTTTCCACAATAAAGTTACGATGACATGTCCCTGTGCCTGTGAGTATTTCATGTGTTTCTGCATTCTCTTAAGTTATGCTTGAACTCTGGTTATCACGAGATGTCGCACAGAGGTACAAGAGATCACCACTGCCCTACCTCCTCAATGAAAATAGATTTTCTACTTTGACATTTCTAATCAATTTAATAGAAATATATCCATTTCAAATGTATTCACTGCAAGTATTTTAAATAGCATTCTGTTGTTTAAGAACCTGTAATGAACGACCAAATAAAAAGTAAAAAATTTAATTAAAATATCAGACCTGTTCAGATGAAATCTGTTTAGATACAATTAGACCAGATCAGATCGTTGATTCAGCAGAAAGGCAGAGTTTGGCTCTGGTCAGTGTCACAGAATTAACATCTTGTGATTCCACACACTGTTTATTGGTCTGATCCATGATAAACATTTCAGGAAGAGATTGTGCTAATCAAACAGTGAGTGCAATTAATATGGCCGAGGCGCTGGCAGCTCAAACAAGTCACAAATCGTACAGAGAGGAGGCGGGCAACCTGTATGTACGGAATCAAGGGCGCCTTGTGTCCTGTGATACAGCACTAGGTTTGAGTAGCACCCCAAACAGACATACAATCCACCAATGGCTATAGCTACATGCACTCATCGCAAATCATGGAACTACATGTAACCGTATGCGTGTGCCAGTTGTGTCCTTATGTCCCACTGGGGATGAAGAGGATTAAGTAAGCATGTGTGTCAGAGGGCCTTGGGGGCGGCTTTTGGCTGCCAGCCTCCGAGGGGTGGGGGGAGAAAGAGCCGGCTTGTCGAGGAGCAGTAAGGCGACCTGGTCAAATAGTTGGGCGAGTCCAGTCTCGGAGGAGGGGGATCATTGCCTCGAGGTATTAGTTTGTGCCGTGGGGGCGGGTGGCGAGTTTGTGAGGGGAGGGTAAATTGAAAGAAATAGAGGGTATAATTGGCCACTAAATTGGGAGATTTTTAAAGTATTACCTTTGCAAGCTGTTTTAGCAGAGGTAAGTATATATTTTGTAGATACGGTGGCCACATAATGGTATATTGGTAGATATAATTTGTGGTATAAAACAAAAAAAAGGTTAAAAGACTAAAAAGTATTTTTTATAAAACATTAACATTAACGAGTCCTTTGAATAATGCAGTATATTATAGTATATAATACAGCCATTGAATATTTCCCTCCTGTACAACCAAGAAAACATTGAAGCTGAGTTCCGCACAAAGCAATTATGAACGAATGAAGATATTGTGGGCCTGAAAAGTCTCAATGGAGAACGGACGCAGGGTGCAGGGTTCAGATCCTGGCACAATGCTCTTCACAAAGTATTTGTGCTTCTGTCTGTTGTGCACCGAGCGGCTCTGTGCTTGTAGCGTCTGACGGAGACTGCTGTGAGCCAGCAAGGACAACGTTCCCAACGTTTCTGTGGAGGCATTTTGACCTGTCATCCCTCTGTCTGAAATATGTTTCAAATATGACATTTTTACTTTGTGAGGGAGTGGTACCTATTCAGTATTTGGAGTGCTAAAATGTTAAATATAAAGGTTGAAGTACATTGACACAAATGTTTTATTTTATTCTATACGTTTTGGCCAGTGTTTTTATGAAGAAGAAAAAAACTGAGCCAATGCAGATTTATAAAATGATTGTGGTATTATCCTATATTATCAATGTGTTCTCTTACTCATTTTTATTTATGTTGTAATCCAATTCTGAATTCAATAAATTAAACATACCACCACATAGACAGGAAAATGTCAGATTTTATTATCATGTGAAAATCCCCCACAGAAAAGTGAATCTGAGCCTTCCAATGTGAATGCCTTGATTTAAAAACTCTTTTACAAACACAAGCACAGAAATAACATATTCTCACTTGCCTACTCTGTGTACATTGATCTGCTGCAAAAGTAATCCCTCAGATTTACAATTAAAAGTGGATACCATCATTTAATTGACATGTTTATATATATAATGTTTTATACCATGGCTTGTTATAAATACTGGATTCTGATTGGTCGAGAGGGTGTTTATGAAGTTTATAACTCCCCCAGCGCTACGCTACTTTTCACAAATTAGGAAACAACACAACAGATTCTACACTCGTGTGTGATATTTTTGAGTTGCAATGAAAGCTGGCAAGAGAGATGAATATTTCTGAAGCGAATGATCTGCGCACATGTTCAGGGTATTTACTCAGCACTTTCGCAGGTCATAAAACCCCTCAATTGCCTGTATACCTTTCAACGCATGAAGTGTTTATACGCCAGGTGTAAATCTTTCTTCACAATGTCTAATAGAGAAAAAAATGAAAAAGGAAATGTCGGATGGTAGTTTAGCGAGTCTAAACTTCAGTACATACTATATTCAAACCTATACTATACTATACATACTTACCCATGATGGACACTTTTAAACAAGACTATTCAGGTACAATGCCACTGTCAGATAGAACAGAACTTGTTCTGGAAAAAAATTTATTTTGTTGTACAATTGCAAATTGTACGAAAAAAGTATTAGTGTTATTTCTCCTCTTTTTTAATGAATATAATTTTATAAAGGACATAGTGCCAATGTGA
This sequence comes from Aldrovandia affinis, assembly GCA_029706075.1. Taxonomy (NCBI): domain Eukaryota; kingdom Metazoa; phylum Chordata; class Actinopteri; order Notacanthiformes; family Halosauridae; genus Aldrovandia; species Aldrovandia affinis. The sequence goes on from JAINUG010000242.1 coordinate 699,108, forward strand.
TAGCCGACACATATTGTAGATTAAATGTTTCTTCTCATTAAAAGGTGGCTTATATGGGCGGCGAATGGCGTAGCGGTCTACACAAAGTGTGCGCTGCCTGTCAGGGACGCGGTTCAAAACCTGCGTCTCTACCAGACCGGCCCTGGTCGTCAGCCCTGATCGGAGGCGGCATTTGGCTGTCCGCCTCCGTGGGAGGGTGAGCCGGCATGAGTCCGTCGAGAAGGTAAAAGGAGTCCATGGAAGAATTTCCATCTCGGAAGAGGCAGAAACAATTGGCCAGGAATGTGTGTCTCGCCCGTCCGCGAGCGAGACACACATTCCTGTTCCTGCCTCTTCCGAGATGGAAAATGGACTCGTGGGGGTGGGGAATTGAAATAAATAGAGGGTATAATTGGCAACCAAATTGGGAGAAAAACAGGAAAAAATTTGAAATAAAATAAAAAATGTAAAAAAGGTGGCCTATAAGAAGCAGATTTAACCAGCAATTCAGTCCTCAGGTGGAAAGATGCCAATAACCCGAATCATCTAAATTGCTCTTTTTCTATTGACACATACAGCATTCATGCATTAGTCAGAGGTGTTCTTGATAATGTTTCAGTGCTACCTTTATGTTTTATAAGTTGCAAAAAACAAACTATTTTGTTTTGTTTTGTTTTAATTTTTCTTGTCACAGTGTTTCTTAATATTTTTTATTAACTGTAACCTTTAATTTTGTCCTAAAAAGGATCAGCCATTTGTGCCAGAAGTTTAATCCATTCAGTTAATGTGATCATTGGCCACTGATTGCACCATATTCATTCTGATTGGTCTGTCTTTATCTAGTTAATCACTGCTTAGTCACAGCCAATGGCTATAGAGACAGGATGGCTGCTAATTATAATGTAGTAGATTGAATCACATTAAATACTCAACCAGACCAGGTTTAAAAGCCTGTCTTAGTGACATAACCCAGTTCATATGCAGAAAAGTGCCAGATATAGATGAGAACATATGGGAAACCTAGAAGAACACATAAAATAATGGATTGTAAATATCATACTAATTTCAATGCTACAGATGTACTGTGTGGATTATTGAAATGTTGGTCGCACTGAAACAATTTTGACCAGATGTTTTCACTCAAGTGAACAATTTCTTCATAGTGCTGGCTTCAGCTCCTGCTGCTGTGATTTACTGCAAAATACCTGCAATCAATTAGTAATGATTTCATATGAAAGATTTAACAGTGTCATACACTGCCCCCAGGGGACAATTTCATAACGGCTTGACACCCAAGAGAGGAACTCATTAATCAACTGACTGAACATTCGATAAATTACAGTCAATATAAATGAATCATGTTTCAAAAAACATTGTGTTCTGAAATGAATAAATTGACACTGGGATATTGCTAAGATGAAGTATCAGGGCCACTGGTAGTATGAGGCACTAGGCTTCTTCAGTAATCCTGACCCTGTTTTTTCCCTTGTGTTTTTAAGACTTTGTTGGAAGAAAACTGTATTAAAAACACACACACAAACACGCATACACGCACACACACACACACGCACACACGCACGCACAAAAACACCCCTCGGCCAATTGAATTATTTTCCATTATTGAAGTGCACATTGCATGCAATCTGCTTTCCTTCTTCACTATCAAAAAATGAACAATTTCATAAGGGCTCAAGGCATTAAGTCATGGAGTCTCAATGCACAGGAAGCCAGGAAATAAATAACATCTGTCTTCCATCATATGACCTACTTCATCACGATATGGCATTGCTCGTCGCATCCACAGAAGTGTATTGTGCGGAGACAGACAGGGAGGGTGCCACCGCCCCTGTCCTCACTGTTATTAGGTACAGAACACAGCGTCTGAATTCCAGCAAATATCATTGGATTGCCACAGCGACCAGCCAGGGCTTTGATCTCTCCTCTGTGCGGCCCAGACGCCCGTGGCAAATGCCGTGACTTCTTTCGGACGGTTTGCAATGTGCGGACCTAATCGGGCCTTTGCTCAGTAGAAGGGGCATTAGGGTGGATTATGTGTGCAGGCCTGACTCACCACTCGGGCATATACCGGTCAGAGCCTCTGCTTAGTATTGGAGTCTTCGGTCACGCTATGCTACTTAATTGGGTCTTCTTGAACCACACGTCCTCCCAGGAGCATGGCATTACTGCTTTATGAAGCATTCATACATTACTGCAATGCTTTATAAACCATTCATAACAGCTGAAGTGCTTTATGACTGCCGATGCTGTGTAAAAATGGAACCACTCACCTGAATATATAATGGGTTACTCTTGTGTCATCCATTATGTAAGGAATAAACTACAATGGGCTGTGCAGTTTTCTGAAAATAAACCAGGACAGGGTGGTGTGATGCAGTCCCCTAAGGCAAAGCCAAGGGGTCAACCACCCTGAAGTGATCTATTTTCATACAACTGCACAGCCTGTCTTGGTTTATTCCTTACATAATGGAAGAAGATGATCACTCAAAATGGCCTTTGTATTTATTGCCACTTACCCTCTAAGGCAGGGGTGTCAAACTCATTTTGGTTCAGGGGCCACATACAACTCATCTGATCTCAAGTGGGCCGGACCAGTAACATAATAGCAAAATAACCTATGGTCAACTCCAAATCAGTTGCTTTGTTTTTTTTTTTTTTTTTTCTTAGTTGGGAAAAATGCCTCAACCAACATAGTAGCCTAATCACTTATCATTATTATTTACTCATTTACAGAGAGGCCAATGGATTTCAAATAAAATGCATTTTGCTTTCAAAAACTGGTTTATTTAATTTTATACAGAGTGAATATTTTGCATCTGATACTGAAGCAATCCTTATAGTAAACTAAAGAGGTGCTATGAAAAAAAAATTAAACACCCCGCCTAAAATGTAAATGTGCAAAGTAATGAAAAATTGAATTAAATTTAAAAACATAAAAGTTATAGCAGTACTGAACCATATGATATGGCTACTTCAGATCAAAAATATTTTGTAGCTCAGGCCTACTTAACCTGGCTTGCTGATAGGGATATACTGCAGAATATTCTTTTCAAGCTAAAAACAAAAGTAAATTATTTTCAAAGAACTGCATTCTTCAGACTGCAAACATTTGTGAACATAACAAGAATTTAATTAAACTCCCTTTCCCACAGGCTTCTTCTATCGACTACTGCTGGATCCTGAAACTTGGCATCGTTTGGCCTTCACCAGGCCATCAATATCAGGTTTCAAATCCTGTGTAGCAACACATTTCAAGATGGCATTCAGGTGTGTGTTTGATCATCTTGACCTGTGCTTTGTTTTGTTGAGGTTCATAACAGAGAACGCCTGTTCACAAAGATAGGTAGTTCCAAACATGGACAAAATCTTTGCAGCCAGGTGTGTTAATCTGGGGTAATCTGGCAAGAGATATTGGTAAAACGTGCCTAAATCTACCGATGCAAATTTCTGCTTCAAATTAGAATCACTTTGCAAGTCAATTATCTCAAGTTGGATGTCTGCGGGCATATCGGGTGCATTGACTATAAATGGCGAGCAAAAAAGGCAAATTCCTTCTCAAGTTCCCGAAGACCTGAAATCTGCGCTCGAACTCCTGCAGCAATTCTGTTATTTTATCTTTGTATTTATCTAAATCAGCATTGGGTTGGCTTGCGCGCATAGCTGCGAGAATTGGGAAATGCGCGGTGTCACCATTCGAGAGCTGCTTCTCCCAAAGTGACAGTTTCAACTTGAAGGCATATGCTATCGCAAAACTGCGTGACGACTCTTTGGCGACCTTGCATCATTTTGTTAAGATTATTCAGGTGCTGTGTAATATCCACCATGAAGGCCAGATCTCTCACCCATTCCGGGCATTTCAATTCGCCTACTGGCCTCCCCTTTTTCTCCATGAACTCCCCAATTTCCTCTCGTAGTTCAAAGAAGCGCTTGAGTACGGCACCTCGGCTTAACCATCGCACTTCAGTGTGGTATGGTAAGCCAGCCGGGATGTGATTATAGTAAATACAGACTACTGTTTTTTCAGTCCAGCTAATAATTCTTTTATCTTCTCTTTTCTTAACTGCCCCTGCAAATGGTGAAACTTTTCTTTATGGTGAGTCTCATAGTGGCGCCGAATGTTATATTCTTTGAGCACTGCAACCTGTTGATTACATAACAAGCACACTGGTTTTGCATTCACCTCTGTGAATAAATAATACTCTGTCCATTTTTCCTGGAAAGCTCGGCACTCTACGTCAACCTTTCTTCTCTTTGACAAACGACATTTTGGTAATTGGGGTGTCACTCTTGATATTTTGCTAGCAACTTAACGGCGGTAAGACTTGCGGGGAACCAAACTGCATCTTCCCCAGACCTGGCACGCGCTTGCAAAGATATGCTCTTTATTTCTTGATCTCTTGTCATGCCAATCTTGCTTTTCCTTTGCTGCCCCTAGTGTTGGAAATGCTTTTGGTTATTTCTTTAAAAAACATAACTCCCCACAGGAATGGACTAGAAATATGCTTTTTATATCGTTATAATTTTTCTCTTCACGACTGGGCCGGATTAAACCACCTGTCGGGCCGGATACGGCCCGCGGGCCGTATGTTTGACACCCCTGCTCTAAGGGGTTGAGTGGACCTAAAACATGGCAAGAAAATGCACCTCACACCATAACAGAGCCGCCAGATCCCTTCATTCACTCAAGTGTGTCCTTCATTTTGGCAGTTACAGTTAAAAGTACAGTTCTCACTCAGCTCTGAAATTTGGGAGATCCTCAACTCTCTTTCAAAGTGATCCTCTTTAAAACAAATTTACAACAGGCTCTGACAGCAACTGCTAACCAGTGATCAAATGTGATCAAATGTGCGCTCACCATCCCTGCTTTAAAAATGTCCCTGACGTTAACAGTTCACAGCATACCTGTCCTCCTCCAGGCAATAAAGGCAACACTGTGGTAACCTATCTGTGGCACCCCTCGATGGACACCAATGGTACTGCGCCCATTTAAAGGATCCCTCAGCGTTGCCTTTAGCTTGGCAGTAACCTGTAGATTTAACACTTTACAACTTCCAACCACCAAGAGGACAAAGCTTCATACTCAAGCTTCAGATCTGTTACACAAGGCCTTTTTTTTGTGTTTGTGTTTTTGTGATTATTTCCCATTTTCCTCCCAATTTAGTGGCCAATTATACCCTATATATTTCGATTTGCTCTCCCCACACGAATTCGCCTTTATGAGGCAAGCTAATTCTCAGATGGCAGCAAACTCCACTTCCTTCAAAACAGAATTTGCCCACCCACATTCTAGAGACACCCTTAGGCGTGTCGGCTCACCCTCCCCCTCCCCCTGGGGCAGACAGCCAATTCTGAACCCCTGATTGGGGTTCCCCACCAGAGCAGAGAGAGGTTCCAAACTGCGACCGTGATAGGCAGCTCACACTCATAAAGGACCAGCCAATATGGGTGCGTTAGACCGCTTCGCTAGTCCCCACACAGGGCGTTTGTTATGGAAAATATTCACTCAATGTCTACTGTTGCCGCCGAGAGAAGATCTGCATGTGCTTGTATCACAAAGAGAAAGAAAATAAGTATTGTTTCATCTGTAAAATCCTCAGGAACTCATAATCAAAGCCAATGTTTTGATGGCACTGTTTTTGTTGTTTTTTTTTTGTTTGTTTTGGTGACTAATGTTCTCAAATATACATCACAGTCCCAAACAAAGGATGAGATGGATTTGTGATAGACCACAGTATGTGCAAAACCAGAATGTTCTGGAACATGTGCTGATGGTTTCATGGGAGTTATATCAGGACACGGGCCCGAGGGCCATTATAAGTTTTGATGAAAGAGAGGGGGGGGGGTGTGGGGGATTTATTGGTTTTAACATTTTTAGACGTTTTACTCACACAGTTTTTCCTGCGAATGATTATTTGCTTATCCCACATATTTCAGCTCTTAGCGGCATTGCAAGCTTTTAAAACTGAAGCCACAGTGAAGCACCTTCATCGTCGTTCCACAGTGTTGCATGCAAACATCTGTTGAGTCAGTTGTGGCCAATAAAGTGGCAGACTCCCCCCATTTTCTCTTTACTTTTACTTTCATATTGTTATTATATTTGGCCATTGTTGCAGCTGAATTCTTTTTGTTGCCACTGTTGGTGTTGTGTGGGTGTTAGCGTGCATCAGGGAAGGTGGGTGTAGGTGCGGATAGTTTGATATCAGGCACTGAATTTGCCTTTAACTAATTTCCACCTGTGGCCTCTTGTTCTGCTGATCCCACTTACCTTAAAAAATCTTTGGTATTTCACTTTGTTAATCCCTTTTAGGAATTTAGAAACTTCAATCAAATCCCCCCTAAGTCTCCATTTGCTAAGCTTAAATAAATTGAGTGCCTTAAGTCTCTCCTCATAACTTTTACCTTTCATACCAGGTATCAGTTTAGTTGCCCTTCTTTGAACTTTTTCAAGAGCTTCTATATCTTTCTTGCAGTGCAGTGCCCAGAACTGCACACAGTATTCTAAGTGAGGTCTGACAAAGGAATGAGTGTTGGTCTTTTAAAAAATATTTTTTACTTACATTTCAGGGTTGTGCTGCAGCACCGTACTGATATGGGACATGAATTAATTAAAGGAATTGAACCGTGACAAGAAAGTGAGACAAAGATATCTCAGATAATAACTTAAAGCTTGGCCATCCTTTCCTCTGATCCAACCCAGGTTCGTTTTTTCAACAACTTAAAAGCTGTAGAGTGGCATTTTTGGTTTGTTGTTTTTTATGGCCAATAAGTGCTCGGTGGAATCACTGTGGGGACTGTATTTGCTGTCAGTTGTCTGAATATTATCACACACTCCAAGCATTTCCTGGTGGTCTGCCAACCAAAGTGTCACAAGACATAAAACACATTTGCATTCACATATACAGTATTTGCCACATCCAAAGAAAAAAAAGTTATATCTAAGAAATGTAATATTTATCACAGATTGAGTAATTCGAAATTTCAGCATAAATGGACAGAACAAATTTGCTCAACAAAAAGAAAAATCATTTGGCAGAGAATGATTGGCTTTCTGTCCAAAATATGATTGCCATTGGGAAAACAAATACATTCACACACATCCTTGCCCCTCTAAATCCTCCCCTCCCTTTCATGCACAGACAGACAGACAAATATGAACTAAAATTCATATTGGGTAAAAAACAATTTTACATTTTTACATTTTAAGCATTTAGCAGACGCTCTTATCCAGACATCCTTGAACAATCAAAGTTAGCGTACAAGATAAATCCTCTGCGTATCATACCTGTAACATTCCCTTTCATGCACAGACAGACAGACAAATATGAACTAAAATTCATATAAATGCAAGTGTAAAGATAACAAGTAAGATGAATGCATTTGTATTAAATAATTTGTTTTCCCTGTTTTTCTCCCAATCTAGTGCCCAATTATCAAGCCTCCTTCGAGACTGGACTCACCTATCTATGTTTACCTGGTCACTTCCACCCCGTCCCTCTGGGGCAGACAGCCCCCTAGCAGCACTCCCAGTCAGGGCCGGACTGACGCAGTTGGGTTTCAAACCGCAGCTGCAGTGGGCAACTTGTGTCCCAGTCGGACGCTCTTACCGCTACACCACCCGGGAGGCCATTTGAATCTATTTGTGAGTCATAGTTAAGGACAGATGTTGATTGATGTGACACTAGAGAGTAATAAACTAAGCTGCTATGTTCTTTGTTCGCTATCAGACTTTAGTCAATTCATGTTACTTTTTTTTTACACATTTGGCACTGTGATGTGTATATTGGCACATATTTTTTGAAAATGTAGTCTGATCATCAATGCTTAATTTAAAATATAACATTTTCCCAACAGCTGACAAATGTTTATCTGCCACCTATGGCTGGTAATTATATATACTTGTACATGCCTGCACTGTGAGTGCAATGAATGGATATACCTGTGCAGAAAGAGTTTCAGGAGAATGATTGCTGTTTATGCTCTATAATTGTATGTTGTGCCTCCTGTTGTTCCTATGGCTGTACAAACACAGCTCAAGACTGAAAATCAGTTTTCAGAACATGTCCCAATGTCTGTGCAGAAATCCACATCTAATAAATGTATACGTTTTCACAAATTCTTTTTTACTTACCTTATTTCTGCTGGTGTGCAGGAATAGGATGTGGATGTGTTTGGATGTGGATTGAACAGTGTGATTGAGCAGTGTGCTCTTTAGCTGAAGATGGAGTGCAATCACACATTTATGACTCTTTATGAGTTATGACTCTTTCGCCTGAATTAAATCCTTAAATTGGACATTGTGACCTGACTCACAATAAGATGCCAGGGTTTTTTTCTCTCTCTTCACAAACACAATTTGTTCAGCATTGACTACATTCATGGAAAATATGTATATTAATGATAATAGATTGTGACTGCATTGAAAAAACTACACTTTACTCATAAGTCAATGTTAAGGACATGTTGATTGAATCCAGACCTTAATGTCAGAATGTGGAACGGGGAGTCAGTCTGCATGGAGGTGTTTTTACGCAGCTAATAAATAACGTGTGGTAATGCAGAAGGTATCGCATGAGTTACTCACAGAAATGTGTGATTTCTCTGTTGCCACACCTTGTGCGTTAGGGACTTACCGTTATTGGCTTATACTCATTCTATGGTCTGCTGCACATGAACAATATTATATATTTCCCTCCACAAATTGTGAACAATGCTTTTCTTCCCAACCTTTCAATTTACGGAGTGATAGGTTTGCTTGTAGAATTACTCCTATATTTTTGCAGCACTTAGCTATTAGGCTATTAGCTTAATGTTTGTGTTTCACCCAATTCACATAAGCATGTGATTCACATCACATGCTGAGTTGTGTTTGATTTCCAGTGCTTGCTGACATTACAGCAGTACCAATGGATCTTACTGCTTGTCTGTTGGTTCCATCTTTAATAATGTCAGCTGTTGTTAAGCACAATTTCAATGCATTAAATCAAATATTTTGGAGAAAAAAAGTCAATACAGTCACAAATGTGCTCTTAATTTACAAAAGCTGCATGCTAATACAACATGCTAATAAAATGACAATGTGTGGCTGAATGTCCAAGACATTCAGGAATGAAACCCTTGATGCTACAATATTTTACAGATTTATACAATCAAGCTTTGAAAATCAATACAAATTTTTATTTTGGAAATCAAGAAAAAGGGTACAACGCTACATAAAATAAACTTTCTATTTGCGTGCTTTTGTGACAAAACAGCTGCAATTTTTCAGTCATTGTTTAGAAGGATGTTCTGGTACCTGTGCCCAGGGAATGTATTCACGCCATGCACCGTCTTTTTGGCCAGTCAGAATATGGCCTGCAGAGGCAATGACCTATAAAATATTGCACAGCCAGACAGGTGCTTTCTTCACCCTTTTCTCACTCACAGATCCCCCAGGTGCCTTTCATACCTGGCTTCAGGACTGAGCCGGCTTCCCCCCTGTGCAGAACCCTGGCGATGAAACTGCAAGCTTGCCATAAAATAAATAATAAAAATGCCCCAACCCGGGGGCCTCAGGTATGTAATGCAGAGAACATGCACACCTCATATGGCCCTTCACCCCAGATTAACTCTCCTAACACATGCACTCAGATGGACGGGAGTCTGTGGCACGGGTTTTAGGGACGGGGTACATTTCTGCATCTTCCTTCCCTCCCCTCCCTTCACTCCCCATTACGCACACCGCCACACTGAGATGGACCCATTGCTTTCCCCTCCTAACGAGGGGTAGGACGCACCCCTCCCCCTCGTTAGGAGCCCCGGCCCCCGATCAGGACGCTGACGGGGCTCCTGGGAGACCCGTTACCGTGGCCGACCCGTCCCAATAAGGCTCTGCCTTCATCCATCATACTGACACCCCCACTCCCCCTCCTTTATCCGCTTACAGCAGCCTGTCAAAAGAGAGGCAGCGGAGACTGTGGCTAATAAGTTCGGACCGAGCGATAAAAACCGCAAACATGGAGGTTATATGCAAGTAGACAGGAGCAGAGGTACACCCTGCCCATATTCGTGGGGGTCATATTTCCTAGACCTAACACCCCCCACCCCACCCCACCACCCCCGGATTCTGTCAGTGCCCTCTGCCCTTGGCCCAGGGAGCTGAATGTGTCATATTACCCTCTCCACCAAGGGAAGCCAATGCGCTAACAGGCCTTAAGAAAGATCTGCCTTTTCATTTCTTTTTTTGAAAGGCCTCGACAATATTAATGGGATTTCCAATGGAGACATGGTCTGGAAAAAAATAGACCGTTGTTCTTTTGAAAAAGAGCAGCAGCATTCCAGGGATTCTTTTAACAATCGGAATAACCCAGGGGCGTTGATTTCAAGGCCCCTGGGCTGTTCCTCGTTAATGCTGATTAATATAAATGATATGGATGAACAAGCCGGTTCAGTGAACGGCAGCCCCTCTCCTAATGAAACGGTCATCTCACCGAGGCGCCCCTCATTATGAAATGTGTCAAAGCCGTTACGTCTAATTAGCCCTGCCTGTGGGAAATGGCGCATTTGAAAGGGAATTGGCGCTCCCTTTCTCGCTCTCCTTTAACCAGCTCAACGTTTCTCTTCTGGCAACCATTCAAGATGGAGACCCCTGATACAGCTGCCGTGGGGGAAGGGGGGTTACAAATTATTTTAAAAAATTTGCTTATTTTTCCTTCAAAATAAGAGCCCTGCTGAAAGATTGCAGTGCTACTTTCGGACTTTGATGTTGATTTGGCCTTAATTTGAGTGAAATAAGCTGGACCGTAAATCCATTCCACACATGGGGGGGAAAGCATGTGAGTATTCAAACTTCTATATTGATTCATTCTTAACAGAAATGTAGAAATCAGATTTCTACCGTGTGTGTAACCGTGTGTTTCAAATGTGCGTAGTCCTAATTCACAATGGTAAATCCCTTTTCTCGCAAATTCGGACTAAATGACCAAATGCGACTGTCAATATATTAAGATTATATTGAGTAATCTTTTCTTCATAGACATTCATATTTACTTGAAATGACTGTGATTCATGGCTTTGGGGCTTTTAGGGTCTTAGGACCTAGTTGGTAAACACAGCGATAGTAGCGGCCGTGAAGAATCAGACCACTTTTCTGATGGCTAAACTTCCTGTAAGCTCCTGTAATACTTCCTGGACCTTTAGAATGTTTTCAAAATATAAATCTGATGTATCTCTGTGAATCTGAATTAAGATAATGTTAATATTTCTGTGAATCTGAATTAAGATAATGCTGAAATCTCTATGAATTTGAATGAAGATAACACAGATGTATCTGTGCATCTGAATCAAGTACCTTTGGGACAGCGGAGCATCACTCTGAGGTGGGACAGGACAGGTCTGTTGTGTGGATGAAACCCTATATCACAGAGTGCAAGCCTGACTTGCCTTCTCACCTTCTCCAGAGAAAACTGCTGTCATCCACAATCAGTGCACAGACTCACTGCACACAATGGCTGCATTCAAAAGTACCACATGAGATATGAATGTCCAAAATACCTGTACTTCACACGCAATCGCACTTCACAAGCAATCATTTTCCTGTGTAAAATTTATGATAATCAAATATGAAAACTGTAAGAAGAGCTGATAGGGGTGAAATAGAATGAATGCACAATATTTTACATTGTATGTACATATGGATACATACAGTATCCATCACACGGTCAGCTATTTTCAGCTGAAGTATTAACACAATATTTATATTTCTAAGACAGGAATATGGGCAAAATTAGTCAGGAAACACATCTGACCATTATCCGTCTGAGTGGGAGAATGACAAATTATTTCCAGTGATTACTGGATCAGTTAATGCATCAATATCGTGCACCACAGACAAATTAAATCACATATTTTGTGATAAGTGTTTTGTGATAGTAGTTTTTATTATTACTACTATACTTTGCAAGAACACAGATTGCGTCCTTCCTCCCTACCCCTCAATATTATCATTTCCATATGTGTGGAATATAATGTAATCAAATCTAGGGAGGGAAAAAAAACATTCTTGGAAGTCTTTGTAATCTGAGTCCCTTAGATGAATTCGTATATCTGCAGGAAATGGCCGGATCCAAGATTGCTGGCCGGATGGACAGATGCTTTTAAAGCATCGAAAGAAGTAAAAGCTCCCGTCTGCTGTCTCTAAATTGCTTTTAATGTGCGTGATTAGGCCTCACCTTCACCTGCACTCTGGACTGGACAGCAGCTCTATGGATCAAACCTACTCTCAGAGGGGCTTCCTGTAATGTAAACGCTGGTGTAACCGAAGTACGTTAGGCATGACTGATCTTCCATTGTGCTGTCAATGGGAAGTACATAACTGGGAACTGAGAATTCAGTTGCATGTTGCTGAGAAATGTTGAGGTCAATGAAGCTAAAAAATGATTCTCTATTGCAATGTTTTATATTGTCCCGTTAACACGGTTAACGCCCCACGGTTCCACAGCAATGTGCTGTTAACCCCCAGCCCCCCAGTTCCACTGTGATGTCCCATTAACCCCCGGTAATCTAAGAGGACCCACAGGAGGGTATTTTTAACAGTCCTAATTGCTCAATTTTTACTTTATGTTTTTTTTTAATGTTCTTGAATGTAAGCAGACCATAAATCTCATTCACAGCATAGTTTTGTGTTTGCCAAAATAATATCCGTGTTCTGCTCCTGCTCCGTATTTAATAAGTATAATCATAAATGATCCGTACTCAATGTTTCAAAGATAAAATGTAAGTTGAGGCTAAACGATTCAAACTATTCAGTGTATTGGCTGAATGTTATATGCTGTTCCATATATATTTTTAAAGCCATATCACTGAATGTGGTTGGTAAAGCGAATCCCTTGGTTACCAAGGCATTAAGATTTCTGTGTCAGCGCTAATATTTCTTCATTAGCCTTAGAACCTTGGAGTGCTTTATGAGGCTTGAAGGGCCTTATTCAACACGAGAAGCTGCACAGAAGCGCTGTCTCTCTAAATGTGCCACTGGCACGGCTTTGTGCTCGCTCGACAACCTCCGCAGAGAGGAATAGGAGATGCCATTGTTGCTTTTGCCATGGCCTTTAAAGTTGCTTAACAATCATCTGCCCACTCCATTGCGTGTGCGAAATGCAATGATTAAATTATCTTGTGAGGTGGTGGACTCCCAGTAGTTTGAACCACGGTACTTGATAAAGGGGTCTCCTGTTATGCTCTAGAACTTTTCCCAAGGGGTTGCTCACAGGAGCTGAGCCCATACAGCGGTTTAATGGGACAGGTAAAGGAACAGGCTCAGCGAGAGCACGCTTCTTCTGGACAAGCTTTCATTGACATATTTCTGTATTAGTGCACTTAAGAATTAAAGGGTAATACACTTTATTTCAAGCATCCACATACACATGCATGCATTCATGCACATACACACAAGTAAACACTCTCACACACAGTGTTTTGTTAATTATCTATGCAAATTGTGCAAATTGGGCAGAAAACTGGAGGAATACATAAAGTGAAGCACAGGGAACAGGGATGCTACAGGGAACAGGGCCACTACAGGGAACAGGGCTGCTACAGGGAACAGGGCCGCTACAGGGAACAGGGCCACTACAGGGAACAGGGCTGCTACAGGGAACAGGGCCGCTACAGGGAACAGGGCCACTACAGGGAACAGGGCTGCAGGGAACAGGGCTGCTACAGGGAACAGGGCCGCTACAGGGAACAGGGCTGCTACAGGGAACAGGGCCGCTACAGGGAACAGGGCATTCTGAGGAAATATTCACACATACACATTTATTTATGAATGCATTTTGGAATCACTGCAGCTGTTAGGTGTGGTTTTATTCCAGCTGGCATGTCATGTTAGTGCCTCATTACTCCAGTCATGTGAGTTGGACTCAAGTCAGAGAGTTACAAATTTGACGACTTGCAAATTGACTTGACAGAAAAAAAAAATACTTGAGACTCGACTTGGACTTGGAACGTCAAAACTCAAGACTTGACTTATTTAGAAATGTTCAGTCTGCCACTGATGTTGTTAGCATAGATTTTTTTGCTTTTGTGTGAAAACAGATGTGTTTGTTTATCTCGCCTGGGGCATCAGACAGGCAGAATTCGGGTGGTACGTTTGCTATCAATCCATTACCACTAATAAAAACTCCACTAACCTGGTAAACCAGGCAAGCTAAAACGAGCACATCCATTTTACACGTTAGATAGAGAATCGCTCACTGATTGGACCACTAAACTGTCAGTAGAGGTAACAATTCATTTTCATGTAGGCAAAGCATGCACTGTACTGCACACAGAGGTGGTGGAGAATGCGCACTTTTCAAGGGTTAAACATTTTCAAAATGGAAGGGTTCCAACATTTGTGACTCCCAGTCAACAACTCCAAGCTTTGTTTGACATTTGAAAACTCATTCAGATTGGTAGGTGTGTTTGTGACTCATGTGGTGGTCTGATGTCAATAATTGGTGTATTTTTGTTGAAGGTTTGTCTGAGGAGAAGATCTTCTAACATTGTTAGCTAGCAGTTGGCTATCTAGCAGTTGTTACTCTTTACATTCACTAATGTTAGCTATCGGTAGTATTCTCATTCCTTTTCACTTCTGTATTTTTATCTATGTATGTTTCTGGAACACTGACCGTGTGCGTTTGTTTTGTGCCCATGTCAACCAGGCATGGAGGTATTTTATGTGCCGAAGTTGATAGTAGTACAGCAACTATGATGGTTGGCGCACCAGTCTAGTTGTCACATTCCCTTTGTTCCTGTCTCGTTTTTCCTTTGTCTTGTTTCTCCCTCTTGATTGTTTGTGTTAATTGTTTTATGATTTTCTATTATTCAATTATCAACCCTCATTACTACTCATCATGCTCACCTGTTGCCAATTCCGGCACACCAGCCTCCCATCAAGTTCATCAGCCCTGCAGTGTATATCTACCCCGGTTTCTCCTTCATTCCTGGTCAGATCGTTGTTTTCCCTTCCTGGCTCATTCCTTGTCTGTCTCTCTGCTTCAGTGGTTTTCTTCTCGCCTGTGTTTTTGTTCGCTTATTCGTTTGCCATCTGCCCATGGAACAGCCAGCCCCCTCCCTTGCCTGCCAGCTTCCCAGCTTCCCTGCCTACAAGCCTGCTTCCCTGCTTCCCTGCCTACAAGCCAGCTTCCCTGCTTGCTTGCCTGCCAGCCAGCTTCCCGGCCTGCCCGCTTCCGTGCCTGCAAGCCAGCTTCCCTGCTTCCCTGCCTACAAGCCAGCTTCCCTGCTTCCCTGCCTACAAGCCAGCTTCCCTGCTTCCCTGCCTACAAGCCAGCTTCCCAGCTTCCCTGCCTACAAGCCAGCTTCCCTGCCTACAAGCCAGCTTCCCTGCTTCCCTGCCTACAAGCCAGCTTCCCTGCTTCCCTGCCTACAAGCCAGCTTCCCTGCTTGCTTCCCTGCCTACAAGCCAGCTTCCCTGCTTCCTGCCTACAAGCCAGCTTCCCAGCTTCCCTGCCTACAAGCCAGCTTCCCTGCCTACAAGCCAGCTTCCCTGCTTCCCTGCCTACAAGCCAGCTTCCCTGCTTCCCTGCCTACAAGCCAGCTTCCCTGCTTGCTTGCCTGCCAGCCAGCTTCCCGGCCTGCCAGCCAGCTTCCCGGCCTGCCCGCTTCCGTGCCTGCCTGCCTGCCCACTTCCTTGCCTGCCTCCTTCGTCTGCCCTTTCCATTGTTCCCCTGTGCCAGTCATCGTGTATATATAATAAATACCCTCACCTTATCTCATCCCCTGTGTCCGTGTCCTGCGTTTGGGTCCAACCTGCGTATCATTCATAACATTAGTTGTATGATGAGTATAAAAAGTATTCACCCCTTTGGCTTTTTTCACATTTCATTTTCTTACTTCATGGAATTAAAATTGATTTGTTGCCACTGATCAACACAAACTACTCAAATAAAAAAGCTTTAAAAAATTTCATTACAAAACAAAAACGATGATTGATTACATAAGTATTCACCACCATTGACTTAATACTTGGTAGGAGCACCTTTAGCTGAAGTTACAGCTGTGAATCTATTTGAGCAAGTCTCTACCAGCTTTGCACATCTGGACATGATAGGGTAATTTCCCCCCATTCTTCTTTACAAAATTGTTTGAGATCCATCAGGTTGGATGGGGACTAGTGGTGAACAGCAATTTTCCGATATTTGTACCCAGTGTATAAAGCTTGAGTCTAGCTGGTGCAGGTATTCAGACTGTTTCATGCATATGGTCTTGCAGTTATTACACACATACACATTGTTTTTAATACACAGATGAAATCAATATTATAAATACTGATGAATTGTGAATTCATTGTCATAGAAGCTATTGAGAAGCTACTTGTTTATTTCTAGATTTTTTTCTTTCTGAATGTTGTTATTATATTGAAATACTTAGTATTGTATTTAAAAAAATACAATTCTACTAACCTTTTCTCTCCCTGTGCTACAGGTATGGTATGCAGCTGCCAACAATGATGTCTATTGTTGTATTACTACACTGATCTCTTGTGCAAACAATGATTGATCGATTGATCATACCATTTATAAATGCGCATCTTGTAAGTCTGCTAAATGCATATAATGTAAAAATTTAAAATGTTGGAATTATTTAAGCTTTGCATTGTCATATAGCCTAGTATTGTTCATATGCCCTTTCCCATTGTTGTAATTGAAACAGAACAAAAAATGTTTGACTTGGGACTTGCTTGAGACCTGGGCCATATGACTTGACTTGTTTAAGACTCGAATAAGGGTGACTTGGTCTCATCTCTGCTCATTACACTCAGATATGGTTATGAATCATACCAATCTAAATTGAACCAAATTGCCCCATTATAACCATATTTGATTAAGCATGGCCAGGCATCTGCAGATAGAGGATACAGTATGCATGATGTTACATCCTGTCACATGATAATAATCATGTAACTGTATCCATATATGGTACTTTCACTTCATTTACAGGCCACGTCATTGACCCATGCACATAGTCTCCTGTAAAATACCTTGCCTACAGCTAACAATCTAGGCCAAATAACATTCCAGTAAAATTATGATTCTCAGTTCAAATTATATTTGGTTTTACTGTAGTTTTCAGACCAGACAGTTTCATAACAACGAGCATGTGGGCTAAGAGGCAGTGATGAATTTATTTTAGATTCTGCATCTTTTTCTCACATACGATTTACTCTTCCAGGACAGTGAGATTCAGCAGAAACAGAGGTGAGAATCTAACCCTGTTGAGTCCCTTAAGACCTGAGATAATAGATATTCTGATCCTGATGTGGCTTAACTGGATTAGCCTGAGGATTCATTGGGACAGATCTGGATCAATGTTAATCGGTGTTAACTAAGCTTTTTGGAGTGAAATTGGCTCAATTAAATGTTCTGGTGTTTAGCCACAGGCAGTTGGAATGATGTTGTGTAATAAGACATATCCGCAGGTATTCCTGGTACAGGGTTCAAGTGCTCCTTATGTGGGGATGTTCGTACACACTGGCCCATGTTTCACACGGGTCATGCCCATGATTACTGTAATTTCACCTCTTCATTGGACATATATAATTCATGTTTGTTCCTGATCTTTCTGAATTTTGTCATGGTTTAGCTACTAGTGACACGAACCCAAGAATAGACAGACAAAGTGATTTTCATCACAAACAGAAAATACAAACAAAAACTGCATGACTTAAACACCAGAGACAGACAAGTAAGGAATGTGTGATGTGAGATTAAACCAAGCCTATATTGCACAGTCTCTGTTGTTGCTCTGATTTGGACCTCTCAGGGCTGCTTCTACATCAGCAAACTGAATATAAAAATGTGTGTGCGCTCATTTGTACATCAAAATGGGTTTGTTTGAAGGGTTAAATGTTGATTGAATCCAGGCTCATGTTTTGGTTGTGAAAGGAAACTGGCATCGTTGCGGGGTTATTTTTCTTTTTTATTATAATTTTTTTAATTTGTAAATGACGCACCAGATGTGCCATGCTTGTAATATTAGTAATGCATCCAGTGTGGCTCCCAGAGCTAAAGCTGTTTATTGCATGTTTATTTATGAATTTATTTAAACAGTACTGTGATTATGTTTAATTCTTTGTTTGTACTGGAGGCAAGCATGCAGATGAAATTCAGAAACCTGCGACCGAATGACAAATCTGCAGCCCAGACTACTGAGTGGTAGGCCTCAGGTGAATGATGTTTATTGCACATTAATCACTAAATTAGATTTCACATGTGGACTCAGAACTCTTTGTGGATGAGTTGGAGTTTGTAAATTAAAGTGTGAAAATCCCTGTGAATGGGTTAATACATTTAAGAAATAACAGCATGACCATGATCTTCACGCACAAATATTATTCATAAAAATCCCCATTGTCATTATTGGTCCTAAAAAATCGAAATGAGTGGCTCTGTTCTTGGTGGAATAAACACATTGTTGTTTCACAAAGCTGTTTGGCTGTACAAACTTCCCCGCTTCATTTATTAAATACATAAACAATTGATGACATCTGAATGTAATTAACATGGCCTTTTGTGGCCCTGAGGCCTCTGGGATTTTTCCTTTTTTTTTTTTTTTACACAATTTTTTACACTATATGTCAAATAAAAGGTTCGTAACAGTGACATTCCCTCTTAGGTCAGTGTTTAAACACTGACCAACGATACCTACATCAGGCTACAGATCTAGGTATCTACATCTCTAGCCTGATGTATCCTACAGAAGGATCTAGGTTCTGACAGATGTTGGAATGTTTTTTATTAATAAACCAGTTCTGGTTGACTTTGGCAAAAAGGACAAAATATACTTGAACACAAATCTTATAGGATTCAGATGCATCTAACAAACTGAGCGGCAGCACTGAGTCTGTGTTCAGCTCACTGTGTTGTTTACGGGTTTAACCCTATTCTCCCTAAGCTACGAGCTGCAGCTGTGTTGCGCACAAACGCCCTGCGCCAGACTCCTGTACCCATAAGCCCTTTGCGGATAACGCTGCGGTGCTGGCATGTGGGGCCTCTGTGGAATGCGCTGTTGCTAAGCGACGGACGTGTGAGGAATCTCTGTCATGTGCGTGTCTAATGGGGGGGACTGAATGCGCCACAAGCGCAGAGAATGCGCAGCGGGGTCTCGCTCATCCGTCTCAGCGTGTCACTCCTGTAAGGGCCTGTCTACACTCTGAAACGAGATGCTTACCACACCCCCGGTGACACACTGACACTTACGATGCCCCCCCGTGACACTGAGTCAGTGCGTCAAGGCTACTGGGTGGCTCGTTCAGTTAAGGAGGGCTCCTTCACCCTGTAGGCCAGGGTGGGGAATCATGTTTCTGGAGGGCCATAATCCATTTCTGTCTTTGTTTTCCAGCAGTTACCCTGGCTCAATTAGCTGATTAGCTGTATACAACAGCGTCTGGTTTACTCGTATGTTAGATCACAGGAAAATGTTTGATATTGGGAAGCAATAACAGTTTTTGGCTGGCGAGTTATTCGTAAATGTAGCCGATGTCAGCATTGGTCCTCTGAGCGCGAAGGGGACTGGTGTCGTAAATACACATCTAAAATGCAATAATAATAATACCAATAAAACAAACAAAACAACAAAAACATTTTCCAATTAGCTTTTTTATTGGTTGTACAGACAAATAAAAAAATGATAGCACCCCCACACCCTAAAATTATGAGATCTGATTGGAGAGTCCTTAAGCGGACTCTGGCCAAAGCCCTTGTCAATCAACATCATGAACTGGAAAGTATTTGTCAAATATATTTAGATTTATTTCAGCATTTAATCGTATAGATCTAATCCTAATTATTGCAGCAGGATGTCAGATGTATTTACCATTTAATCCTCAACTTCCTGATACGAGGAACTTTTAATTTTTTTAATCTGGAATCAGAGTTTCTGATCTCAGATTTCTTTCTGATATCGGGAATTGCAATTCCTTACGTTAGAAAAACTCTACTTCCTGATATCAAAATATTTCACATGCTATTTTAACATTTTAATTGAGTTTTTGTTCTGCTGTGGCTCTGGGCTCTGTGTGCTGTGCACCCTCAGTTTACTATGAAGTAAACACCATTAGTTGAGCTGATTTAGTCATTAAAATGAATTTGACACGTAAATATACAACTGGAACCTTAAGGCACAAATACAACTTTGTCGCCGGAATAATTAAACTACAAAAGTTAGTCAAATGGACAAATGGGGTCTTCAAAAGGTTGAATATTGTTCAGAACACATTTTGTCTGAAATTACAGCCACCATGAATCAATTGCATTTCTTTAATAATGGTTTCATCAGGAATTCCCATGAAAATAACTCGATAATCAGAAAGATGTGTTTTCATCCGAGCTCTGAATAATGGGATTCTGCACATTCATTTGAACTCTGTCTTGAAAATTGCTATTGAGTAAAGCTTTACCACAGTAGGCTGTAATTATGTTAAAAGGGTACGTGAGCAGACTGTTCCACAATCCATGGCGTTTGCTCTTTGCTGAGGGGGCTACTGATCTGCAGGGTGGTACATTAATTCAGCGTATGAAACCTGCATATAATGAAACGTTTCAGTTTCATTTACAGACCTGATTTAATATCACTTTCATATGCACCTCTGGCATTAATGGCACCAATCACATTGGCTCAGTTGCGATACATTTGGTTTTCCATTACAGTGAATCGGTGCATGATTTTAAAGTTCACTTATAAATTACCTGTGCAATTTATTTTGTTATTCTAACAGGCAAAGAATCATTTTGATCCATCATAAGTTAATTATTATGATGTTAGGCATTAGACATTGCATGTCGGTGTAAGCACTTGTGAACATACAGCATTAATTTCCGTATGTTTCACCTCCACGAATGAGCAAAAATGGCCATTCCAGTTTTTACTGAAATGTAAGCAGTTCAAGTCCAGTGAACAACCTGAAATGGTACAAAGGTAAGTGGTAAACTGCCAGAGGTAAAAAAAAAATAGTTTAGGTTACCAAAAACTGAAAAGTTATTTAAAAAGGCCCTTTTCAGGGAACAAATAATGGGTTAACGTGGGTTAACAGTCACTCTGTGCAAGTCGCCGACTCTGGATCCAGCAAAAGAGCCCCAGACCATCACGCTTCCTCCTCCATGTTTGACATTTGGTGTCACACACTGAGGAACCATCCTTTCACCTACTCGACAGCCTACAAAAGCCTTTGAAAATGTCAAGATTTCACATTTTTATTAATGGGCTGATTAATCAAAATTTGAAATCTTGAATAAAACCTTCTTCCAGTCTTCAGTAGTCCACTGGCGGTGCTTCATGGCCCAGGCAAGCCTCTTTTTCTTATTTTGCCATCTTAGCAATGGCTTTCTTACTGTCACTCAAACTGTCAAACCTGCAGCTCGAAGTCTTCAGCTTCCTTACCTCGACCAGTGTTAAGCTGTGCTTGAAGCTGTTGTCCTGTGAGCCGCCTATCACGCAAGCTGTCAACTCTCAGAAACTTGTCTTCTGATTTTGTTGTGGCTTTGGGTCTGCCAGACCTCTTCCTGTCAGTTTCCTCCAGTTTCCAAGTGCCTTTTGATGGTGTAGGAAACTACTCACTGTCAAACAATTAACATAATTTTTCAGTTTTTTGTAACCTAAACTTTTTTTTTTAACCTCTGGCAGTTTACTGCTTTGTACCATTTCAGGTGTTTCACTGGAGTTGAACTGCTTAAATTTCAGTAAAATATGGAAAATGAGGGTGTTCTAAAACTTTTGACCGGTAGTGTATATATATTGTGGTGTCCCTTAGGGTGGGGCGACACTCACGGACCTTGCAGAGAGCGTAGGCAAGTTAAATAACCTGGAGAAGGCAGTATTACAAACAAAACAACACTTTATTAAATGAATCTTCACAAACACAAAAAGGGTGGGGTCTTCGGGGGAATTCACAACACATAAAGTCCACAATCCTTGTCTTTGTCGATGTCCGCAATCCAAGTCCAAATCCAATCCAGTTCCTCAAACAGTCCAAAGTCAGTACACAAGCCGGGTCCTCAAAAACAATCCAATTCAAACACAAAATACAATCCCAAAACACTCTCCCAAAAACACTCTGCGACACACTCTCCACAACACTCTCTACAACCACCAACCTACTCCTCTCTCTCCAATGTGACATCAGCTGCCCGCAGTACTCGTTGCTTCACTTGTTTCAGGTGTGGGACTGCAGTTTTTCTTCCTCCAGTGGCTCCAAAGAATTAAAGGGGCAGGCAGCCATTTCCTCGGTTTGCTCCTTGGGATGCCACAATATATGTATATTTATAAAATCCTTTCTGTTAGCCTGTCAGTACATACATACATAAATATCTAAAATAAAATACCCCAAAGTGTATGAATGATCTAAAATAATCTATAATAAAATTAACCTAGGTCTATCATTTTGTTGAATTATCCTCCTCTGTAATAATACTGGTCCCACATCATAAAATAATTAATAGCACAAACTTGTAAAACATTGTTTTATCCTTCTCTCTCATGGGCAGTAACTTATTCATGTATTTAAAAAAATGTTGCCAACTGCTTTTCATTATTTACAAAAGCAGCAGTAAAGTTGGCGTCACATAATTTCTTCCTAGAGAAAAACGGGCATGTAAATCTTGACACTTCAAAGGAAAGCTAATCAGGGTTACAGTGAGGTATCCTGTCATTCCCTGCAGAGACAGGAAATAGGAAGATGTAGATTCTCTCTGTGTGCAGCCGTCTGTTGTGGGCCGCGTGTTTATTGTAGTATGAAAGCTCAATGACGGAGGTTTCTGTGCACAAAACGGCACAGACGGAGCAATAAAGGGAGCTTTGATGTGCTCCCCCATTTTGACCCCACAGAAGAGGCAGTGACCCCTCTAAACCAGAGGCTTAAGTTACCTGCTTCTCACAGCCTTTTACTCAAAGCCAAACAGCAGAACAAGCAAACTTTCATTTCAGACACAACACGCTGATCCAGGAACAAGCAAAGACCAGTTTAACCCTTTAAACGCAGCACCACGTCTCCAGCGGCCAATCGTGTCGCTCTCGTTTCACTGCTAACACCACAGCCTTTCATAAACAGAAGAAGCTTTTGAACACATGATGTTAATAATGCCGTCCAGGGGAGAGGGAGGGTAGTTCTGCTTCTGCTGAATGTGATCAGAGATGGGGGGGTGGCGGGGGTGCGCACACCTGTGACCGGAGCTGCTGAAGGATGAAGGTGAACTGCGGAAGCTGGGCTGGCCGTGGAGATGAAAGACTTCCTATAGCTGACCCCCCTGCTCTTCCTCTTCCTCTCTGCACACATGGGAGTCGCACATCTAATTACTGAGCAACTCCTGCCCACACCAGACATAGAGCAGCATTCACACACACTGCCACATGCACACATGCACACACTGCCACAAACATGTGCACACACACAACCCACCTCCACTGAAAAAACTGGGCACCAATGACTTTTTCTCTGATTCCTTTGGAAACCAGGTGACCCTTAAATGCTGTCATGTGTGATGGGCCTCGTTGCATGCAGGGTGTAAAAAGGCTGAAACAAATGTAGGATATTCTGCATAGAAAAAATCTGCTTTATTTTGAGCTGAGTTTTTAAACTGTTACTTTTAGCCCCTTAATCTGAACACAAAGCTGCTTATTTTTCTCTTATTTGATCCTGTAGGCTCTGCAGAAATAGTTCCCTTGTGGTTTGTATTTTCCACATTCCCCAGAATTCTCCAGAGACAATAAATCATCTGAGGGTTGGTTAGTTAAAATGCTTGATTCTGGACAAAATCAACAGTGCGCACCCCTCTAACCAACATCTGTCTTACAGAATGTGCCAGCCTCCTTATCCCATCCTGTTTCTGCAAGGCACATATCTGAACCATGGCTGATAAGAGATTCATCATAAGCGGGTACTGTACATGCAAAAAGTCTCAGGAATTACAAAGAGCTTGAAGCTTAAAGTCTAAAGATAATACATTATATATACACAGGTAACTACCAAAATAAATTAAACACTTGAGTAAAGGAAGAGTTCTGGCTGCTCCGTTATGGTGTGGGGTGCATTTTCCTAGTGTAGTTTAGGTCCACTCAGGTAAACGACAATAAATACAAAGGCATTCTGTGATCACCTTCATCCTATGGTGAAGCACTTCTATCCTGATGGGAGTGGTCTCCTCCAGGATGACAATGCTCCAATCCACAGGGAACGAGAGAATGGTTTGATGAGCACGAAAATGACGTAAACCATATGCCATGGTCCTCTCAGTCACCAGATATCAACCCAATTGAACACTTATGGGAATTTCTGGTGCAGCGCCTGAGACAGCATCAACAAAACACCAAATGATGGAATTTCTTGTGGAGGAATGGTACCCTCCAATAGAGCTCCAGACACTTGTAGAATCTATGCCAAGGCACACTGAAGCTGTTCTGGCAGCTCATGATGGCCAACACCCTATTAGGACACTTTATGTTGCTGTTTTCTTTATTTTGGAAGTTGTGTGTGTGTGTGTGTGTATATATATATATATATATACTGTATATATATAATATGACATCTACAAGAGGTTCAGATGAAAAAGCGATTGTATGGAGACTTCATTCATATTTCATATAATATGTCAAAACACTGGTACTGTATTTGACCACATGGGGCAGTTGTTTGAATGACAAACTGATTACAGTGGTATAATCAATCTAGGAGGAGAATGAGGTCGGGTAACCCTCCCCCTACCCATCAGCAGGTTTTCACTGATTTGGGATCAGGATCGGGCTCCTGGCAATTAGTGGTGCCAGCTGTCGGTAGACCCTGGGTCACATGCAGTCTTTCCTGGCATGCAGAGTGCACATGTCCACAGTGTAATAGCCCCATGTCATTACAGTGTGATTGAAATTGCGCTCAGATGTATTTACAGTAGAATATGGTTTTAGTCTGAAGTCCAGGAGAGAGCACCGGCATCTTGACATTTGTTTATTCACAAGTAACACAAGATTTGGATGTCTGTACACACGTTTCTCCCACATTTTTAAACATTTAAACTGATGTGAGTGTGATCTAAAGCAACATCAGGGATGTAAATATTCCAGGGTGGCTTCAAAGAATTCTGCTTTGTGCAATTAGTGCTTGTTTATTGCACGTTACGTTTAAGGCTTTTCCCAGTGCTCCCGGCGGAGCCTTGTTTCCTTGACGATGATCTCCTGGGTTTCAGTGAGCTTCTCTCCTCAGCCACCCGGGAACGGCCTGGGAAACTATCCTGGGAAAAATAACTTTGCATGCATTCATGGCCAATTGTTATTTCACCAACTGGGGAAACAAAATAAATGCACTTAGTTGTGCATTTAAGGTTTCCTTGTACCAAGTCCACTGCGGTTTTTTACATTGTTCTGCATCTTTGTGATTTGAACAGCACTTTCTACAAGCCACGTGCCATGGCTGCAGCTCAAGGTCATTCACAAGATTAGGCTTTAACTGAAGCTGGCCTTGTTTCAGTCAACATGTTCCCCTAAACATGGCACATGCGTTTGGTGAGCGCAACGGTCAATAAAATGAACTTGCCAAAAACTGTGGTGGGGGGGAAGAACACTTACATTTATTTGTACATCAAAGATAGGGATATAAACAAACTCTTTTAAATACAAGCAAACTACAGGTTTATAAATAGTTCAATTTTATACCTCTAGATATCAATTTTTCCATGTAATAATTCACCCATAATTCTATCTCTGTGAGGTTGTGGCCCTCATTGTAATGGACCTGACAAAGCCATCTTCCTGTGTAATCGTGCAATCAGCATATGCTAAGGTGCCAGTGCAAGGTTTACAGCCTCTTAACGCACAGCCTCAGTTTGGACACACAGAGATGGTGAGAGTAATGTCGCTTTTATAAAACTATTTTTATCCCCTCTGGAACACATACATACACATGTTGGTTTGTGTGTTTATTTGAGTTCCACATCATTTGATGGACGCAGTTCCCCAATGTTTGAAAAACAATGCCAAGTGTTTTATGACCCCCAAAAAAGACCATAACAAATCTAAACATAGTCATTATTCAAAAGTGAACATTTTCAGCAATATCTTATTGTAGGAATTTGTATTCCAAATAAACACAAGATTGCCAGTAAGAAAATATGTAAGAATTTGGCCCTAACAGTGAAAGAGGGCATTGAAAAGACAGGATGACAAAAAGCCCAGAACTTCATTACTCTGGTGTTGAGAGGCAGTGGATGGGTCTGGCAGGGCCAGGAGTTGCTGATGGGAGCACTTCACTCAGGCCAGAGTCAGACACTGTGTGAGCACAGACTGAGTACAGATCTAGCACAGATTGAGCACAGACTAAGTACAGATCTAGCACAGACTGAGTACAGACTAAGTACAGATCTAGCACAGATTGAGTACAGACTAAGTACAGACCTAGCACAGATTGAACACAGACTGAGTACAGATCTAGCACAGATTGAGCACAGACTAAGTACAGATCTAGCACAGATTGAGCACAAAGTGAGTAGAGATTGAACACAGGAGTACATACCTAGCACAGACTACACAGACTGGGTGGGACACACAGATGCAGAGACCAGGGAGAACACATGCAGTACAGACGGGGACAGAAGGACCCCAATCACTGGGCCTCCAAACGAGAGAGAAAAGTGAGAGAGAAAAAAGAGCAGCCCCAAGAAGAGGTGGTATTGAGCACGCCACTGCCTGCTGTTATCAATCAGCAACAGAGGGTTATAATTTCACTGACATTCAGCAAATAAATGATATACAATTGCCTAGTCAACTGAAAGGGCAGGATCCATAAATGCAAGCATCATCATCATCATCATCATGTCTCCATCAATGCATCAGTGGTTTATCAGGCTTGAAAAGTTTCTACATTACATTTAAAGCAATAGGTTATCTTTGGAGAGATTGATTTAAAGATTGAATTGAATTTATTTGATTCTATTCTATAGTTAAAAGTTGTCAAAGCCAAAAAATACAGCACAGTTGATCAACGGTGATGTTTCCTGCACAAACAACACTAGTGACTGTTGACAATGTAGATCTTGCATTCTTAGAAAATGCTCTGAAGTTAGAACATATGGCAAATGGTTATAATTGAACTGCTTATAAGTGCATTTTAATCTGGTGCAGTCTGAATTTCTGACTGTTGCTGCTTTTTGCACATTGAGATGTTTTTATGTGCCAGTCGTTTGTGCATACAGCACATGTTTATTAACAGTATACACTAAATAATATACCTATGGGTATCATAGTTATTGGCATGGGTCAGTGGAGTTTGCAAAATATCAATACCCCTGAAATACATCCGCTGTGCAAACCCCCAAAAAACAATAAAGTTCAAAGGAGAAATCAATTACAACGTGAATTACAACCGTCACGATTGGTTTCCTGCAGAAAAAGGGGGAAGAAGGGGTGTGTGCACACACACTAAAGTCTCTCCACACACGTCTGAGCTTCTGTTTGCATCCTGTGATGGTAGGACCTTCCCCCCGTGGGCAAGATAAATCAAACCTCCTCCTCATTTCACTTAAAGGAGAGTGGAGAGAGGGGCCCTACTCATTGCCAGGCAGGGAGGGGATTAATCACAGTTAAGGGGGGGCATATCAGAGAAAAATCCATATCTGGCCCCTGGCGTTTGATCGCAGGCTGCGGTGATGTACGGAATCTCTGGTTCTGATTACTGGGTAGTGGCCAGCTCGACTCTGCTCTGGAGCCCAGACACAAACAGGGCCTGTGATGAGTGGAACACTGCCTAAATATTTTTATATGTACAGTGATTCTGCAGTAACCGCAGAGAGCAGCCTCTTAAGCCTTAATCTACACACTGTTTACACTTAAGTAAACTCAATTATCTCAATGCTAAGCATGTGTGACCTTACAAATGCACTCAATAGATTGCGCTGCGGACTTCTTCCTTTTCAATGTGCTTAACCTACTTTATAGCTCTGTATCCTGCTCTCTGCTGCAGCGTGGGCACTGCTATGCATATTTCGGTTAGTATCGATCCTGTGAATGATGCAGTATTGTTGTGACAGCATTGTGTTATCATGACAGAATTGTGATATCCTGACAACATTGTGATATTGCATCAGAATTGTGATGTTATGACAGTATTGTGATGTCATGACAGCATTGTGATGTCGTGACAGCATTGTGATGCTGTGACAGCATTGTGATGTTGTGACAGAATTGTGAGGTTATGACAGCTTTCTGATGCCATGATAGCATTGTGATGTGACAGCATTGTGATGTCATGACAGAATTGTGATATTGTGACAGTATTGTGATTTTATGACAGCATTGTGATGTCATGACAGCACTGTGATGTCGTGACAGCATTATGATGTCATGACAGCATTGTGATATGACAGCATTGTGATATTGCGACATCATTGTGGGGGCCTCAGTTACTCAGTTGTTGCATTGCCAAAATATTGTGTGGCAGGGAGGTAAACGTGACTTGTTTTATTAGTATTAATACTGCATACTGCAAGGTATGCAGGCCACATCACTTTAACCTAGTTTAATTGGTTTTAAAAACAGAAGTGTATACAATTGTACATATTAGCCTACATTTATTGTTTAAAATACGATAAGTATTTATTTTCTATGAAGTAATTTTGATTGTGGTGTGGTGCTGGAGTGTGTGAATCACACTCAATATAAAACACCTTTTATCCCCTGTCCTTACCTTTTAGTGCGGGTAAAGAATATACTCTCGGTCACCCGCCACAATGTACCAGTACATAGTATTTCATGCTGAACACAGGCCACAATTGCATTCTGGTTTACTTTTGGGCTTGGTTTCCATGCTGGTTGCTTGAAATAAATAACAAGAATAATTTTGACTTAACATTATTAATGTTGGGTGGTCTGATGGGCACTATGCACAAACTTTGAGTGACTCTAATCAACAAACACAGGGACTGGTTAATGTGTGGCTGAGCGCGAGGGAAAGACCAAAGAGAGAAGGCAACAACTGCAGTCTATAGTCCTTATTGTTGAAGAAGAAAGAAATCATTTTGAATACTGTAATCAATTATAAAATGACATTTTTAGTCAGCGGACATTTAAGCGTCAGAGAAAGCTTGAATCCCATGCATCAATACCATTGCTATTAGTAACCTACTTTGTACATTTATTCCTGACAGTGAAAGGGGGAAACAAGCTATTTTAGATAGATTTTTACATTTTTATGTTTTTCATATGTAAATCTTGGTGAAGGTTTCAGATGACAGAGAAGCAGTATCCTCTCTGGTAGCCTTGGCCATATGTCATCTGAAGTCAGTGCTACATCCTGCTCTTGGCTTGGAGCCACGGAATATGACTAGATGTATCTCGGAGAAGATTAAGAAGCAGGCATGTGCTGCTGACAGCCATTTGGACCCTCCGTGGTGTCTGTTGGCCCCTCTGATCCCATTCATTTTGAAGGCTGATGTCTCCTTCGCCTGTGTTCTGGTCCTAACCAGACAAACGCTGCAGGCGATGCAAGAACACAATTCATCAACCTGGAACCAAACAGAGGCAGGCAATCTGCTTGAATATGGTCTGAAAATATTCTGCAAATTATTTAGAAACATGTCATGTGTTTGAATATATTTTATTTATTTTATTTTAACTTTTTGTTTTCCTTTTTCCTCCAATTGTATTCTAAGCCACGCTGTCAATTTGGGGGAGTGTAGACAAGCACAAGCTCTCCTCCCTGAGTCGGAGGAATATACTTCATGGGCTGCTTTATACCAGCAGACACCCGTGGGCACCTGACTGAGCAGCAGGGGTCACTGGTGTGCAACAACAGATGGACAACCCGGCCGACTGAATACCTCTCTCCCTTAGCGATGCTGCCTCCAATTTTGCATCAGGGCTCATCCACATACTAGTACAGTGCCTTAACAGGATGCAGACCGTAGGGCTCATTGACACACTAGAACAGTGCCTTAACAGGATGTAGACCGTGGGCTCATCCACACACTAGAACAGTGCCTTAACAGGATGTAGACCGTGGGCTCATCCACACACTAGAACAGTGCCTTAACAGGATGTAGACCGTGGGCTCATCCACACACTAGAACAGTGCCATAACAGGATGCAGACTGTAGGGCTCATTGACACACTAGAACAGTGCCTTAACAGGATGTAGACCGTGGGCTCATCCACACACTAGAACAGTGCCTTAACAGGATGCACACATTTCATATTTTTCTGTGTAAAGAGCTTAGTGATTTTGTCAGAGAGGATAAATATAGCCTGTTGTTTTCCAAATTAACTTATGGATGTACATGATATGCATTCATTAAACCATATACCGTAAATCATAACAAGACGGTCAGAGGACCCTGCCAAATCTTACATATTATTCAATCTGTGGTCTTCCCTCCACATGCTGCTGTGGCAGGGTAAATGGAAGCAGCGAACACAAGATTCTTTACCAGATGCTTTGCTTTCCTACGTATAAGAAGTGCCCAGTCATGGGCCTCCCGGGTGGTGTAGTGGTAAGAACGTTCAACACTGCCCACTGCAACCGTGGTTAGATTCCACCTAGGTCGCTCCAGTTCAGCTCTGGCCGGCTCAGAGGAGGCGGTGCAGCGCTCACTACCACTCTCAAGGACTATGGCAGTGAGCTCTCATACGAGGGGGGGGGATAATTGACATGAAAAAGAGAGGGTATAATTGGCAACTAAAAACAGTGAGAATAAATGTGGAATAAAAGCATAAACAGAAAATAAAATAAAACAAGTGCCCAGTCATATTTGTATGCCAATGGCTCCAAAGTGCCCTCTGTCAGCTTTCCACTTCTCACTCCACAGCTGAGCTATGCAGTCGTTGTATCCACAGAGAATGTTTTTGGTGCAGGCAGACTGCAGGCGCCTGATCATCACTGTAGCACAATGAGACAAGGACAGACTTGATGGTGAAGGCATTGCGTAATACATTTGTATTACTTTGTAAATAACTTTACTTTAGAAAACAATGCTAAACTGAAAGTGATGTGGAAAACAGGAAGTAACATGAATTAATCTAAATCCTTAACACATTTCTGCATTTAACATTGGAACATCAAAACACATTACCACATCTTCTCCTTAATTTGTAAAGAAACGAGTATAAATATAAAATGGAGATTGAAGTAAAATGATGGAGATGGAGTAAAAACAAAACTCAGCCTTCATGAGGGCAAATGGGGGAAAATGAAAAAAAAGTTGAAAAGTATAAGAGTTACATCTGGTCAATAAATTCCACCATCCCCGCTTGAAGCATTCTCCTAGCAGCCGGACGTATGATGACCGCTCTTCTGATTGTGAAAGATTGACCACGCTGCTGACCCTCAGAGCTGCTCAGAGCCGTGATGTATGTCCAGAGGATATTACAAGATTCACCGCGCTTCCGGCTCAACTCACACCCTGCACATGGTTCTTGTTTCCCCGACATGCTGTCCGTCTGTCCCAAATAATTTACAGACATGGCTCTTTCATCTGCCTCGTCCTTCTGCAGGTCTCCTTCACCTTTAGAGTAAAAGGAAGGAATAAATTCCTGACCTGGAAGGCCTCACACCATGAGGATCAAGACAGAATACAAGGGTCTGTGCAAGATGCAAAGAATACATCATGCAGTAGCGATAGTAGCAGTAGCAGCAGCAGTAGTAGTAGTAGTAATAGTAGCAGTAGTAATAGTACTAATTCAAATTTAATATAATGTAATGTTCTTAACCTTGACTCAAAGGTTTTCATAAATGCAAATATCTTACCAATTTAACAAGAAAAAAACCACTTGCATTTAGCTGTCATTAAAAGTTAAGGAAAAACGTGAGGTATTGCAGAAGACAGGAGACTGGCTGGAAATGAGATGCATTAACTCTCTGAAGTTAGTTGAGATTCTTAAAACTGCCAAACAATTAGAGATGCATGGATTATCCATTGCATCATCAGAAAATGGTGACGCCAATCACACCTCCTTTGGAAAGCTAGGGAGTGGTCACAGGTGTTTGTTTTTCATACGCCCTCTTGGTAACGGCCTGATACGCCTTTAACACTCTGACATGCCTCTGACACGCCCGGATACACCTCTGATATGTCTTGGACACCCCCGGATACACCTCTGACATGTCTCGGACACACCTCTCATACTGTCAGCCAGCTACAGCCAGCTGGATCCTGCAGTGTTCAAATTAAAATGAAAGTAAACTAAACGAGCACAATCTCAGAGGAGAACACAAGGTTAGCGCTTGGTTTCCCCCTCAAACGCTTCTTTCTCCATCCCTCCATCTCCACTCTTCCATAATTCATTCTCATACATTTCTGAGCGGCTCATATATACAAGATATTTGGCTTTTCCAGAAACTTTGCCCAGGGAAAGCCTTGCTAAAATAGAATGATCAGAATTGTTTTATTCTACGGAGCCCTGGAGTGGTCAAATGGTCACGTTTTACTAAATTTTGTGCACACGAAAAGCTATTTGTTACCTCATTTTGAGTATATGTGCACACGATTTAAATATTTTGTGGGTAATGTCTAAATGTGCACATTAAAAAAAAGGAGGTTTTAACCCTCCATCTGTTCAGGCAACTTCACAAGTGACCGTCTAGGAAACCCCACCGATATCCAATTAGAACAGAGTTCTTGTTGACCTGATCTACGTTGTTGGAGCTGGAACCTTCACAAGTGACCGTCTAGGAAACCCCACCGATATCCAATTAGAACAGAGTTCTTGTTGACCTGATCTACGTTGTTGGAGCTGGAACCAATTGGCTGAACCGAAACATGTGGAAACTCCGGGCAGAGGACAGAGTACTTCGGGGGAAACTGCTCTGTAAAGATTTCATATGAACTATTACGCACAATATATGCAAAACGAGGTAACGAATTGTATCTTGTGTGCACGTATGATTCAACACATTACAGCAAATACTGTGTTAAGTCATTTGGCCTTTGAGTACAATTCAATAAAATATTTAGCAGAAAAATATTGGGAAATTGTATAAATGGAAATGATCATTGAATGGCACATATGAACATGTATAATGCCATGTAGGTAGGATAGTGCCCTTCCCAGCTTGATTTCCAGTGAAATGTCAAACCAAAAAGTGGTCTTTAAATGCCTTTATCTTTGCTCTGTTACAACTGCTGCTCCCATGCAGTTTTATTGTTCTGGATGCTCCTGTAGACTTGAACGAGAGTTTATTTTTCCTTTTGTTTGAGATTGTGCGGCAGTATTTTTGCACTTTTAATGTCAAGAGGAAGGAAGGTTTCTGTCTTCTCTCATTTATCTTCTTACCTTTGAGAATGTATTCCCAAATTAGAACTTTACCAAGGCAACACACAGAGTCCCAAAGCGGAACTCCGAATGTATGCCCTATTCCCTGCAGTCTATTTCACCCTCTAAATGCGGGCAGTTCTGTGGTAATCTGTCACTCTTATTTAGACTCTCATAAGAACGTGTTGTGAGAACTCGTGTGAGAAGCTAGCAGTGCTGTGATGCTCCTGACTTAGACCTGTACTCAGTCAACATCTGTCTTTAACTTTGGATAACAATAAAATGTACGTTTTTTATTTTATTTATTCACTGACATTTTGACTCAGGTTCAGCCATCACCAACTCAACTCAGCTCAGCACTTAACTCACCCAGACTGTGTTTTTGAGGGGGAAAAAACCCACATTGTATTTATTTTTTAAGTTAAGGACGAGGGCAGATTGAATCCATGTGGTACTAGATTTGTGCAGTTCTTTGCCAGATAGTAGTCCTTGGTGCCATGCAAGAATGCAGTAGCACAATTTTGCAGCACCATTTCAGGCATTCAGAGGGATATACAGCAATTGTACCTCTCCTCCATCCTGCAGGGGGAGCTGTGCAGAGATGGGACATGGTAGAATGAGCTAGGCTACTTTACTTGCATCACAGGGGCTACTGAAGAAGGCACACAATCCACACCCAATATTCAACTCATCAAAGACTGTTGCAGTGTGTTCTTATCTTGATGACACACAATCCTATGGCCCAGGATTCAATCCACATGTGTTCTTAAAGTTTACTTGCAATTAAATTCAAGTCTTAAATTAAATGCTAGTGTCATAGACCTTCAGAGTGTCACATACCTGTAAACGAAGAATACAGTTACACCCACAACAACGTCTCTGCCTTAAAAAGAATAAAACGCAGATCTCGAGATGAGAAGAATGATAAGCACACGATCGGGTGCAAGTGAAGAGCAGAAGAGCAGGAGCTGGTGCAGTGCGGGCGGGATCTCGTCTGCCTGTCGTTTCGTTGATGAGAATTAATCTGCAGTCCTGCCCCCAGTGGGGGGGAGGTGATGGAATAGTTGGTAAGAGTGGAGAGGGGGAATCAGAGACTCCCTGCGCTCAGTCTGCAGTCTGCCTTCACTCCGCATCATCTTCAGGGAGTATCCATTACACGGAATCCCGACTCTAGGAAGTAAGCGGGTGAGGTGATACAGGACCGGTGACCTGAGAAAGCGCCACCTGACTGTGTTTCCGAGTCCAACACGTTAATCATTCACATCGGGAGCTACGTCCGATAATGGAGGGGCAAGTTTCCAGGAGTCTCCTCTCAGTTTACCTGTTTAACCCCCCCACAGGAAGAAACATACTGTGGATCCCCTGTGATATATATTTTTTTATACATCATCCGTGTGTAGGGCAGTTCACAGAACTATGCCCTGAAGTAACCCAAAATAATGTGAATTGTGTTTATAATGCCAGCAAGGAGCCAACAGGCGAGATGCATAAACAGTGGTATTGCCCCAAATGCCTTACAACCCCCACACTAATAAAATCAGTCCTGCTGTCTCTGGCAAAACAGGACACGGAGGGGGCTGTTCTCAGGACTGTTGATCACATCACTGAATTTAATGTGGTATATTGTAACTTCATCATTTACATATACAGTATAATCATGTTATATTTAGTGAATGAATGAACTGGTGAATGAAAGCTACTGCCCCCTGAACAACATCACGGTCAGAGAGAGAATCTGCATTAATTAATTTATTAGGTTGACTATACTTTTATTGTCTCTGTTTTAAACCTTAGAATTGAGTATGATTGTTATGTGTATTTTCTTGATTTTTATTTTTATTCTTTTTTACTTTTGTCTTATGCCTATGTATGTATGTATGTATGTATGTATTTATATGTGTATATGTATATATATGCGTGTATATATGTATATGTGTGTATATATATATGTATATATATTTTTATGCCTTACTTTCCCTGTAAAGCACTTTGAGCTACTGTTTGTATGAAAGGTGCTATACAAATAAAGCTATTATTATTATTATTATTATTATGTTTGGTGTTGTTGGAGAGCTGATGTCATGAGCAGTGGGTTGGTGTC
Source organism: Aldrovandia affinis (assembly GCA_029706075.1). Classification (NCBI taxonomy): domain Eukaryota; kingdom Metazoa; phylum Chordata; class Actinopteri; order Notacanthiformes; family Halosauridae; genus Aldrovandia; species Aldrovandia affinis. The sequence continues at coordinate 734,458 of JAINUG010000242.1, forward strand.
ATTGATGATGTGGTACAGGTGGCGCTTAATAAAGATCTCAGAACACTGTTCAAGAGTGAACGGTGCAAATTCAAATGATCTAATCGTCAGCGGCCATCTGTGAAACTAATATTGAACGTAGTGTGATGCGCATACAAAAACAGCGCAGGGAGAGGTTCTGTTTTTCAGTGATTGTGTCCTTATTTGGTGTTTTATGGTTTCCTTTGTTGTGTGGGGATATAGGGGGAAAAGTGTTATACTTCGAGGAGATTCGTTACTACGACCTCCTGCGCAACATTCGCATATAGCCGTTTTTGTATGCTTACATTACTCAAATTGTGTTTCTGTAACATTTCTGCAATTCTGGCTAATAAACATTTTCATACCTCAGCATCTCTCATGAATCTAAACAACTGCAGTTACACATTGTGGTTTTAAGGTTACCGTTAACACACACACATAGAACGTTGCACTCTGTAGTCACTCGCTTATACACTGCTCAAAGAAATTAAGGGAACACTTAATCATCACAGTATAACACCAAGTCAATTAAACTTCTGGGATATCAATCTGTCCAGTTAGGAAGCGTAAATGATTGTGAATCAATTTCAACTGCTTTGGTGCAAATGAAAGTGACAACAGGTGGACAGGAGAGGCAACAGCAAGACAACCCCCAAAAAGTAAATGGTTTTGCAGGTGGTGGCCACAGACCATTTCTCTCTCCTTATCCTTCCTGACAGATTTTTCTCTAGTTTTGCATTTTGCTAGTGCCCTTGTCACTACTGGTAGCATGAGGTGGTACCTGCAGCCCATTCAGGTTGAACAGGTAGTCCAGCTCCTCCAGGATGGCACATCCATACGTGCCATCGCAAGAAGGTTTTCTGTGTCTCCCAGCACAGTCTCAAGAGCGTGGAGGAGATACCGGGAGACGGGCCATTACACGAGGAAAGCTGGACAGGGCCGTAGAAGGGCAACAACCCAGCGGCAGGACCGGTATCTGCTCCTTTGTGCGAGGACGAACAGGAGGAGCACTGCCAGAGCCCTACAAAATTACCTCCAGTGGGCTACTTGTGTGCATGTTTCTGACCAAACTGTCAGAAACAGACTCCATGAGGGTGGCATGAGGGCCTGACGTCCTGTAGTGGGACCTGTGCTCACAGCCCAGCACCATGCAGCTGGCATTTGCCAGAGAACACCAGAATTGGCAGGTTCGTCATTGGCGCCCCATTCTCTTCACAGATGAGAGCAGGTTCACACTGAGCACATGTGACAGACGTGAAAGAGTCTGGACACGCCGTGGTGAACGTTATGCTGGCTGCAACATCATCCAGCATGACCGGTTTGGCGGTGGGTCAGTGAGGGTCTGGGGAGGCATATCCTTGGAGGGCCGCACAAACTTCCATGTGCTAGCCAACGGTACCCAGACTGCTGTTAGGTACCGGGATGAAATTCTCAGACCCATTGTCAGACCTTATGCTGGTGCAGTGGGCCCTGGGTTCCTCCTGGTGCTGGACAATACCCGGCCTCATGTGGCCAGAGTGTGTAGGATGATGAAGGTATTGATGCCATTGACTGGCCCTCACGTTCCCCAGACCTGAATCCAATTGAGCACGTCTGGGATGTTATGTATCGGTGCATCCGCTGCCACCAAGTAGCGCCACAGACTGTCCAGGAGCTCACTGATGCCATGATCCAGGTCTGGGAGGAGATCCCCCAGGGCACCATCCGCCGTCTCATCAGGAGCATGCCCAGACGTTGTCGGGAGTGCATACAGGCACGTGGGGGCCATACACACTACTGAGCCACATTATGAGTTGTCGTCTTAGATTTTTGGTGTGATTTTGAATCCAGCCTTCAATGGGTTCATGATTTTGGTTTCCATAGACCGTTCTTACGTCATTTTGTTCTCAATGTAATCAATAAAGATTTTCAACTTGAATATTTTGTTCATCAAGATCCGCGATGTGTGATTTAAGTGTTCCCTTAATTTCTTTGAGCAGTGTACATTAGTGCCATTGCAAGATACGCAATAGTATCCTTGGTAGGCTTTACACAGGTCAAAGGCATGTCTGCATCTCATATAGAGATAGCAACACGTATAGAGCCACACTAAGACTATTTGCATATACAACTCTAGAAGTAACGGTTAACAGAGAGAAAGCTAACATAAATTGGAGTCAGATAGAATAGTTGGAGTTAAATAAATCCTCCATTTAATCCCGTTCCGGTATCACAAAGGTAAGTATCCTTCACCACTCGGACACTTCCGTCATTTGGTGGGTTTGAGTGGAATCCTACAGGATTCTACACTGCATTTCATCATATTTCAATCTGTGCTTGATACAGCAGTCAGTCGACAGTGAGCAGTGAATTTCAAACATGAGTAGATTGAAGCCTTTCCTAATTGTTCTGTTTCTACCATCGCCAATGTTGCTGAGAATGAGAGTGATATTGATTTTGTAGGCATATTGATTTTTGTAAAAATGCATCTGAATGTCCCTTGGAGCCTCTGTATGTCTTCTGTCCTTTTAACTCGCATGTGGAAAAATCTACTTTCAATCAACCAAAATTATATGTTATAATTTAAACTGCAACATTACATTGACAGAATAATAATTTAACCACATTCAGGAATCTAAATAATTGCTCTCAGGATGACTAGTTTTGATTATGTAAAAGGGCTGGTATTTAATGCGCAGCTAAATTATTGCAAGTAGCATTTTTTCATCTGGCAGTGATAATCCATTTAGGCTCTGGACCTTCCACATAGCCTGTCATTGATGAATAAACATGTTGATATTTTCTCTTCAGTTCTTTTCATCCCACATTTTTATTTTATTTTTTATTTTCTCTTTCTTCAGTTTTTCCCGATTTTCTCCCACTTTAGTAGCCAGTTATACCCTCTTTTTCATGTCAATTATCCCCTCCCTCATATTTTGAGAGCTCGCTGCCATAGTCCTGAAACCGGCAGTGACATGTGGCGGAGCACCGCCTCTTCTGAGCCGGAACCTGCCAAGCCGTCACCGTAACTGTGGTATGCACACAGGGCCACTCTTATATGCAGCGAGCTCGTATCGGCTTCCTTCCCCCCACCCTGGGGCAAACAGCCAATTGCCGCCCCTTAGGGGCAGTCCCGGCCAGAGCCGAAACTGGCGCATCCTGGTGGAATCGAACCCCGGTTGCAGTGGGCAGCGTCGGACGTTATACCGTTATAAGCCCCCCCTTTTCAACCCACCTTGTGCCACAACATCACTTTTCTACGGGGAGGAAAAACTCATAAATTCAACAGTTCAATTCAATTCAATTTCTTATATTCCAGCATATGGATTTCACTCTTATCTCCCAGTTCCTAGATATTTCATTTTCTCCCGTATACTTCTCCCTCAAGCAGAAGACTCACCATAAACATCCATAAAACGTATTAGTTATTACCGAACATTTTACATGGCTAATCCACTGCACATGAAGCTGGTGCAGTATATTGCACATTAATGAACAGCGGATGCGAGGTCAACATATGGTTTTGTAAAGCCTTTTTCTTTAGTCTGTATTCTGACATGCTGTTTTAATACACAACCCTACTGCCCAAGTTAGAATTGCAGTTCATTGCATTGCATTTTGGTCAACAGTGTGGTATAATACTATAATAGTACAATGTTTAGGGAACTGGGCTTGTAATGTAAAGGTTGCAGGTTTGATTCCTAGGTGGGGCACTGCCATTGTACCCCTGAGCATTGTACTTAACCTGAATTGCTTCAGTAGATATCCAGCTGTATAAATGGATAAAGAAATGTAAAGAGTGTGAGTCACTCTGGATAAGAGAGTCTACTACACGCGCAATATGCAATTGGGGGCAGAATAGATCTGTTGCTCTAATATCCCTCTTCTGTCAATTACTCATATTTCCTCTCTCTCTCACATTGCATGGGTCATCCTCTCTGTAATGACTCTGATTCCTGCTCAACAAAGAGCCTAATTGCCCTCTTCCTCCCTGTGGCTATTTCAGGACAAACTGCACAACCCACGACTGCAGTCTCATATCCATTGCTTTACAGACCGTATGCACTTCCTGTGGTCCTGTTTCACCAGTGCAGGATGTTCGATTTTTGTCATGAATCTGGGCTTCCGCTATGATTTTAATTCTGGAGAGGATGTCAGAGAGGCACTTAGTGCTGAAGCGTTGATGTAATTGGTTCATTAGTTTTATTTTCTGGCCCAATTACAAGCAGTCTTTGTCCAGCCTCCAAACGGGAGTCACGTGGGCTTGTATGTAACCTTGGCTGGTTAACAGCACTGTGAAAGGTCAGTCTGAAGCTGTGTCCATGGGCAACATCCAGCAATTACTCCATGAAATGGCAATGTCAGCGGAACTGAACTTTAGAGAGTGAACAGAAAGGCATGCACAGGCTGGTCTGGGACAGCTCAGATAATGATCTGAAAATCAGTTCGGTGCCAGATTTTCTGTTTGATGTTCAAATCAACTAAATTAACACAAATTGCATCAGAGGTTATGGTCTTCAGAGGGTTGAAATGATGTTTAATGTCGATCACTTGAAAGGGAGAGGGACGGAGGAGTGGGCGTCTGGCAGGAAGCACCGTTTCATTGTGTGTTCTGAAGACGCTTGGAGGAAATTAAGGGAATGGCAGTGTAATTATAGCCCCCAGTTCCTCTGTCCCTAAACAGATGTGGGGAGTAGTTCTTGTGATTGATGAGCAACTCGGACGTGTGATTGGTGAACAGCTTGGAATGTGTGATTGATGAGCAGCTCGGACCGTGTGATTGGTGAACAGCTCGGACTGTGTGACTGGTGAGCAGCTCAGACAGTGTGATTGGTGAACAGCTCAGACTTTGTGATTGGTGAACGGCTCGGACCTTGTGATTGGTGAGCAGCTTGGAATGTGTGATTGATGAGCACCTCGGACCGTGTGATTGGTGAACAGCTCGGACTTTGTGATTGGTGAACGGCTTGGACTTTGTGATTGGTGAGAAGCTTGGATCGTGTAATTGGTGAGCAGCTTGGACCATATGATTGGTGAGCAAACTGGACTGTGTGATTACAGCCCCCCCCAACCCCCCACAGTCATGTGAATTGTGAACTCCCTCTTCCTGTATTTTGATAGTGTAGTCCGGTATTTGCACTTAAATCAGTGGCTCAGTTGGTAGAGCACAGCGTTGGCACTGGGGCTACATATACTGAAAATGTATCCATTCATTACTCATTACTTCATAAGTCGCTTTGGATAAAAACGTCTGCTAAATGGCATATATTATATTATCATGTTTTATATTACAGTTTTTTTCAATTGCTAACATGCATTGGTCAAAACTGAAGTCACATTGTCAAAACTCTTCACACAGTCATCGAAACAGAAGTCTATGTGGACCAAACTGTGAATCATTTTTCATTGCTTTCACACAAAATGCATTCAATGACCACGTTTTCCAAAATCCATGAACTCTTTTCTCATTCATACTCCACCACTCACAAAACACTATATATTTGCAGCACATTTTTCAAATGCTAACACACTGTTTTCAAAACTGTTAAAAACACATTCAACACAGAATTATGGAGCTAAGATCACAATGTGTGCAGCACTGTCCAATGATGATTTGCTGTTACACAAACCACTCATTGGCCCCTACAATACAGAGAGGCTCTTTTCTTTTCTGGATTACCTGCATAATCGACTTGTGCCAGCGGAGGAGAGAGAGGCAGGAAACTCCCCTACCTTCGTTGTTGTGTGGGATAATGTGGCATTCCACCACTCTGCTGCAGTCACAGACTGGTTTGCTGCACATCCCAGGATGTTAATACTATTCCTCGCCAGGGATCCCGGCGAGGATAGAGGACATCACCTTCTGGAAGCAACTGGGGGCCCTGCTAAAGCCTAAAGGCATCCTCATGTACCAGAACACCCCAGCGTGCGTGACAAGCGCTGTGAGGTCCCGGCTGCTGGGGTGGGGAGGTTGGCGGAGGTCCAACTTAGAGAACATTCTTGACCCATAAAACTGTGTTGTCAGTTCCTCCATTGTGGGCAATGGGTGCTTGTCTGGGATGACAGCCTTGTTCACTGCTCTAAGGTCGACACAGATGCGCAGGCCACCAGATTTCTTTTTCGCAATGACCAGGTTGGAGATCCAGGGGGAGACGTCAACCGGCTCAATAATGCCTGCCTCCAATAGGTGGTAAAAAGATCATGGCCCAGCAGGTTGGCCCCCCGCTGTGAGACATGGAACGTGAAATCAGGCAGGGTCTTAGAACCATAACGCACAGGTAGCTGAATTTAGCCCACGATATCGATCCTGGAGATGCCATAGCCGCAAAGTGTCGTGGATGGAGCACCCAGTTGTACATGGGAAAATAATAGTTTGACAGTGGCTAGGTTTAAAAGTGACACAGTAGCCTCAGTGTCCATGAGTAGAGGAATGCATACACCATCCAATTCAGCTGTGCAGGATTTAAATTTTACAGGGCCAGATTGGACATGATGGATTGTAGTGGTGAGCCTATCAGTGGGAGATGAGGGGCGGGACGTCGCGGAAGCTGGACCTGAGCGACAGACCTTAGCGAAATGATTAAATTTTCCGCAGCGCTGACAAACTTTCCCCCACGCAGAACAGTTCTGTGCCCTTGTGAGGTGGAGCCACAGTTCCCACAGTGCAGTCGTGGTCGGTCACGTGACTGTCAAGTGAGCCGCACGCAGGGGCCTGCATCTGAGCTGTCCAAGCACCCCGGGCAATGGAGCACCTGCGCAACAGGTCCGGAAGGCAGAGACGAGACAGGGGGGGGTAGCTAGCTGAACGGCGAACTCTGCAGCGGATTCAATTTGGAATGCTTTCTGTATTGCATTTGTGAGAATCAGGTCGTCTGGTTCACCCAGTGGCCTTTCCCGTACTTTTGTATTGATAGAATGTCAGAATATCGCGAGCTGGTCGCAAATTAACTTATCGTGCATAATGCCGAATTTACACAGACTAGCTAAACACTGCAAGTTAGCTATGTACTGGTGCACAAACTCCCCCATCTGCTGATGGCGCCGATGAAAAATAATTCTCCGGAGGATGACACAAACAGATGAAACTGAATAGTGTGCATTCAAGAGACATACAGGTTCTGAATATGTGTCTGCAGTTCGCAGGGTCCTGAAAATCCGCTGGCCCTCAGCACCGAGGCAGTGTGGTATAATGGTGAGGGAACTGGGCTTGTAACGTTAAGGTTGTAGGTCCAATCCCCAGGTGGGCAAGGTACTTAACCTGAATTGCTTCAGTTAATATCCAGCTGTATAAATGGATTGTATGTAAAGAAATGTGTAAGTTGCTCTGGATAAGAGCGTCTGCTAAATGCCTGTAATGTAGGAGCTGAGCCCGCTGTCTGACCTCGCTCATGTCTTCCAGGACCAATGCAATAATATACGTTTTGAACGATTCCAGCCAGCGAGTCCATGGCATGGGAGGCTCACCAGGTAAAGTTAGGAAGGGAGGAGGCAGCGGGAGTGAAAATTCAGCCATTCTCGTTGCCAATAGTTTGAAGGAGAGAACTGGGACACCACGTTTGCATTTGGTAGCTCGTTGCTTTATTGAAACTTTCTAGCCACGACACACACATGAGCTCATGGCTCCACCCACTACCGCATGCGTAGCAGCTACATGGTCCAGCATTACCGTAGATGCTGCAGTAGACGTACATAACAGCTACAATATATAGAAGCTCTTGGAAAAAGTGCAAAGAAGGGCAACTCAATCGGTTACTGGTATGAAAGGTTAAAAAGTTAGGAGGAAAGATTTAAGACCCTGAATCTATTCAAGCTTAACAAAAGAAGGCTTTATTGAGGTTTTAAAATTCACAAAAGGGATTAATAAAGTTCAGTTCAGTTTAAGATGAGTTCAGTTAACAGAACAATAGGGCACAAGTGCATATTAGTTCAAGTTAAATTCCAAACTGATATCAGTGTGGAAGGAATGCTAGAGATAGATCCAGAGGGGGACACAGACACTAATTAACTTTGTGTGACGCTGCAGTTCTGAGCAGCCAGGCTAACAAAAGGTTTTTCGCACCACAACTTCAAAAGAACTTCCTCTCACTGCAGGAAACCTCCTTCCTATTGGTTTATGACCTTTGGAGATTTGCAGTAACCTCCCTCTGTTCTATCTTCATGTGGCCCCATAGCTCATATTACCCATAGGTTAACGCCCCATTACCTCCCTCTTGTCGCTGTTCCCTCCCTTTCCGTTGTGTTTATTATAAATATCGGATTTGAATTTGAAGGCAGGAAATTCGCTGTCCTGTGTGACACGGGTATCTGTGTAGCTGTGCGTAATAAAGCTTTAATACTGTTTAAATAAATTCTCTCTGATCCTACTGAGTGTTTTTCCCACGACATCAGGAAGTATTTTTTTTATAAAGTGAGAGTTGTCTATGCGTGGAACAGGTTTCCAGGTCATGTAGTAGAGGCAGAGATATACTTGGGGTATTCAAGGTTTCAGGTTGGATGCAGAACTGGATATTCTCTAGACTGTAGATAAATGATGAGCCAAGATTGGCTGGACGGCCTGTTCCTGTCATTTTGTATTCTTATGTTCTTATGTATATTGCTTTCGATCACCAACAATATTATTGTATCATTCCTCCTAGAAGTCTGCACATGGCATTGCCTGGATGCACAGTACCCATTGGAGTGAGTAGAAATGTTGGCAGCATTAAAGCCAAACTGAAATAATAACAGCCATTGAAAGGAAACACAATAAGCCACTATGATTTTTGAAGTGAGTGGAAAATAAAATAAATAAAGTTTGACAGTCAGGCAACATCTGCTGTAGATCCCTGGCAGTGTGTTGAAGAATGGCATCTGATCAGGATGCAAGGCAATGCCCCATGCAACAAACTCCAAACAGACAGACAGACAGCACAGGACAAGCAGACAAAGCTTCATACAGACAGACACACAGAGCACTGGACAAACAGACAGAGCTTTATACAGACAGACACACAGAGGACTGGACAAACAGACAGAGTGTCATACAGACAGACAGAACAACAGCTAAATTTACATTTAGGAATTCATTTTCACAGCATACTTTACAGCTAGATATTTACTGAAGCAACTTGTAAAAAAGGTTAAGTGCCTTGCTCAAGGGAATCAAACCTGCAACGTCTGATGTACAAGCCCAGTATACTACTATACTGCTGGCCAAAGTATTTGCTGATAAAGAGTCAAAGCTCTGGGGTTTCATTACTAAAGGTCTGTGTCAGGCTGCCATGCTCAGTCTGAATGCAAATGACCCATTCAGTTTTATTCTTATTATCGTTACCAGCAGGAGAACATCTCCAATCATGTCATTTTTGCTCATGCAGTGTTTTCATCTCAGGATCACTGTTACTCATATTTCTTTATAATAATGAATAACAAAAGGTTAGAGTACAATGCCAAATACTGTGATGCATTCTATAAAAAGGAGATACCCTTTGGATGATACATATGTACGTTTTTGTGGATTTATACACTTATTTTTTATTTTTTTAAGGTAGGGTTTTATATTTACACTGTCATGAGTCTTAAGTTTGGGACGGGGAGTTATTGCCAAGGTTACCAAGCTACCAAAAGCTGTTTGTATGTGAGTGCGTTTATGGGCGTGTGTTTCTCTCACATGCACACACACACACGCACAATGAGCACACTTGTACTGGTGAGAAATGTGATGACACTGTGTTGTGTGTGGCGTTGGAGGGACAGGAGGGGGCTCTCTAACTCCTGCTTCCCCAGGATCTGTGGGTATCTCAGGATCGTGCCCAAAAGGACGAGAGGCTGCTTTTTTCCAGCCACTGGAAACCCCATCTTCAGAAGCTCTCAAAGGAATTCCAGGAAATGGAAACTCTATTTGATACAGGAGGCAATCGTAATGGAGGAACCACAGCGTTAGTTGGCGCTGTACAGAAAACCTGTCCGATGCACACCACCCCCTTATTCCTTCGCAAGTCTCCCTGCTCAGACAGCAGCGGCTTACAGACTGCAGACTGATGGATGATATGTTAATGCAGATGCACTTATTTCCCTGATCAGCTAATGGCATCTGCAGCGGTTTTGCTCCTCAGTCAGGGAGAAAAGAATGAACTCCTGAACACCAGGAATTTGCCTGTGGTGGGCATGCAGTAGGCACTATGAATCATAACTCATTGTAAAATGGACCACAGTGATTGTTGTAAGATGGGTTTTTCTTCTTCACGTTGACAAATGGCTCTAGTCAACCAGTATAAATATTGGGGTGGTGAGAAGTAGTTCCAGAAGTAGAAGTAGTTCCTGCCCCAAAATCTTCAGTTGCAGCTTCTGCTCACTCTTAGCAAAGAAATCCAGCAGCACACTTGACTCGATGTGCCCACACTCCTTGCAATTCTGAAAAACGGACAACGGTGATGTGGTGAAGATTAGAATACGCTGTAGTAAATTTGACAGTGCAGGGCCTGTTGGGTGACTTGTCCTGTTAAGGAACTGTTCTAGTGTGTGGATGGACCCCACGGTCTGCATGCTGTTAAGACAGTGTTCTAGTGTGTGGACGAGCCCCACAGTCTGCATGCTGTTAAGACACTGTTCTAGTGTGTGGATGGGCCCCACGGTCTGCATGCTGTTAAGACACTGTTCTAGTGTGTGGATGAGCCCCACGGTCTGCATGCTGTTAAGACACTGTTCTAGTGTGTGGATGGACCCCACGGTCTGCATGCTGTTAAGGCACTGTTCTAGTGTGTGGATGGGCCCCACGGTCTGCATGCTGTTAAGGCACTGTTCTAGTGTGTGGATGGGCCCCACGGTCTGCATGCTGTTGAGGCACTGTTCTAGTGTGTGGATGGGCCCCACGGTCTGCATGCTGTTAAGACACTGTTCTAGTGTGTGGATGGGCCCCACGGTCTGCATGCTGTTAAGACACTGTTCTAGTGTGTGGATGGGCCCCACGGTCTGCATGCTGTTAAGACACTGTTCTAGTGTGTGGATGGGCCCCACGGTCTGCATGCTGTTAAGGCACTGTTCTAGTGTGTGGATGAGCCCCACGGTCTGCATGCTGTTAAGACACTGTTCTAGTGTGTGGATGGGCCCCACGGTCTGCATGCTGTTAAGGCACTGTTCTAGTGTGTGGATGGGCCCCACGGTCTGCATGCTGTTAAGGCACTGTTCTAGTGTGTGGATGGGCCCCACGGTCTGCATGCTGTTAAGGCACTGTTCTAGTGTGTGGATGGGCCCCACGGTCTGCATGCTGTTAAGACACTGTTCTAGTGTGTGGATGAGCCCCACAGTCTGCATGCTGTTAAGACAGTGTTCTAGTGTGTCGATGAGCCCCACGGTCTGCATGCTGTTAAGACACTGTTCTAGTGTGTGGATGAGCCCCACGGTCTGATACTGTTCTTCAGGCATGTGCTTGTGTGTGCTTATGTGCCGACATGTGGGAGCGGCCAGGAGGAGCCGGGCTGGGTGGATGAAACGGGGTGAAGCAAGCCACCAACATTGCGGGGGTCGCCCAATTTGTTACTCTAATTTCCCCCGTGCTTAACCTATTCCCTTTTCAAACATGGCAATCACAAGACTTACTTCCAGTTCTCGAATCCCACAGCAGGCGTTTTGGAGCTTCTCCAGGACAAATGGAAGCCAACAAAAGGGGGGATTTAAGAAGACGGCAGAAAGCAAAGGCAGACACATTACTCATATGAGTAAGACATCGCATGACCGTTTTGCAGTGTTCTCAGATAGTGTGAGGTGAGAACTGCAGTGCATGATGGGAAGCTGCAGGTTTTGGTGCTGTTGGTGGCTTCATGCTGGCCCCTCCTGTGGGCCCTCAATGCCAGCCCACTATATTACAACATGAACAATTAGCATCTCTAGCAGGCACTCAGACACAGGTCGAGGGAAAAAGAATATGGCCAAGTGTATTCCTCTCCCCTATAAGCCTGACGAAAGCAGTGCAGTTCAGAGCCATTTACTGGGACGTAACCAATATTTATTTTATTTTTTCTAATTTTTTCTATTTTTTCCCAATTTAGTGGCCAATTATACCCTCTATTTATTTTGATTCGCCCTCCCCCGCAAACTCACCGCCCATCCTCCAGGTCAAGCCAATTCCCTGAGGACAGCGATGATCCACCACCTTCGAGACGGAACTCGCCCACCTACTTCGGGAGTTTGTGCCGGTTCACACTGGGGCAGACAGCCAAAAGCCCAGCAAGGCCCGGTCTGGTACAGTCGGGTTTCAAACCGCAACTGCAATAGGCAGCTCACACTCGCAAAGCACCAGTCAATGCGAGTGCGTTAGACCGCTACGCTATTTGAGGCCCCCTATAAATAATATTTTCTTTGCTTTTTTTAAAGAATTTGTTTCTGATTTTATCACATTTTCTCCCAATTTAGTAACCAATTACACCCTCCATTTGTCATGTCAATCCCCTCCTTGTATTGTGAGTTTGCTGCCATAGCCCTGTGACCGGCAGTGACAAAGGCGAAGTACCGTCTCCTCCGAGACGGCACTCGCCAAGCAACCGACTGTAACTCCGGTACTCCAGAGCCACTCCTATACGCAGCGAACTCATGTCGGCTTCCTTCCCCCCTCCCTGAGGCAACCAGCCAATTGCCACCCCCTAGTGGCACTCCTGGCCAGAGCCAACTCTGGCGCGGCTGGTGGAATCGAACCCCAGTCGCAGTGGCCACCGTCGAACGTTGTAACCGCTAGACCACCTGGAAGGCCCCAATATTTGTGAACCAATCGCTCAACCCTGGTGGAGTCGTGTCTAGGGTGGAGGCCACGATTCAAACTGGAGCACCCTTCCATATCCCAGCCCTCTGAGAATCTGACTGGTGTCCAAGCTGGAACTTCCTTGGAGTGGCGATGGCTGCCCCAGGGAGCACTGTTCCCAGATAGTAAGGCGAGACTATCTCCTGACCTTAAATAAAATGTATTATTATTATTTATTAATAATATTATTATTATTATTATTATTATTATTATTATGCACTAATCACAAAGTTCATAAAACAAAGAATACAAACACAAAGATGCATAAAAACAAACACCTAGTTAAGAAAGGCCTTCTTAAAAAGGAAGGTTTTTAGGCCTGATTTAAAAGCGCCCAGATTCTGTGGTTCTCTCAGATGATCAGGGAGAGAATTACACAGGCGAGGTCCACAGAACTTTTGAGATCTGATCTTCTGTGACAGACAGACAGACTAACACCTTCGTCAACACCAGCTGTGTTTAATGAGGCCTTCCATACCCTCTGTCAAATTCCACAGATAAACTTCATGTAAATGTTTCTGAAGAGCACAGAATAGGGTTACACCTCTTCTGTTTTTCATATTTTTTTCAGTTTTAAGCTTTTCTGGGATGTTTCACTTCATGTAACATATTGCAAAAAGCTGGAATCTATCTCAAAAGGAAATTCATTTTTAGAATTCAGGCAAAAGCAAAAATGCAAACGCGAGGTACGGCCGACAACATTACTCTTAAGTAATTCTAAACATATTTCAAAGAAAATAGATGGAAATAACTGAATTTATTATTTGTGTGTTTAGATTTGTACAAAAATGTGTGCATTTTAATATGACCTCAATTAAGGGTCTAAGTAACAGACAGACAAATTGCAATTATAGCTGTGACCACATTTTCATTTTTCTATCAAAATCTCATACCAGCACAGAATTTAAAATCTCCCGGGAATTAGCAAATATGTGGTGTGTGAAACGGATCTAATTTCAAGTCTGATCTTTTGACATAACCACTGATTAATTCCAATAAAACAATTTGTGCACGAATGAAATTAATATGCCCTGAAATGTATTTTCTGGTGTATTGGGTGTTCCACATGCACACCACTCAAATTGACCTATATCCAAACAGAGGCAGGCAAGGTAGTCATGCCTTCTCCAAGCAATGTGAACCAGCTGTGTCAATTAGACTTCTGTGAAAAGAGACTTTCTCTCACTGTGACCTAAGAACTACACACGGTCCCCTCACCAACCTCACATGGCAAGTTTGAAAGAAAATAAAGAATAACAGTAAACTTTTACATTAAAATTTTTTTAAATTTTTTAAATTATTTCAGTGCATTTCATATTTTCCTAATGTGGTGGCCAAATCATTGCCCCCCAAATGAAACTGCCCAGCCAGACCCGGGCTGGCGCAGCCAGGGATTGAACCCGGCCTGCAGTGGGCAACCTACACTCTGGGTGAGTTCCTGGTTGCGCCATCCAGGGCCCCTCTTTGCACACGTACTGTGAAATCTCTCCCAACTGCAATGATTTCATTGTTTTTATCCCCTTTGGTGCTGTGTTATCATTCCTAGGTTGGAGAGGACACAAGCCAAAAAGCTAAATGGATTTATTGATTGAACAGTGGAGGAGGGTTATGAATGGAGTGCAGGCCTGCTGGTACTCGTAACATCAGGCTAATAAATGACTTGGTGTGACGTGTGGAAGATTGTACATTTCACAGCAGAGGAATGAACAGTAAAATACAGAATAACACCACAGCTGTGGAGCCTCATGGTTTATCACTATGGTAAAATGCGAATGGAAGGTGTAACTAGGTACTACACACCTTTGATTTACAAATAATGTGGAAAGTGGAAATATGTAGCCCGTGGAGTTCCTTCCCTGTGTTTTATCACTGAAATATGTTTTATCACTGAAATGTCCATTAGCATTAGTTACCATGGACATCATAGCACACTTGTTAAAAGCACAAACACAATGCTACTGATTACATACACACACACACACACATACATATACACTCAGTGGCCACTTTATTAGGTACACCTTTCTAGTACTGGGTAGGACCCCCCTTTGCCCCAGAACAGCCTGAATTCTTTGTGGCATGGATTCAACAAGGTGCTGGAAACATTCCTCTGAGATTCTGGTCCATGTTGACATGATAACATCACGCAGTTGCTACAGATTTGTCGGCTGCACATTCATGTTGCGAATCTCCCGTTCCACCACATCCAAAAGGTGCTCTGTTGGACTGAGATCTGGTGACTGTGGAGGCCATTGGAGTACACTGAACTCATTGTCATGTTCGTGGAACCAGTTTGAGATGACGTGTGCTTTATGACATGGCGCATTATCCTGCTGGAAGTAGCCATTAGAAGATGGGTATACTGTGGCCATAAAGGGATGCACATGGTCACATGGTAGGCTCTGGCATTTAAACGATGCTAAATTAGTATTAAGGGGCTAATGTGTGCCAAGAAAACATTCCCCACACCATTACACCACCACCAGCAGCCTGAACCGATGACACAAGGCAGGATGGATGCATGGATTCATGTTGTTTACGTCAAATTCTGAGCCTACCATCGAGATTCGTCATACCAGGCAACGTTTTTCCAATCTTCAACTGTCCAGTTTTGGTGAGCTTGTGCCCACTGTAGTCTCACTTTCCCATTCTTAGCTGACAGGAGTGGAAGTGTGGTGTGTTCTTCTGCTGCTGTAGCCCATCCAGTTCAAGGTTTGACGTGTTGTGTGTTCAGAGATGCTCTTCTGCATACCACTGTTATAACGTGTGGTTATTTGAGTTACTGTCGCTTTTCTGTCAGCTTGAACCAGTCTGGCCATTCTCCTTGTGGTGAGCCAATAGAATTAGTTCTGTTTGTTATGTCACTCAGATAGTTAGCCAGAAACCGGAACTAGCGGTATGAGACTTACCCTGACAACGTGTACATGTGTGCCGCTACTCATGAGTTAATAAAGTATATAAAACGCTACTTCTTGTATCATTTCCATGACACTCCTACATTTACATTTTACATTTTAAGCATTTAGCAGATGCTCTTATCCAGAGCGACTTACAAGATGTGCATAAATACATGATAGGAACAACCATAGTTTGCACAAGAGATCAGTGTAGTAATACAGTGATAGATATCATTGCAGGCAGCTGCATACCATACCTGTAACACTGGGAAGGAAAAGGTTAGTAATTGTTATTATTATTATTTTTTAATTAAATTGAGTAAGCAGGGATACATAGTGTTGAGCAAGTAGGCAGTGGTGATGACAATTAGCTAGATGTACAGAATTCAGTGGTAGTGGAGTCTGAAAAGGTGGGTTTTGAGTCTCTTGCGGAAGATCGCAAGTGATTCCTGACCGATTGCGGAAGGTCGTTCCACCACCGAGTTGTCAGGACAGAGAAGAGGTTAGACTGCGAGGAGCAGCTGCCAGGCGCCTGGAGGGATGGGACAGTCAGTTTGCCAGAGGAGGCGGAGTGGAGGGGTTTGGCTGGGGTGTAGGGAGTGATGAGTGACTGGAGGTATGGGGGAGCAGTACCTCTAGCTGCTTGAAAATGACCTCTCTCATTAACAAGGCGTTTTCACCCACAAAACTGCCGCTCACTGAATGTTTTTTGTTTTTCAGCAGTTTCTGAGATACTTACACTACCCCGTCTGGCACCAACAATCATTTCACGGTCAAAGTCGCTTAGATCACATTTCATCCCCATTCTGATTTTTGGTCTGAACAACAACTGAACCTCTTGACCATATCTGCATGGTTTTATGCATTGAGTTGCTGCCTGTCCACATGATTGGATGATTAATGAGCAGGTGTATAGGTGTACCTAATAAAGTGGCCACTGAGTGTACATCCACACAGGCATATACACACACACACACACACACACAAGCACATGCACTTAACCACAATCACACACACACACACACACACACACACACACACACACACAGGCACATGCACTTAACCACAATCACAACACACACACACACACACACACACACACACAAGCATACACAAACGCTGTTCATTAAATTTAAGTTTGTGTGTATTGGGAACTCTCTTGTGTCTGTCTTTGTTCGTAAACCAGCAGTATTTCATGTTTGGCTGGGTTCCTCCTGTAATGTAATTTTGGGCTCAAACTTTATCATTAGAAGCTCAGAATGCATGTTGGTTTTGTAGCTTTTTTTTTTTGCACACCCCTACCTAAACAACAACCCCAATTACAATCTTGAGCACTTTTATACTGCCAGGATGTTGTACCCACTTGAAACGGCTTTAACACCCATTCCTTTCTATACTACTGCCAAAACCAAAGGAGAGTCTAAGCTAATTCAAAGCTTTAATAAATTGACATCAGTTGCTGTTTTGGCAATATTCAGCTTTGGTCTGTCATTACAGGGCAACATGTCGTAAATACGGCCAATAAAAAAATGGATGCGCTAATCAGACACTGTGATTGCCCTTGTGCGAGCTGTCTTCACAGTGATGCACAGTTGTGTACAATAATTACCATTCAACCCCCAGGGGCTGTTCTGAAAGCCAATATGAGAAATGGTACAGTATGAAAATGGGTTTAAAGCCAGTAAAGGCCTCAAAGAGTAGCTCAACCTTTCTCTTTTATCACTGAATTCGGCCATATTTCATCACTTACTTATTAATCTTGGCCATGCTTCTCTCATCCACTTATGTTTAGGAGTCATAATAAAGACTTTATGGCTCTATAAAAAGTCCAGTGGATGGAGCCTACCTCTCATTTCACCCTGAAGGTTGTGCTGAGGTTTGTGTCTTTGCTCTGCGGTTACAGGATGAGAGCGGCTCTCAGCACCTTTTACTGCCCCACACTGTGGCCCTGCTCACTGTGACAGATACATCTGAGTGTATTCATGCAGTAGTATTCATGCATGCAGTAGTTTAATCACCACAAAGCATGTTCTCAGGGTGAGAACGCTGTATTTAAAGTGAGAAAAGGGGGGATATTGGATATTATTATTATTATTTCTATTTGTTTCTGATTTTTCCAGTTTTTCTCCCAATTTAGTGCCCAATTATGCCCTCTATTTATTTCAATTTGCACTCCCCACATTAATTCACTGCTCATCTCTACGAGGCAAGGTCATTCTCAGAGAGCAGTGAACTCCGTTTCCTTCAAGACAGAATTTGCCCGCCCACGTTCTGAAGACACCCATACACGCTTCTCAGCGAGTTCATGCTGGCCCACCTTCCCCCCTCTCCCTGGGGGTCCCCACCAGGGCTGGTCTGGAACAGTCGGGTTACGACCGTGGTAGGCAGCTCACACTGATAAAGGACCAGCCAATAGGGGTGCGTTAGACCGCTGCGCTATTGGAGGCCCCCATGGATAATGTTTCACAGGAATTCTAAAAAACTTGTAAGTATCATGCAGATTTTATAATATTTTAGTTTGACTTAGTTTGACAGAGTGATGTCCGGAGGGAATCCCCTCTGCACTAATTGCTGCGATGTTGTCAGGGTTTTTTTAAATTTGAGGACACTACACATTAACACATTAAATTGGTATCTCGGACTTGCCTGACCGACCACCCCCTCAATTAACTTTACTGTCAGCCTGTTTCCTGTGGTGATTTGAAAAGTGATTCTCACAGTGTTACTTCAGACTCCAAAGCAATCTTGAAGTACATTTTAATGAGAGGGAAGGCTATTTTTCTAAATGACAAAACGATCTTATCAAAGGCCTCTCCTGCAGCAGTTACTTGTTGGAAATGAATTTTGCCAAATAACATAACATAACATAACATAACATAAGGGGGAGACGAGAACAGGCCATTCAGCCCAACACTGCTCGTCCGTTCCTACCACTAATCTGCTCACATGCTTAGTTTATCCAAAGGCTAGAGTGTCTAACACTGGATCGAGCCGTGACAATGACAAATGGGTGTTCCCAAAAAAGACCAGATCTTGTGAATCAATCAAGTGTTTTGAGTCCTTTGTGCAGGGTCCTGAAACTAGCTATATCCACTTTCACATGTTTGTAGGTGATCAAATTGTAGGTGATCCATTGATGGAGGGTACTATGGAAAGGTATAGCGATGCATTACTAATTAAACTTGAAATATACCACTGCCTCAGTTGCATGTTCCATATATCTAAAAATATGTATTTTTTTAATACATTTTGGTTGTCACTGAACTCATCAAGAAAGTTAAGGACAAAAGTTGAATCCAAACCACTATTTTTCAAAATGCTATTAAGAATAAACATCATTATAGACAAACAGATGAAGGGCCTGTGGGATCAATGTTCTGACGAATACTGAAAGCAAACAAGTCACTTAAATACTGTAAGGGTTGGTGGTGATAGGCGCCACTCGCAGAAACCCTAGGGGATCAAAAAGTTAGACTGAACCAGTCTAACCACTAGCTCTGCAAAACAGAGAAATGGGGACGATAATAACCAGGGAGGAACGGAAAATCACACCCAACGGGTGGTTACTCCGAGTGTCTGAAAACACAAAGGCTATGATAGCCAAACGAACAAGATTGTAACCTGAACCAGTCGAACCGAACTGAACAAAAGCAACCTGAGTCAAAGCACCGACTAGCGGGCAAGGTTCTTTATTATAGTTACAACTAAATAAGTTCGTAAGTTAAAGACACGAGTTTCCCAAAACAATAAAGGCTAGGAGAGCCGAGAGAACATGATTGAACCCGGAAACAGACCAACAGACTGAACAACAGGAACCCGAACGAAAAGCGCTTAATAGCGAGCAGGGTACTTATTGTAGGTACAATTACACATGTTCATTTGTTTACATAACACCCAAAAGTTCCGAGCGTCCGAAAACGCGAAAAGCTAGGAGAGCCACAGAACCACATTGCAACCCGAAACAGTCGAAGTGACTGAACAAACGAAACCCAACAAAAAGCCCATAACAAACGAGCAAGGTTTCTAATGAAGGTACAATTTAAATAAGTATTATGTAAATACCTGAACCAATAGTTCTGAACTTCCGAAAACGTGAAAGGCTAGGAGAGCCAACAGAACAAGGATGTCACCCGAAAACAGTCTAAACGACTGAACAAACGAAATGAAAAGCGCTTAATAGCGAGCAAAGGTTTTTATTTGTAAGTGACAAGTAAATAAATTATTATGACCGGACATAACCAAAAGTTCTGAGCGTCCGAAAACGCGGAAGAGCTAGGAGAGCCCACAGAAGAACATGGTAAGACCTGACCCACAAGTTCTGAACGTCCAAAACACGGAAACGGTTAAGGGGGACCGACTGAACAACAGAGCACAACTTGACCCACATCTGACGTCCGCAAAAACTCGAAACGGTTAGGGGGGACCGGCAGAACAGCAGGGCACAACTTGACCCACATCTGACATCCGCAAAAACTTGAAACAGTTAGGGGGGATCGGCAGACAGCAGGGCACAACTTGACCCACATCTGACATCCGCAAAAACTTGAAACAGTTAGGGGGGATCGGCAGACAAACAGGGCACAACTTGACCCACATCTGACGTCCACAAAAACTCGAAACGGTTAAGGGGGACCGACAGAACCACAGAGTAAAACCTATACCAAGAGATCTGAGCGTCCGGAAACGCGGAGGAGCTAGGAGAGCCACCAGAACCACATTGAACTTGAAACCAGTCTAAGCGACAGAACAAAAGAAACTTAACGAAACGCTCCTAACCACAAGCAAAAGTTTCTAATGTAGGAACAAAGTAAATGGTTATGAAAAGTTCTGAGCGTGTGAAAACGCAGGGGGGCTAGGAGAGCCACCAGAACCATATTGTAACCTGTAAACAGCCTAAGCGACTGAACAAAAGAAACTTACGAAAACGCTCCTAACCACGAGCAAAAGTTTCTAATGTAGGTACAATGAAAATGGTTATGAAAAGTTCTGAGCGTATGAAAACGCAGGGGGGCTAGGAGAGCCACCAGAACCAAATTGTAACCCAAAACAGCCTAAGCGACTGAACAAAAAGAAACTTACGAAAACGCTCCTAACCACGAGCAAAAGTTTCTAAAGTAGGTACACAGTAAATGGTTATGAAAAGTTCTGAGCGTGTGAAAACGCAGGGGGGCTAGGAGAGCCACCAGAACCATATTGTAACCCGTAAACAGCCTAAGCGACTGAACAAAAGAAACTTACGAAAACGCCTCCTAACCACGAGCAAAGTTTCTAATGTAGGTACAATGAAAATGGTTATTAAACGACCTTAAACCAAAACTCTGATTGTCCAAAACATGAAAGGCAGTTAGCCAAAAGAACCAGCAGTAACCCACGAACCAGACGAACCGGCTGGACAAAACGAAACCAAAAGAAAAGCGCATATTAGCGAACAAGGTTTCTTTTTGAAGGAAACAAGTAAGTTCTTACGTTAGGACCCAGTGTTTTCCCCAAAACTAAAACGGCTAGGAGAGCCAAAGAAAAAGTTGTAACCCGTAAACAGTTGAACCAAACTGAACAAAACAACCACACGAAAACTCCCACTAGAGAGCATGGTCTACATTTGTAGGAAACAACTAAATAATTTATTTCGTTTAGAAGGGGAGAATGGAATGGTCATAACTAAAGGAAATCTTTGTGGACGTCTTGAAAAAGACATCCTACCTTACCGGCTAAAAATCGTAAAGATGGCTTACGATTTCGCCCCGATCAGAAACCAGGTGCGGTTTAAATAGGGAGATAATTTAACATTAGTTCCAGCTGTGCCAACACCGCCATCTGGTGGTGGATCTGGGGAACAACCGTGACAAATACAAGCGGGGAAGGGAAACACAATAGGAATCAGGTGTGACTGGGAGGGGGAAAGGGCAAGAACACAGGTGAGAACGATAGGGATCACTAATAAAATAATAAGGGGAGAAAAAAGACACGGACTGGGAAGCACATAGACACACTGAAAATAAACGACCTGGAATAGCAGGTAGACACGTGCACAGTTTGAAGGGGAGGAGCGCATAGAAAGAAAATGCATGCAGACAAGGCGATAGGAGAGAAGCGTACAGGGATAGGACAACGAGAGAGAGAATGATAGCAGTAGATAGAAACGTGAGATAATTAGTCATTAGTAAATGTTAGTAACGTAATCTAAAACCCTAATGTTAGTAGATTAGTTGGTTAGTACTATTTACACCTAACTAATATATACAGAGTGATAGAAAGAAAGAAGGAAGTAAACGAGATAGGAAAATAAGGCAGAAAACCCGTAAAGTCGAAATCACCCGAATAGTGCAATAACGAAGACGAAGAGTGGATTATCGAAAAACAAGTTTCACAGACAGACAGGGAAACTGACGTGAATGATGAGTGATGATGAGAAAATAATAAAATACAAAAACAAACAGAACAAACGTGGCAAAACATAACACTGAAATGGCCATGGCATATGTTTTACATAGTTTTCATGCTCATCAAACCAGTCACCACTTGTGCCCTGTGGACTTTGACCCACAAATAAGGGCAAAATTAAGTGTTATGTTTTTTTTCCTTCAAAATCACAGTGAGTTCAGAATATCTTTGGAAATTAAAAACATGTTGAATTTCAGTGTTCACAATATCTCAGTGGCGGGCCGTGCATTTCACACCTAGGCCTTCAGTAGTGCTCCGTCTGAATCAATCCACCCCTCAATAACTATTTTATGGCTATAAAAAACATCTTATTGTTATGTTTTGAGTGTCTGTTCAGTTTGTTTTTGCACTGTTTATTTATCTTTCTTCAGTCATGTTTCATTCTTGTTCTGTCATGCACTTCGGGAAATTCTGTTTCGGTTTTTCCGTCTTCGTTTCGGAACAGAACGAGGTTGAAACATGACTGAAGAAAGATAAATAAACAAAGTGCAAAAACAAACCGAACAGACACCCGTTGCCGTTGCATCGCAGATAGATAACTCGTGTATCCAGAATAAATGACTTTACTGAAGAAACAAACCCGGGGTGCTACAGCTGCGACAGACATAAAAAAGCATCAATAATAACCTCATAAAATTGCAATATTATTTAGGAAAATAGCAACATTTTACTCACCAAAAATCCTTATTATTTGTACACAAAATCCATCCTCCTTTCTTTCCTCAAAAGAGTTCAATTACTCTGTCGTACAGATTATCCGTGTGTTTCAGTTCCATCAAGAAGTCCTTTTCTATCGCCATCGAAGCTAATGCTGAAAGTCGAGCCTGCCCTGTCGTATTTCTGGTATAAATTTTAATTCGCTTTAGGGCTGAAAATGTCCGCTCAAATGTCTGAATCACAGACTGATGTTAATTATATTTTGTCCATGAATACTTATTAAATAATTCCAAATGGTCTGTCCGCTTCCTTTCATAGCTTTCCAGACGTGTATTTTCATATTAAAGCATTTAACCAATCACATTACATCATAGTCAGACACTCTCTGACTATCCAATCAAAGGGTGCGAATACGCTGACGTTACCTAGGCCTTCTAGAAGACCTTTGTGTCCCCAACTCAAAATCTGATTGGTTGAAGCAACAGTTTGATCAACACTTATTTTATGCTACAGGGCCTGCAGAACTGATTGTGAAGGCCTCCAGGCAGATTTCTTTGACCCTGGCAACAAATGATGGCTGAAATGTGATTGGTTAAATGCTTTAATATGAAAATACACATGTTGGAGCTATAATGAGAATTTAAGTTGAGAACCTGTGAGTTATGTTATGAGTTACATTTATTATGCATAAATATGTAATGTATTTACTTATTTGATTTATGAATGTCAAGAATAGTAAATTGGGTCACCTACCTCATACTCACCTGTGTTTGATGTTGGGGACACGCCCCCTGTGCCCTGTACGCAAGCTGGTCTACCAGCTTTAAATGATTGAATGAAAATGTTTGCCTAGCAGGTTAGATGGCGGAGAGCAACAGTTTTCTGACCACATTTCATACCACATTTCATACATTTCTATTGGATTATTAGAAGTAAGGTAAACGGAATCCTGCGCAAAGTTTGTTTTGTAGTTTCGAAAAGTCAACCGGAGTTTTTGTTAATAAATCGCATTTCAGTTTTTATACAACTCCTCCGTGCATGCTTTCTGGATTATGTGTGTCGGCGGCTCCCCGCCTAACCTCAAGTGGCTAAATGGTTTTGGTTATATGGATTAGTCACTACAAAGTCAGAAAACTCAAGCGAGCCGGGCAGGATTACTAGGATTCGAGGACGCACGAAATGGGCGCCTGGATGAATTCTGAATGGCCGGTCATGAGTAAACAATGAATAAAGGTTGTCCAGCCAATTGTTTGATCATGCGTAATATTGATGCAAGTGCCGCCGCACTATGAATGAGAATCAAAGTCAAAAGTGCTCTGTATAATGAAATGGAAACGTATCGATGAGCTGATTTCAAAGGACACTTGTGCATAAAGTAAAGTGATTGTTTGAACGCAACTGATACAGCGCGTTGCTGTGAAGGTATGTGTGTTAACGAAATACCGCTCTATGGTTAATGGAACGCAGCTCATAAAATATCAAACGCATTACGCTGACCAAACTTGTGAATGAAGTGACGGCTTGTGTTGTTGAATTAAAAGTGAAAGCACTGTTGCGCGCTGCAGGCCTACTAGAAAGGAAATGCCCGACTTCATAAAATAGGAATTAAAAGCATTAAAAGGAAAAGGTCTAAAGGAATTCAACCAAACTATTAACAACTTAATTCAACTAAAATAATGGCCGGAAAAGGATTTAAGACTGCCGCTGAGGCAGAGGAGCATCTAACATCACTAATTGCAACCCGCAGGGGTAAACTGTCAGTATGCACAAGGAAAATGAATGAAATAAAACGTATTCTTGTGCCGGGCGGAGATGTGGACCATGTTCATGAATGTATGGACTTGTTCAACCAAGCTGCTGATGGACTGGAGAAGGTGCATCTTTCTGTGCAAGAGCTTTTATCGGATGAGGAAAAGGAAAATGACAATGAGGAGTGGTATGAGCCCAGAAGGATGAATTTCATTTATTTTGTGAAGGAGGTTGAAACATGGATAAAGGCACAAGGAGAGCAACCACACATGGAACTAAAGGATGTTGATGTGGAATCAAAGGAGGTTATCAAACCATCAGATAGTGCCTCTAATGTGTCTCCAAAAGGATCCAAATCCTCAAAATCATCCCGTTCTTCATCAGCATCATCTAAGACCTCTGCTGCTGCTAAAATAGCGGCTGCTGAAAAGGCAGCTCTGGAGGCTCGATCAGCCTCCTTAAAGTACATCCATGCACTAAAGATGGAAGAAATGGAAATTCAGTCAAGAATGGAAGAGGTGGAACTAGCAGCACAAATAGCCGCAGCGGAAGCCAAAATGAAAGTTTTCCTAAGCAAAGATGAGTCTGAGCAACAAGGGGATGCTATGAATGAATATCTTGATGGGGCAAGCAAGTCATCTGCACCACCAGATGAACCCACACTTCCTGACATCTCTGCTGTGGAGTTTATTCAAGTGGCTGCTGTACCCAAGACCCCATTGCAGAGGGCATTCCGGGGTATACACAGTAGCCCTCAGGGTGGCGCTGTTGTATCAAGTCCCCAAGGACAAGATCCAGACATCAGTAATGTCTCTCAGGAGAATATCAGTGTGATGGTGCAAAAACAAAATGAAATTGCTGAGTTGGTGGTCAGACAGCTAAATCTGTCCCTGCTACCAAAGAGGGAAGTAACAGTGTTTGATGGGGATCCACTATCCTACCAGTCTTTTATCCATGCATTTAAACATCTCATAGAGGACAAGACAAGTAGTGGCCAAGACAGGCTCTACTTCCTTGAACAATTCACATCAGGTCAGGCCAGAGATTTGGTGCGCAGCTGTCTTTATATGGATGCGCAAAGAGGATATCCAGAAGCTATGCAACTGTTAACCCCCTGAGGTCGACGGGGAGCGGCGCCGCTCCCAGCAGCAATACAAGTATATTACTATTTCTAACTTCGCGATATTTTATCATACACACGCGACAAAAACATTGACAGAAACCTTAGAATCGCGACTTTCCGATTTGAGCACTGGCAAATCAAATGGGATTTTTAAATTAGGTTAATTAGACCAAAAGTAAACCTTGCCTTTTACTCTCTTTTTTACCTGGTAGTAACGTCCCCTTCTATTGACATGGTAACTAGGTGCGAATTTCGGGAGGTGTGGGGAGGGGCGTGGGGCCATGTGTGAAAACGCGGGCGTAAACACATAAACTGTCCCGACAATTTGAAGCAAGATTTTATACAGACATACAATTTTATTCAGGATGGAAAGATTTTCTGCGCTGCAGTGTTTGAGAGTATTGATGAAAAGCGGCGAAGACAATAACTGACGAAGAGTAAGTAACTATATTTGATTTGCCATGTTATCAAATACTCATATATATATTCAATATATGAATTCGCGTCTTGTGACTACATATTCCGCGTGTTGCAACGTAACAAATAGCAATATGCACACAAGATCTATGGAAGAATACTTTTCAAACAGCCTAAAATGTTATTTATTTCGCTTGTTTTCAAATACTCGTGAAAATATATGAATTCGCGTCATATTCGCCAAACATATTCCGGCGTGTTAGTAACTTAATCTAAATCCCTAACGTTAGTAGATTAGTTGGTTAGTACTATACACATCTACCTAATATATACAAAGTGCAATCTAGAAAGTAAGAAGGAAGAAAACGATATAATAAGCGAAGGCGGAAAAACCCGAAAAGTATAAACTCCCGAAGTGCATGACAAGGTGGATCTCGAAATAAACGGAACAAGGACAGACAGGGAGCAGAACGTGACAGAACAGGGAAAATGCAGTACTGGATAAAGAATAATGAATAAGGACTGAATGAAAAATAAACAAAGACCAAAAAACAACAGAACAGGAACTCAGAATATAACACTGATGGCCCAGTGACATGGCCCATCTGACAGATCTTAGAGGTGTGGACAATGAATAATGAATATTCAGGTATTTAGCATTTAGCCCTCCCACAGCCTGAAATAAATGTGACCAGTTCTGATAAAAACAGGTTTTTAGCTATTTAGATCTCAGATGTGCTAAACTGTTTTCACACCCTTACATAACCAAGACCCTGATGAACAAACGCACATTGGCAAAACAATTCGTCACTATAGTTTAGTGTGTGCTTTCACAACTTTTGTGACAGCAGAAAAATTTACTATTTTTAACTTGTGTGTTTGTAGATCTATTTACAAGCTGCATATGATACTGACCAAACTATTGATGGCATACAAATGTAGCTGTGATTGTCCTTCAAATAAAAATATCAAACACTTTGGAGTAAGTGTGTGTTAAATTGATGAAATTGAGATAAATATCAGACCATGCCAAAATCAAAAAACATCTAAAAGCTTAGCACGGACCTCAGAGGGTTAAAGAAACATTTTGGTAATGAATTGAAGATTGCAAATGCTTACCTGGATAAGGCACTGAACTGGACAGCTGTGAAAGCAGATAATGGAAAGGCACTGCATGCATATGCCTTGTACCTGAGGGGATGTTGCAATGCGATGCAAAGCATGGACTATATGGATGAACTGGATGTTACATCTACTTTAAAACTGATAGTATCCAAACTCCCATATAAGCTCAGAGAACGGTGGCGTGTCAAAGCATATGAGCTCTTCGAAAAATCAAGAACACGAGCCAAATTCCAACATGTTGTGGAGTTTATGGAAGCGCAGGCCAACATCCTATTGCATCCAGCGTTTGGAGACATTAAAGACAATGACCTAACTCCCAACAAAAGGCTAACTGCAAAGAGCCAAACCACCAACTTGATGACAGCCAAGAGAGGCAGTAGCTTTGTCACTACTGTAGCAGCAGCTGAAGTGTGCAATACCAAACAGGTATTTAAAGGACAGCAACAGCCTGAGACCAATGTTGCTACCTCAGTCCTATGTTGTTACTGTCAAGGCAAACATGCAATCGTGGACTGCTTCAAATTCAGATCAGAACCACATGACAAAAAGGTTGAGTGCCTGAAAAGGAATGGTCACTGCTTTGGATGCTTAAAGAAGGGCCATATGAGCAAAGATTGTAAAAACGACTGGACTGTCAGATATGTCAACGCAAACATCACACTACTACACATTAATAGGGACTTGAAGCAGGTAACTGTGCAAGCTCCGTGTCCCGCAGAACAAGAGAGAACCCTCATCAACAGTCATGCACTGGTCTCAGCAAATCAAACAACAGGGGCCGGTAAAGAATGTGCGTTAGCAATTGTCCCGGTTCAAGTTAAAGTTGCTAAAGGAAGCAAGTCGGTTCGGACCTATGCCTTTCTTGACCCGGGAAGTTCAGCTACATTTTGCACCGAGAACATCATGCACCAGCTGAATGCCAAAGGTCGCAGGACTCAGATTCTTCTGCGCACAATGGTGCAAGAAGGATCCGTCAGAAGCTATGAGTTAACCCTCTGAGGTCCGTGCTAAGCTTTTAGATGGTTTTTGATTTTGGCATGGTCTGATATTTATCTCAATTTCATCAATTTAACACACACTTACTCCAAAGTGTTTGATATTTTTATTTGAAGGACAATCACAGCTACATTTGTATGCCATCAATAGTTTGGTCAGTATCATATGCAGCTTGTAAATAGATCTACAAACACACAAGTTAAAAATAGTAAATTTTTCTGCTGTCACAAAAGTTGTGAAAGCACACACTAAACTATAGTGACGAATTGTTTTGCCAATGTGCGTTTGTTCATCAAGGTCTTGGTTATGTAAGGGTGTGAAAACAGTTTAGCACATCTGAGATCTAAATAGCTAAAAACCTGTTTTTATCAGAACTGGTCACATTTATTTCAGGCTGTGGGAGGGCTAAATGCTAAATACCTGAATATTCATTATTCATTGTCCACACCTCTAAGATCTGTCAGATGGGCCATCTCACTGGGCCATCAGTGTTATATTCTGAGTTCCTGTTCTGTTGTTTTTTGGTCTTTGTTTATTTTTCATTCAGTCCTTATTCATTATTCTTTATCCAGTATTGCATTTTCCCTGTTCTGTCACGTTCTGCTCCCTGTCTGTCCTTGTTCCGTTTATTTCGAGATCCACTCCTGGCTTGTCATGCACTTCGGGAGTTTATACTTTTCGGGGGTTTTCCGCCTTCGCTTATTATCTCGTTTTCTTCCTTCTTACTTTCTAGATTGCACTTTGTATATATTAGGTAGATGTGTATAGTACTAACCAACTAATCTACTAACGTTAGGGATTTAGATTAAGTTACTAACACGCGGAATATGTTTGGCGTCACAAGATGCGGAATTCATATATTTTCATGAGTATTTGAAAACAAGCGAAATAAATAACATTTTAGGCTGTTTGAAAAGTATTCTTCCATAGATCTTGTGTGCATATTGCAATTTGTTACGTTGCAACACGCGGAATATGTAGTCACAAAACGCGGAATTCATATATTGAATATATATACGAGTATTTGATAACATGGCAAATCAAATATAGTTACTTACTCTTCGTCAGTTATTGTCTTCGTCGCTTTTCATCAATACTCTCAAACACTGCAGCGCAGAAAATCTTTCCATCTTGAATAAAATTGTATGTCTGTATAAAATCTTGCTTCAAATTGTCGGGACAGTTTATGTGTTTACGCGGCGTTTTCACACATGGCCCCAAGCCCCTCCCCACACACCTCCCCGAAACTCGCACCTAGTTACCATGTCAATAGAAGGGGGACGTTACTACCAGGTAAAAAAGAGAGTAAAAGGCAAGGTTTACTTTTGGTCTAATTAACCTAATTTAAAAAATCCCATTTGATTTGCCAGTGCTCAAATCGGAAAGTCGCGATTCTAAGGTTTCTGTCAATGTTTTTGTCGCGTGTGTATGATAAAATATCGCGAAGTTAGAAATAGTAATATACTTTTATTGCTGCTGGGAGCGGCGCCGCTCCCGTCGACCTCAGGGGGTTAAAAGGACTGGAGGTAAGCAACATAGATGGCGATGGGCATATTGAGTTGCCTGAAGTATACACGCAAGTCAAAATACCTGTGTCAAAGGAAAACCTATTTACCCAGTCTGATTTGAAGAAATGGCCTTACCTCAGTGGAATCCAACTGAGAGAGATTGATGCTGACGTTGAATTGTTGATAGGAATGAATGTTCCTAAAGCCATGGAACCCTGGCAAGTGATTAACAGCCAAGGGAACGGACCGTATGCAGTCAAGACACAGCTAGGATGGGTGGTCAACGCACCACTCAGCTCTTGTCCTGCAACGGAGGAACCTGGAACAAGGTCAGCAACAGTCAACCGTATCTCAATGGAGAATCTGAAGGACATGTTGGTCAGACAATACAATCAGGATTTTCCTGAGAAGGAGAATGAAGAGAAAAGAGAGATGTCATGTGAGGACAGGAGATTCATGGACCTGGCAACAAGCTCTGCTGTGCTGAAGAACAGACACTACCACTTACCTTTGCCTTTTCGGGACAAGGATGTAGTCATGCCTAATAACCATGAGATGGCAGTGCAGCGGACAGTGAACCTTGCCAGGAGATTCAAAAAGGATTCTGCTTATGCTGCGGAGTACAAAGCCTTCATGGACAATGTACTCGCCAAAGGCTACGCAGAAAGGGTGCCTCAGGAGCAGCTCCATAGGAATGACGGCCACGTGTGGCACATACCACATCACGGGGTCTACCACAAACGGAAGAACAAACTCAGAGTTGTGTTTGACTGTTCCTCGTCATATAGAGGCCGATCCCTTAATGCAGAACTTCTCCAAGGTCCTGATCTGGCTAGCTCGCTTTTGGGCGTCCTACTTAGGTTCCGTCAGGAACGGATAGCCATCATGGCAGACATTGAAGTCATGTACTACCAAGTACAGGTACATGAAGACCACCGCGACTTCCTCAGGTTCCTTTGGTGGCCAGGAGGGGATACGACGAAGCCACTGGAAGCATACCGGATGAATGTTCATCTCTTCGGGGCTGTGTCATCTCCAAGCGTCGCTAACTTTGCTCTAAAGCAAACAGCCTATGACAACACAGACAAGTACAGCATGGAGGTACTTGACACAATCAAGCATGGATTTTATGTGGACCATTGTCTCAAGTCAGTGACTTCTGCCAGGCAGGCAGTCAACCTGATAAAGGATCTCAGAGATGCATGCTCCCAGGGAGGCTTTACTCTGACTAAATGGGTCAGCAACAGTCAGGAGGTACTCAGAACTGTTCCTGAAAATCACCGAGCTGCATTAGTGCAGCAACTCGACCTGGACCGAGAAAAAACACCTCTTGAAAGGGTTCTAGGTATCCAGTGGAACATCCAAAGAGACCAATGGAGGCATGTAAGCTCCAAGGAGAATCCAGCCAGACGCATGCAAGCTCGAGTAGGGGAGCAGAAGATGGCTGATCTGCCAGAGGATCGCATAGCTCCAGATCTCCCACCCTTCTCTCATGTGGGCATAGATTACTTTGGACCCATAGAGATCAAGAGGGGTCGAGCACATGTGAAGCGCTGGGGGGTGATATTTACCTGCCTTGTGAGTCGAGCCGTGCACCTCGAGGTGGCGAGCACTTTGAATACAGACTCCTGTATTAATGTCATTCGGCGGTTCTTGTGTCGAAGAGAACCAGTACTGACCATTCGAACGGACTGTGGCACCAACTTTGTGGCTGCTCAGAAAGAACTTCAGGCCGCAATGACCCAGCTCGATCACCAGAGGATCCAAGATGCTCTACTGACCCACCGCGTGAAGTGGCTCTTTAATCCTCCATCTGGAGCCCACTTTGGAGGAGTGTGGGAAAGGCTTATTGGACTGGTAAAAAAGCTAAAAACCAAACTACTCCTGCCTCCTGGACTCTTCTGCAAGGATGATCTCTACATGAGAAAGAGATGGAGACAGGTCCAATACCTTGCAGACCTATTCTGGCGAAGGTGGACCAAAGAATACTTAGCACTCCTGCAAGAAAGACAAAAGTGGATGAAGACTAGAATACATTTTCACGTTAATGATGTTGTGGTTATTGTTGACGAAACTGCACCAAGGAACTCGTGGCCCCTAGCCCGTGTGGTCAAGACGTTGCCAGGGCCCAAAGGTCTGGTTAGGAGTGTCTTGGTTCAAACCAAAACGAGCATTCTGTTACGTGCGGTAAATGCAGACCTGGACCCAAAAGCGGACTCGACACGGAGATGGTAATTGCGCTCCGCTCAGGAGGCGTTTAATCAAGGAACAAATAAAAGTGACGGAAACAAGCCGTCCAAAAACAAACAGGCAAAACAGGAATAGCCGTGCGGCTAAATAAACAAGAAACAGGGAATCCAAAAACAACCGGCAAAAAACAGGAAAGCCGTGCGGCTACTAAACAAGAAACAAAATAAACACAGGCAGATTCAGGAATATTCGCGAAGTCAGGAACAGGTAACCAAATGAAAGCAGTGCTAGAAAAACTAGTACGCAAAGGCAATGGGCTAAACGAGTGCCGGGTTTAAATAGGCAAAAGCATTAACTAATAAGGGCAGCGTGCAGAATGTGTAGGGGAAAACAATTGTGACAGGCTGAAACGAAACGAGGGAACAAGAAACAGATTGGGGCAGCGTGCAAAATGTGCAGGGAACAACAATTGTGACAGGCTAAACGAAACGAGGGAACAAGAAACAGATTGGGGCAGCGTGCAAAATGTGCAGGGAACAACAATTGACAGATTGCGGCGAAGCCGCGCCCCGCAACACAGACAACCCAGGGAGAACGCAAAAACCAGACATGACACGCAAGGAACAAAGTGGCAGAAAAACACAAGGAAAGTGAACAGGGCGGACAGTGATGTAACACATTCTGCAAAGGCCAATTGACAAGCTCTGCTTGCTCCTAGAAGCTGAAGATTAAAGATGGTGCTTAGGAACCCAACAAACCCCCCCCTTTCTGCCCCTGCCCCTACACTGCACACACCAACCCCCTTTCCGTTCATACATAGATGAACTTTTCACCATCATTCCACATCTACCTGGACTATCTGCATCTACTGTGGACTGAATATTGTTGCAATGCCACTATGGATGGCTATGCAGCATGGACTCTGTGAGAATTTGATGTCAGAGCATGGATATTGTAAAAAAAAAAGGAGAAAAGGAAATTGTAAATGTTGAACTGTCATCTTGTATATAGCCATAGTATGTGATGTGGCGGGATGTATTCACATCTTATCTGAGTTAACATATTTAGTTTTATGTGCATTCTAGTACGGACATTATAGCCCCATTTAACCCTCTGAGGTCCGTGCTAAGCTTTGAGATGGTTTGTAATTTTGGCATGGTCTGATATTTATCTAAATTTCATCAATTTAACACACACTTACTCCAAAGTGTTTGATATTTTTATTTGAAGGACAATCACAGCTACATTTGTATGCCATCAATAGTTTGGTCAGTATCATATGCAGCTTGTAAATAGATCTACAAACACACAAGTTAAAAATAGTAAATTTTTCTGCTGTCACAAAAGTTGTGAAAGCACACACTAAACTATAGTGACGAATTGTTTTGCCAATGTGCGTTTGTTCATCAAGGTCTTGGTTATGTAAGGGTGTGAAAACAGTTTAGCACATCTGAGATCTAAATAGCTAAAAACCAGTTTTTATCAGAACTGGTCACATTTATTTCAGGCTGTGGGAGGGCTAAATGCTAAATACCTGAATATTCATTATTCATTGTCCACACCTCTAAGATCTGTCAGATGGGCCATCTCCCTCTCAAAGGCCATCATATTACAAGTCATACAGCCTAACAATAATGCACATAATATCCTCCTGAGACCCAAGGAAAAAAAAGGGTCTTCCAATTAAACTTTTTTGTGATTTCATGCCTCTTTAGAGTTAAAACAACAACTCACAATTTAGATTTTAAATGGCTAAGCAATATTTGAGTTACCATTTCTCCTTTCACGACAAGCGCTTCTTGTGGCAGCAGCCATTTTGGCTCTTATTTTATTATCCACAAACGTAGGCAAAACAATGTCGGAGGCGACACGCAAATAACTCACAAAACAAACCAAAATAATAAACGAACTGGAACAAACAAAGCTAGCTAAACAGCAAATCCAAAACGTAATCCCAAACACGGATTTAACTAAACAGAAGCACTCTTATAATAAACAAAAACAAGAATCGATTTTACAAGGACGTGAGATCATGAAACCGATCATGCTACATACGATTTTTTATAACATTTTAGGCTGTTTGAAAAGTATTCTTCCATAGATCTTGTGTGCGCCTATTGAAATTTGTTACGTTGCAACAAGCGGAATATGTAGTCACAAGACGCGGAATTCATATATTGAATATATATACGAGTATTTTATAACATGGCAAATCAAATATAGTTACTTACTCTTCGTCAGTTGTTGTCCTCGTCGCTTTCCATCAATGTTCTCAAACACTGCAGCGCAGAAAATCTTTCCATCTTGAATAAAATTGTATGTCTGTATAAAATCTTGCTTCAAATTGTCGGGACAGTTTGTGTTGTTTACGCCGGCGTTTTCACACATGGCCCCACGCCCCTCCCCACACACCTCCCGAAACTAGCACCTAGTTACCATGTCAATAGAAGGGGACGTTACTAACAGGTAAAAAAGAGAGTAAAAGGCAAGGTTTACTTTTGGTCTAATTAACCTAATTTAAAAATCCCATTTGATTTGCCAGTGCTCAAATCGGAAAGTCGCGATTCTAAGGTTTCTGTCAATGTTTTTGTCGCGTGTGTATGATAAAATATATCGTTAGAAATAGTAATATACTTTTATTGCTGCTGGGAGCGGCGCCGCTCCCGTCGACCTCAGGGGGTTAATATCATTGATATGATTTATAATTGTTTCCTATAGCGTCTCCAATTAGGGGCCGGTATGTTGGAGCTATAATGAGAATTTAAGTTGAGAACCTGTGAGTTATGTTATGAGTTAAATTTATTATGCATAAATATGGAATGTATTTACTTATTTGATTTATGAATGTCAAGAATAGTAAATTGGGTCACCTACCTCATACTCACCTGTGTTTGATGTCGGGGACACGCCCCCTGTGCCCTGTACGCAAGCTGGCCTACCAGCTTTAAATGATTGAATGAAAATATTTGCCTAGCAGGTTAGATGGCGGAGAGCAACAGTTTTCTGACCACATTTCATACCACATTTCATACCACATTTCATACATTTCTATTGGATGATTAGAAGTAAGGTAAACGGAATCCTGCGCAAAGTTTGTTTTGTAGTTTGGAAAAGTCAACCGGAGTTTTTGTTAATAAATCGCATTTCAGTTTTTATACAACTCCTCCGTGCGTGCTTTCTGGATTATGTGTGTCGGCGGCTCCCCGCCTAACCTCAAGTGGCTAAATGGTTTTGTTTATATGGATTAGTCACTACAACACGTCTGGAAGCAGCGCAACCAGGGGAAAAGCTATGAAAGGAAGCGGACAGACCATTTGGAATTATTTAATAAGTATTCATGGACAAAATATAATTAACATCAGTCTGTGATTCAGATATTTTTTAGGCCAGCAGAGAAGGCCTTGCAGGCCCTGACGGCCCACCACTGCAATATCTAATAGCATGTTGATTGCATTCATTTGGGATTATATGCCTTGAATTGCAATGCACATCCTATTCAAACTGGAATTTGGGAAAACAAAATCCGTTCAGTTTGACGGCACTGGACAGTTGACCCAATATGGCATCTTCTGTTGCTGTCCAGGTTAAACGCCACGGCAGGCAGAGGCGTGGAGGTAGGAACCTGAAAGGCCAAATCCGTCCTCATATGCAAATGAGGAAAAAAATCAGAATCAGGTTCCAGAGTTGTGGAGTGATCGCTTAAGTTCAGGATATCAGATGTAACTGCCACTCCTTCCCGGAATCTCAAGAATAATATTTTCAAGGAAGTTATTGTCTGAGAATGGTGGATATTGGTTCAACAATGCTCCATTGAGGTTCTGCATGCCAACCCCTTTTCCAATTCAAATCTTCTTGAACAGTCCACCATAAATATTTTAGATTTCTTTACTTTAGTATGTAGGGCCAAACCAAGGTCCGATAAATGCAGTGAAGTATGGCTACGTGAGCAAAATTACCTGTGTTAATTCACCTCAGGGTGATTTAAAAATAACTATCAGAGCTGAATATACACTGGTTGCTTGGATGAGTAACGTTTTGAGTTGGCCTTGTGAACTATTATGCCTCCTTAATGAACAGGAACAAATCCAAACTATGTTCTCTATACTGATAACACTGCACAAAGCCAAACTACGCTCTCCATGCTGATAACACTGACACTTCACAAACCAAACTACGCTCAACACACAAATAACACTGACACTACACAAAGCCAAACTACACTCTCCACACAAATAACACTGACACTACACAAAGCCAAACTACGCTCTCCACACAGATAACACTGACACTACACAAAGCCAAACTACGTTCAACACACAACTAACACTGACACTACACAAAGCCAAACTACGCTCTCCAACTGATACCGTTGTTTTCTTGAAAGGCTCACATAATGAGCTCACTCTTCAGCTGGTGACACAGCCTCTCTCCAAAAGCATACAGTGAGTTTGTTATTCTTCTACTGAAATTGGAAACGTGCCCATTGTAGAAGACAAATGCCTTTCATATCTCTGTGCTTTCATAAGGCAGAGAGCAGAGAGTGAAATCTTCCACCCTCCTCAACTTCTCATAAATGTGTTCTAGTCGGGAGGAATTATTGTTCTCTGGTTAACATGCAGCCTTTTGGGACGGAAGATGACAAATGATCAGATCAGCAGTCCTCATTTGCTCCAGTGCAGAAATAATCCATCACTATAAATGAACAAACTGCCGAAAGATCTCCGCAAAGGCAGAGAGAGCACAGTATCGGCCACACCAAACAGTGACGGATAGCTTCTGGAACATTTCTTTAAACTATGGAATATTACACCATTTGATTAAAATAGGAACAACTAAGAATTGTGATAAGATATTCAGGATGGCAGACAATTATTTTCTCATTCCAGGTATTTAAACATTGTTTGAAGTTTCCCCTTAACAGAAATGTATACAGTGAGCAACATATGCATTGATCTTGACAGAAGTTTTGCTCTCACAACGAGAGGACCTCATATTCAGTGATTGTACCATGACAGATTATTAGATTTCTTGTTGAAAAAGAAAATGTAATTCTTAAAGCCCAGTTAAACATTTATACAGCCTGTCCCTTTAAGAACATAAATGCACAATGTGTGTATTCTTATATGAAAACAAAGGTATGGCTTGTATTCAAATGTTTGAAGTTTAATCAAAAAAATAAAAATCACTTGGAAAACGAAAGGCCAGTAAGGATCCAAATCTGAGTGTACTGTTGGGCATGAATAGCACACAGAATCAGCTCTTCATATTTTTTTTCAAGAATTAAAAAAATATTATAAGTGGGTTCATATGCACAGTACATTTTTGTTGATATTCTTTTGTGACATATTTACAGATATATGGGCTCATTATCAGTATACTGAAATCACACAGCTGCAATGGAGATTTTTTGTTTTGTGTTTGAGTCTTTGATTGAGCTGTTTCCTGTAAAAGCAGTGAGAGTGGACATACACTACTGGCTGCATAAAATCTGGGGTTGTGTTGAGTGCAAGATTATTTCATGCATTAGTCATTATGTCTAGAGATGGCTTGGATAAATATGAACTTCTAGGCCTATAAGAAAACTAGGTGCTGACAAGCCTTCACATTCAGCTGTTAATTATTTTCATTTTGAGCTGTGTGACAAAACAAGGTGCTTACCATGGCGTGTTCTATGTTACATACGCCTGTTTTGCGTTGATTGAAGCTAATCTGATTAATTAAGGAGCACAGTGTCCTTTTACTTATGCAGAGAATGTGCATCTTATGGCTGCTTTTCCTGCACTCAAACAGCAAGCACTGAGCATCATCTACTGGAAATTAATTGATTTAGTTTTATGTTATTTTCAAGCAGAAAACAGATATACTTTTTCACCAGATTATTATTATCAACCTATTAGAAAGGAAAATTAAGTTTCTCAACTCAACTCAAACTTTATTTATAAAGCACCTTTAAACAACCAACAGTCGACCAAATTACAGTAATAAATAAACAGTAATAAATCAGTAATAAAAACAGTACTACAATACAATAAGAAAAAGAAGAAGGAAAAAAATTATAAAAGTTTGTCTTGTCAGTTGAAAGCCAGTGTAAGTCTTCAGGACTAAAGTCAACCAGATCTAATTTGCCTTTCGGTTCTTTTTTTAGCCTAGTCCTGGGGACATCCAGCTGTGTTTTTTAGCAAACCAACCTGTTTTTTCCCTGTTTTTCTCCCAATTTAGTGGCCAATTATATCCTTTATTTCGTTTGATTTACTCTCCCCCACAAACTCGACCCCCGCTCACACAGGACAAGCTAATACCTTGAGGCGATGATCCGCCTCCTTCGAGACTGGACTCGCCCAACCATGTTTACCAGGTTGCCTTACTGCTCCCCGGTGAACTCCTGCCAGCTCTCCCTCCCCCCCTCCCTCTGGGGCGGACAGCCAATTGCCGCCCCCTAGCGGAACTCCCGGTCAGGGCTGGGCTGGTGCAGCCAGGTTTCAAAGCGCAGCTGCAGTGGGCGACTTGCATCCCCATCGGACGCTCTTAATTTTATGCCACCCGGGAGGCCACTAATTTGCTGTTTATATGTTTGTTCACCACAGTGGGGGATTCTTGTCTGGCTTCCTGCATTCAAACTGACCCCAGGTCAGCTACACTGAGCGGAATGCTCCCTTACCATCCTTCTTTGTTAGTGACTTGATTATTTGGACATGTATCAAGGTACTAAAATGTGTCACAAACAGGTCTTTTGTCATTTAATTAATTATTCTCAGCTCGGATAATGCAATTTCACAAGAAAATACTGTCCTCAGTATTAAGAACTTAAGAACATAATATATAATGACAAGAATGGGCTGTTCAGCCCATCTAGGCTCGTCATGTCCTAATCTAAAGAGTATCTACATCTAGCCTGGACTTGAATAGCCCAAGTGTTTCTGCCTCTACTACCTGACCTGGCAAGCTGTTCCAGGCATTGACAACGCTCTGTGTAAATAAAAACTTCCTAATATCTGTGCGGAATTTGCCTTGAACTCATTTCCACCTGTGGCTCTCTTGTTCTGCTGACCCCACTTATCTTTAAAAATCTTTGGTATTTCACTTTGTTAATCCCTTTTAGGAATTTAAAAACCTCAATCAAATCCCCCCTAAGTCTCCGTTTGCTAAGCTTGAGTTTGAGTGCCTTAAGTCTATCATCATAACTTTTACCTTTCATACCAGGTATCAGTTTAGTTGCCCTTCTTTGGACTTTTTCAAGAGCTTCTATATCTTTCTTGTAGTGCGGTGCCCAGAACTGCACACAGAATTCTAAGTGAGGTCTGACAAAGGCATTATAACATTAATATAACCTCCTTTGATTTATACTCAATACATTTTGTTATGTATCCCAGCATCCTGTTGGCTTTTTTCACTACCGTAGCACACTGCTTTGATGCGGTTAGGCTTTGATCAACTACAATTGTTAAGTCTATTTCAAATTGAACACCTACTCACTTTTCTCCTCCCATAAAATACTCCTCGTCAGGAATGGTGTCGGAAAACCAGGGGCGGACCCAGGAATGCAATAATGTTCTTTATTGCAAAAACAATAGGCAATGGTCAAACGGGAGCAATCAGGGCAATACAGGAATCCAAAGAGTGGTCAGGGACAGGCAAAGTTCGTTCCAGGCTTCAGGTGTGTCAGAGGCAGGCAAGACGTGATCAATGGGCAGGCGGAGGTCGATAACAGGGAATCAGTCCGGGGAACACAGAGAGGAGCAGGGCAGAAACCACGAGGAGCACAAACAGGTAGATCGGGAACGAGACTGAGACAGGAATAAACACGGAAGCACGAACACGAGGAAGCACGAACACGAGGAAGCACGAACACGAGGAAGCACGAACACGAGGAAGCACGAACACGAGGAAGCACGAACACGAGGAAGCACGAACACGAGGAAGCACGAACACGAGGAAGCACGAACACGGGTAAACAAAGAAACCGCTGGAAAGTTGTGTAGGCATAAGCAAAGCACAAGACAATCTGGCAACAAACATAGGAAAACGCACAGTTTATATACATAATGAGAAACAATCAGGAATTAACAGGAATGCAGCAGACTGCAATCAGACACATGAGGAATAAGTGAAAACGATAATACAATGACGAGACAATCTGGTAATGAACACGGGAAACGAACAGCTTAACTACATCAGACATAACAAGAAACAATCAGGAATTAACACGAATGCAGCTAACTGCAATCAGACACATGAGGAACAGGTGAAAATGATAATACAATGACGAGACTGGAAACAGGTAAGCGAAAGTAAAAACACGGACTGGACAACCAGGAAAACATGGAATAAACTACAAACACCTAATTACGGGGAACACAAACATGAGACGTGACACTCCTGTCTAATGTTTTTATTTCCCACGTGCATAACTTTACATTTAGCAATATTGAATGTCATCTGCCATGTATCTGCCCATTTTTGGATTTTGTTTAAATCATCTTGGATTACTTTAGTCAATTCCAAACTGTTTGCCAAACCTCCAAGTTTAGTATCATCTGCAAATTTAACTATTTTGCTACTAACGTCCATATCAAGATCATTTATGTAAATAAGGAAGAGCAGAGGTCCCAGTACAGATCCCTGCGGGACACCACTGCCCACAGCACTGAGGTCAGATACGGCCCCACCTACTGTTTGTCACGTCTCGTGTTCGTGTTCCCCGTAATTAGGTGTTTTCATTTATTCCATGTTTTCCTGGTTGTCTGGTCCGTGTTTTCACTTTCACTTACCTGTTCCCAGTCTTGTCATTGTATTATCGTTTTCACCTGTTCCTCATGTGTCTGATTGCAGTTAGCTGCATTCCTGTTAATTCCTGATTGTTTCTCGTTATGTCTGATGTAGTTAGCTGTCCGTTTCCCATGTTCATTTCCTGATTGTCTCGTTATTGTATTATCATTTTCACTTCATTCCTCATGTGTCTGATTGCCGTCAGCTGCATTCATGTTTATTCCTGATTGTTTCTCGTTATGTCTAAATGTATTTTAGCTGTGTGTTTTCCCATGTTCGTTGCCAGATTGTCTTGTGCTTTGCGTATGCTTACACTACTCTCCAGCGTTTCCCCGCGTTTTGTTCCATCGTGTTTGTGTTCGTGCTTGTGCTCCAGTGTTCGTCTTGATCTCAGTCTCGTTCCCGCTCCTCCCTGTGTTCCCTGGACTGCTTTCACGTTTTCGACCTTCGCCTGCCCACTGACTACGCCTTGCCTGCCCCTGATACCCCTGAAGCCGGGAACAAACTCTGCCTGTCCCCGACCATTCTTTGGATCCCTGCATTGCTCTGATTACCCCTGTTTGACCATCGCCTGTTGTTTACGCAATAAAAGATATTATTGCATTTCTGGGTCCGCGCCTGGTTTTCCGACATCGTTCCTGACACTGTTACTCTTTGTATTCGCCCTTGCAGCCAATTATGAATCCACTCTGAAACTACTCCTGCAATTCCTACTGAATTCATTTTAGCAATGAGCCTCTCATGTGGTATTTCTTAGTAT
This sequence comes from Aldrovandia affinis, assembly GCA_029706075.1. Lineage (NCBI taxonomy): Eukaryota > Metazoa > Chordata > Actinopteri > Notacanthiformes > Halosauridae > Aldrovandia > Aldrovandia affinis. The sequence continues at coordinate 775,838 of JAINUG010000242.1, forward strand.
GTCCTCAACCAGGGAGACTTACAGAGATTAAAGTTAACATATGGTTAACATTAAGGTTCCTAATTCTGGGTTAGGAACCTTGTTCCAGAGTAGAGTGTTTTACTCCAGCAACCTTCTGGCTAAAAGCCCTGATCACCCACCCCTGCTGGACACTGTACCCTTTTACCTGTCAGCACTGATACGCACCTACAACCTGTCAGGACTGATGCACACTGCACCTTATGACCTGTCAGCGTTGATACACACGCCACCCTATCACCTGTCAGGACTGATGCACACTGCACCCTATCACCTGTCAGGACTGATGCACACTGCACCCTATCACCTGTCAGCATTGATAAACACGCCACCCTATGACCTGTCAGTGCTGATACACACTACACACTATCACCTGTCAGCACTGATACACACGCCATCCAATCACCTGTCAGCACTGATACACACTGCACCCTATAACCTGTCAGGACTGATGCACACGGCACCTTATGACCTGTCAGCGTTGATACACACACCACCCTATCACCTGTCAGGACTGATGCACACTGCACCCTATCACCTGTCAGGACTGATGCACACTGCACCCTATCACCTGTCAGGACTGATGCACACTGCACCCTATCACCTGTCAGCATTGATAAACACGCCACCCTATGACCTGTCAGTGCTGATACACACTACACACTATCACCTGTCAGCACTGATGCACACTGCACCCCATCACCTGCCTTACAGCACCTTGTGTACACAAGGTGTTGGGGTGTTGGTGGCACAGGCTTGTCCAGAGGATGGTAACACGTTTGTTGTTAATCCAGAGGGAGAGTTCCTGAATGCATAATTTACAGGAACATCTATGTGCCTAGTTCAGGATGCCGCTGTTGCCTTGGCATTTGGTTCATGTTTTAGACATTCTGTGATGCTGCAATGATAAAAGGTATTTTAAGCAGCCCACAGACTGAGAATAAAAAATGTGTCTGGTTTTTTCTTCAGGACAGTAATTCAGTTGAGTTACGGAGGACAGAATAAGAGAGATAAATCGCTTGAAAATGAACGCCTGTCGGACCCACAAGAATGCCTCTGAAATTTGTGTTTTCAATTACACAGAGCCCACTCAACCATAGGCCCTGTCATTTTGCTATCTATTCTGGAGACTTCCGAGATGCTTCTTCACAATAATAACTTTGCTGTCGTTTCAACATACACAGGATTGCAGCAGCCATAATTTGGGACGTAGGACATGACAAACACCCAGGTCCACCGAAAATAGCTTCCCGTCAAAACCCAGAATCATATCAAGGCTTTCGGCCGTAAGCAAAGCCTGGGAACAGAAATAGTAACTTATATGCAAAAAAATTGGAAAAAATGAAAATGCTTCTGGGTTTGAGCTGAAGAAAGTGGGAATTCTCTCTCTCTCTGGGAACCAGGCGATATAGTAACTACGAGGATTTACAAAAAAAGAGAGAACATTTAGCAGCATGCACACCTGTTACATTGCTGTGCTGTTACATCGCTGTTTACCTGAGCAGGCGTTCCTGTTTAGTCAGTCCTGTTTAGTTCCTGTTTAGTTAGGCTGAGCAGAGGCAGGTGTGCTGCTGGGTTCTCCCACAGATATTAGAATTATTTTTTAATATTTTATTTATGTTTTTTCATAATTTCTTCCAGTTTTTCTCCCAATTTGGTAGCCAATTATACCCTTTATTTATTTCGATTCGCCCTACCCCCCGAACAAGCCCACCGCCTGTCCTACGGGGCAAACAAATTCCCCGAAGCCGGCAATGATCCGTCTCCTGCAAGACAGAACTCACCCACCTACTTCTGGAGACACCCTTCGCGCTTCTCGACGAGCTCATGCTGGATCCCCTCCCCCCTCCCCCTGGGGCGGACAGCCAAATGCCGCCCCTGATTGGGGCTCCCCGCCAGGGCTGGTCTGGCACAGTTGGGTTTCGAACCGCAACCATGATAGGCAGCTCAAACTGGTAAAGCACTAGTCAAAATGAGTGCACTACGCTATCCCGACATTATAACTTTTTCAGGTTCCCCTTCCAATTAAAGGGAGGCCAGGGGTTTCCCCTGGTTATTTAAGTTTTTTGCTGTTCGGTTGCATGTAAGTAGAACACTTCACTTGCATAAAAAATATTATTGTGGTGATAGCCCTGTATCTGAGATGCAAGACTGGCTTTGCCTCATTTATTATGCTACTGCCAAGGATCATCCTCTAGCTACTGCAACGTAGGGAATATTAGGCTGATATAATGTATATCAGTGTTTTATACAACAGAAATTGATTTTTTAACAATAATCCAAAGTAATGTACGCTGTTTTCAAGCCTGCAATTTCACACGGCACTCCTTGGATAACAAAACACATTCATTTGAACACCATAAAACATTTGGAAACATAGAGAATAAGACAATCATGAGTAAACTGGAAAAAGTTTAATTGGCTCAATAACTCCCTGCAATAATTCCCAGCTGGTGTGTGGGGAACCTTCTGGTACAAAATGGCCGCTGTGCCAGGTGGTGCTACACATCGGCGGTGGTGCAGGTGAGTTTCTCCCCTTCACTGTGAAACACTTTGGGTTCATTGAAAGGTTATACCTAAATGCAATGTAACATACATACATACATAAACTCAAGAGCAGACATGGGACTGGCCCAGACGTGTATTGAGAACCTATTATCTGTTTGCGCAGAAATCTCTTCTGGACAATAACATGTGTTGTGAGAACTGAGGTAAAAACCCAAGTACAGGATGCAGCTGGTGGGGCATTATAATCAAGGTCATATGATTGGTCATATGAAAATATCCAGCTGTATAAATGCATTGTATGTAAAGAAACTGTGTAATTCTCTCTGGATAAGAGTGTCTGCTAAATGCCTGAAATAAAAATGTAAATTATGCTTGGCCAGGTCCTCTGATGATTGATACCAGAGCGCTGGAGCCATCAGGTTGTTTCCCTACCCATCATGCCAGAATTATGCCACACCAATCTCTGAAGAGTCAGTTTTAGGATTTTACTTTAGGATTTGGGGAACTTTATTTTGTTTCAAACTTTTTTGAGATGAGAACGTTGTTTGGAGATGTGTTCTTTTTTTTTGACAGTTCAGGATGAGGAGTATAAATAATGCTTTTTTTAAATATCCAAACAACAAGCGCTGTAACCGAAGGGTTTTTACCGAAGGACAGTATGTTTTGAGTCTGAGGGATGAAGCTCAGATCACACCTTTGATTTATTGTGTCTCCGGTGCTCAGAGATTCATCAGCACACCTTTGCACTGCAATTCTCACATCACTGAGAGACTCTCAGATGCATGCTTTCCTCAAACCCGGTTAATGTCAGGCTCCATCACGGGCCTTTGTCTCGCATGTTATCCACAGGGTTTCAGACTCCCTGATCCATAATTTACAGAGCCTGGAGCACCCAGCTACACAAACGGCTGCTTCTTCACTCCCCTGAATCTACAGGAAACCTGAGCTGGCCTCACTTCATACCTGTCTGGTTTGAGCCAAACCTTTAATATACTGCCAGTGAAGACTATAGCAGAGAGGATTTTGGTGAGGAAGGGCTGTCTGGTCATTGAGTAATTCATGCCGCTGTGATCCTAAGCACTGCAGAAAGGAGTAAACACTCTTAAGAAATGTAGCAGAAGTGCATACACAAGGGGAAGCAGGACATTTGCACTCTCCAGAGGTCCACAACTGCATTCTGGAAGAATAATCTGAAAGGCCTGGATTTAAATCAAAATGTATCCTTAAATTTTGATTTACAAATAAATGCAACAGTTGGTATTCACTGCCAATGCTTGTTAAACTGTGTTTATAAAGTAAGTTATTGTTGTTGTTGTTGTTGTTGTTGTTGTTGTTGTTATTATTATTATTATTATTAAAATAGATATTTTGAGTCAAAATTAAGGACAAATGTTGAGGTCATAGCGTGACACCTGGGATACCAGGCCTGGGTGTTTTGACAGGCAGCTGCTCCAGAGCGATGCGGCCAGAGGACGGCTCTTCGTGTGCAGCAGTGGTTGGGCCGTCTCTCCCACATACCACGTTTCCAGAAGGGTCACATGTTCAGCATCAAAACGCTGAGGGAGAGGGATGGAGAGAGGGAGAGAGAAAGAGTAAGCAGGACAGGGAGATGGAGAGAGAGGAGAGTTACTGAGATCATGCTTGTCTAGAGTCCTTTAGAGAGAGAGCTATGCTTTGTGCTGCACATAGCTAACGGGAATGAAAATGGACTGGCCTCTGTGTGTAACACAAAACATGCTCCCCCTATATCCAAGCCTGAATACAGCCCTGATTTAGATAATGTCTCATCTCATCTCATCTTCAGCCGATTATTCCTAGTTAGGGTCGCGGGGGGGCTGGAGCCTATCCCAGCATGCATTGGGGCGAGAGGCAGGAATACACCCTGGACAGGTCGCCAATCCATCGCAGGGCACTACATACACCATTCACTCACACACTTATACCTACGGGCAATTTAGACTCTCCAATTAGCCTAACGTGCATGTCTTTGAACTGTAGGAAGAAACCGGAGTACCCGGAGGAAACCCACGCGGACACGGGGAGAACATGCAAACTCCACACAGAAAGAACCCGAGACCTTCTTGCTGTGAGGCGACAGTGCTATCCACTGCACCACCGTGCCGCCGATTGAGATAATGTGTATTTTCTAAATCACTGTTTTGCTGTGCTGGTTCATTTTTTTAGTTTTACATAAGTACTTCACCATTTTCATAATCTGGTTTGAGCAGCGCAATCTGAAAACACCATCCATGTATGTATTGTGGAATCTCAAGGGGCAGGACGAGAAGATGGCTGCCTGGCCCGTTAATTCTTGGGAGCCACTGGAGAGGAAAACTTCATTTCCAAGCAGCCCACAGTCCCACACTGGTGTCACACACTGAGGAACCATCCTTTCACCTAATCGACGGCCTACAAAATTCTTTCAAAATTTCAAGATTTCAAATTGATTCATCGGTCCATAAGACCTTCTTCCAGTCTTCAGTAGTCCTCTGGCAGTGCTTCATGGCCCAGGCAAGCATCTTTTTCTTATTTTGCCATCTTAGTAATGGCTTTCTTACTGCCACTCGACCTGTCAAACCTGCAGCTTGAAGTCTTCTCTTCATAGTTGAAACTGAGACTTCCTTACTTTGACCAGTGTTAAGCTGTGCTTGAAGCTGTTGTCCTGTGAGCCACCAATCACGCAAGCTGTTGACTCTCAGAAACTTGTCTTCTGATTTTGTGTGGCTTTGGGTCTGCCAGACCTCTTTTCTTGTTAGAGTTTCCTATAGTTTCCAAGTGCCTCTTGATGGTGTAGGAAACTACTCACTGCCAAAAAATTTACATTATTTTTCAGTTTTTGGTAACCTAAACCTTTAACCTCTGGCAGTTTACCTTTGTACCATTTCAGGCTATTCACTAGACTTGAACTGCTTAAATTTCAGTAAAAACTGGAAAATGGGCTGTTCTAAAACTTTTGACCAGTAGTGTATGTACAGTATATATATACACACATTCAAAAAGCCAGTTACCCTTTTCAGTAGTACTGAAACACATAAACACACTGTAAACCACTGTGCCTTTATAACACATTATAACCTTTGAGATACGTGTGCATCGAGAGTGAATGCATGATAAGTTTGTAACTTTTGTCAATGATGTGAAAATACACAAAATTTAAGAATTTTAATCCTTTATTGAGTCTTACACTGGCATTACAGTATCCTGGGTAAGAGCTCATAAGCAATGGCTCTTATGAAACCTTTGGATGGAAAACAAATATATGACATGGCATTTGGATGTGAATGTTAATATTTGAACACTCATTCCTTGTATTCCAGGGAGATTCTCCGTTTGAAATATTTCCATTGCAATGACTAGATACTGACTGATTGATGGGCAGTATTCCATCAATATTGGTCTTTAACACCAACATTAACTCGCCAAAAGTGTGTTTGAGTCAATGTTAAGGGCAAATGTTCATTTAAAACAGGCCAGGATGCTCTCTGCTAAGCTTTTCTTAGCAATTCATAGTGAATTGTCTGGTTTTGCCATCAGTGGTGAATTGTCAGTGGTTTTGATTTAACTGCTCTAACGATTGCACCTAAACCCAGAAAATACCTATATTTAATGTATTGTAAATTAGTGTGCTAAGATGTGTTACTGTGGGGCACATTTACAATCGATATGCTGGCTATAGTGTCAAACATGAAAAGCGTCCTTAAACTTTCCTCTGTAGACTGAGTTGCTTGTACAGGCTTTGAGCAAAGGAGAAATTGATGTTTTCTCAGCAGGTTCACAGTGCAGGCCGGCCGTATGCATGCTGAAGAAATCATAATCTTAAAATAATTGTCACCATGGTATGGAATTATGCAGCAAATTACTTCTGAGTTTTGGATGGTGCCCTGGATTTTGTACAAATTGCAGTACAAATTTGGATCTCTGTGAGAAGCAATCAGTCAAATCAAATACATCCCATTATGTATTTGATTTGGCAGATTGCTTCTCACAGAGATCCAAATTCATGAGGAAGTACTTGAGAACCTGGAATGAGAACCTTTCCCCTTGTACTAGTAATTGGTAAAACACTTGTAAACGCTTGCATTTATTTGTAAGTTAAAGTTGAAGACAAATATTGATTGAATTCAGGCCTACAGTGCAACAAGACGCAGATGAGGAAAAGAGGAAAAGATGGACAGAGTGGGAAAGGGAGAGAGTGATCCCAGCTCCGTGTTTGTATGCACATTGTTTTTCTTATGTGAAAGGGTTTTATTCTTTCCATTTGCACTACAGAAAATGGAGTACATAATTGGACGCTGAAGGCGATACCGTGAGCGATACCCTGGGTTTGGTAGCCGGTGTTGGCCAGATGGCTATCAGTTCGGCTGTACATACAGTTTCTTCCAGTCTTGTCCAACATGCAAATTCGTTTTTTACCTTTCCTACACCCGACAGCCAGCAGAGAACTAAACAGGATTTTTATACGCAATATGGATTCCCTGGGGTCTTGGGTGCCATTGACTGCACACGTGCAGTTGCGCGCACCATCTGATCACGGTATCATTTATGTGAATCAGAAGGGGGTCCACTCCATTAATATCCAGGTGGTTTGTGATGCACACTCCAGGGTGACGCATGTAGGCCTACTGCATGATGAACATAAATCAAATAGGCCTAGTTGCAGTTGTGAGTATTTTTATTTATTGCTTTCCATTTAACAATTGCATTAAATTAAAATGAATTTTTTTGTTTTTGTTGGAAAGCCTACAAATAAGGAAAAAAACAGATGGTAAAATAAAACACTTTCTTTTAACAATGTAGGTCTCAAAATATAAACTCAAATCATGAAAATAACGAATTAATGTGCGCCTTGTTTTCCCCCTCTGATTCGGGCGCCAACTTTTCCGCACCTCAAGCACAAGCAAATCGCTCTCCTCTTTTGAGAAGTGCTCCTGGCGCAGCCGCACAAAACTGTCATCCATGCCAGGAAATTTGCTATAGCGTTAGCGCACTGGTATTTAAAGGGATAGAAAATAGGTGTTCTGATTGGCCATTATGAAACCAAGCCCCCACCACACCCACATGTATTTTTTTTCAGTTAATCCAACCTCTTTTACAACTGCACCGGAGGTGTGCTATCGTCCTAAGTCACGAAATTACTGAAATTGCATTAGACACGCCCTAAAGCACCACCGTCTTCGCTTTGCGTCTGTGTTATCGACACTGTCCTAATTCACTAAAATAGGGCCCCAAAATCCTTATTTGTTATTGTTATCCGTAATCCAATCCACATCCAAGCCAGTTCCTCAAACATTCCAAAATCGGTATGCAAAACAGGGTCCTCAAACAATCCAAGTCAATCCAAAAAAACTATCCAAACAGCAAATCCCACATCTCTCCCCACAATTCTATCCACAACACTCACCACTCACCACTCTCCAACACACCAACCTACTCCTTCCCAGTTTGACCCCCTGGGTCAAACATCTGTGTTCCATCGCCACCATTCACCTCCTGCAAAAGCATCTGAAAGATGTTAGGGACTGGTGCAAGTTGCTCACCTCATAACCGACCACCTGTGTATACTGTATCTGAGCTCTATCACTACTCTTTTTCTGGGCTTCATTAGCTTTCCATATTTCCGCCAGCGAACTTTGTGCAGCTTTGTAATCTGTAATCTTTTCTTTGGCCTTTTCTTCCACTTCCACTCTGCTTCCTAGTGATCAGGTGTGGTAACTGGGAAAACATGCTCTTCGAAACATGGTTAGCTTTATTCTTGGACTTCCTTTTCACGTGTGCACTTACATCACCTTTCCATAGACATTTCCTAGGGTTATTCCATTTCATCATCCTGTTTGATTTCCTGTTTCTCTTGAGGCGAGAACTTCTAAACTACTACTTCAGCCTTTGTCCTGTCCAGCTCAGTCTGGGCATCCTTCAGCCCTTGGACCTCCTTGAGGGTGACTCGCCACCTGTCCTCAACCATGGACCCCCACCTCTGGTTCTTCACCAGGTCTTCTTTCAGGTCATGACAACATCTCTCTAGTTTGGTTCTCTCTTCCTCTTTGTCCTTTATTACAGCTATTGCCTCTCCCAACTCTGCCTCTAAACCTGCACACTTCTCAGACATTTTGACCTCACTATTATGCAGATTTTGTGGCTTACTTGGGTTCTTCTTGCTCTTTTCCCTAGGGGGCACCACAGAGCAGGAGTGGCCATTCTTGTGCTGGATTTTCTATTTTTCTGGTACTCTTTTTGGATCCCTCTTCAGTGTCTCCCACATTGTGCATTTCACTGATGGCGATAGCCATGTCGGGAGCCATTCCTGCCAAAAATGAGTTTTTGAGGGCTGCGTTGGTGCGCTTTCGACAAATGCTTGGGCCCCTCGGCCTCCAGCCAAGCCTCCATGTCCAGATCCATTGTCCAACTTCTCCCTTCCAGTAACACTCACTGGGTTGATGCCCATATCCCAGGCATTGAGGAGTTTCACTTTGTGCCAGCCAAGCCTGACATGACAGCCAGGCTCGTCATCAGGAAAAGAGGGCACTCTTCCAGTTTCCGTCTTTGGGTGTGCTCTGGCAACCTGAGGAAATCTGTGATCACCTCTCGTTGATCTCCAGACAAGTGTTTCTTCCCCTCCTTCAGCCAGGAGAAGGTTTTGGTATCCGACATCCACTCCAGGTCCAAAAACTCAATTTCTAAAAAAATTTCCCAGTTGTACTACCTCCTCATGCCTATAGATGATGCCCTCTGCCAGCATTCTCCATTCTATTGTGGTGTCCCTTGGGGTGGGACAACACTCACGGACCTTTGCAGAAGGCGTAGGCAGTTAAATAACCCAGAGGAGGCAGTATTCAAAACAAACAATGACTTTATTACATTAATCTTGACAGAACACAAAAGGATTGGGGGAATTCAACACACACAGTTCACAATCCTTATTTGTTGTCGTTATCCGTAATCCAATCCACATCCAAGCCAGTTCCTCAAACAGTCCAAAGTCGATACACAAAACAGGGTGCTCAAACAATCCAAGTCAATCCAAAAAAACTATCTAAACAGCAATCCCACAACTCTCTCACAACTCTCTCCACAACACACAACACTCACCAACATACCAACCTACTGCTTCCCAGTGTAACACAAATCAGTCCTTTAAATAGGTTGCAGGTTCAATTCCCAGGTGGGGCACTGCTGTTTTACCCTTGAGCAAGGTACTTAACCTGAATTGCTTCAGTAAAATATCCAGCTGTATAAATGGATTGTATGTAAAGAAATGTAAACTGTAATAGGCCTCCAAATTGCAATCAGCTGGCCACAATCCCAAAAGTTTAATTTGCTTCAGCTGGTACTCAGGTGTGGGACTGCAGGCTGCTGGGAAAGGTAGTCTTTTCCAGCTCCCGTGGCTCCAATGAATTAAAGGGCCAGGCAGCCATTTTCTTGGGCAGCCCCTTGGGATGCCACAACATAAACACTTTAACACTGAAACACTTCAACACTGAAACAATTTAACACTGAAACTCCTAAACACTTTAACACTGAAACACTTTAACACATAAACACGTATGGCTCTAGTTTCTTTGTCAAAGTGCAAATTGCCTTCTCCTTTAATACCTTTGCCATAGTTAAATGGAAATTGTGTCATGTCTAACGAAGAGCAAGCATCATGGCTTGTGAAGGGCACCTTATGGGACTTGCTTTCACTACAATAAAATTGAGTATGTAATTTTTACAGATATACAGTGCAAACATCAGCAATGGATTCATTATTTTTCATTCCTTATTATTCCATTTTGTAAGGTCCCTTCATTCCTGTGCAATCATATCCAACCTCTTCAATCTCTAATGGCATTGCCCCATGATACACCGGCCAATTAAGCCACCTACATTGTATTATAGTGAATGTTTAATACTTAGCATAACATAAATCAGCGTGCATACATATATTTATTTAAAAAACACATATCATACACAATTGCATGGGTGTAGAGACAGTTGCTCTCATTCACATGCATGTGCAAAACTCACATACTTTGAATAGCTTAGCTGAATTTGGGTTGTATTTAAAATAGTTCATAATCAGTTCATATGTGCCCATTAATAAAATCACCAAACTTGCACATAACGCCCTGTGCTTATCACACACAAAATTTGCACATCGCCTAATGTTTTTATTGACACACCCCCCATTGCGCTGCCAAATTCATGTTAACGCAAACGGCTTTATTGCCAACCACAACACTACCAAACTGGGTGGAAGCAAGGAATATTCTGTTTGCCATGGCCAAAACTACAAATTACAATACCGTTTTCGCTACCGTTTCCCAACCAACCCCAAATAAGAGCCCTTAAACACTGACACCTAAAAACTGAACTACTTTAACACTGACAGCTAAACACTGAAACTGTGATGTCCGGACAAGGACCCAGGCGCAGACCAGGAAAAGGCAGTAAAGGAATGTTTAATGATCAAGCAAGGTTAAAAAGCTGATAGTCAGAGGTAGATAAGTACAAAATCGAAATCCAAAAGAGTAGTCAATAAGGCAGTCCAAAAATCTAAACCAAATAATCAGAAAGGCAAACAAACAAAAGGGGTGTCTCGGGAAATACAACAAACTCTGGCTTAAACACAATTGGCACAGTGAATATTGATCAAAGTTCTGACAACTACTGAGAGCAAACAAGGAACTTATATACAAGGGAAACACAATAGGAATGAGGTGTGACTGGGAGGGGAAAAGGGAAAGAACACAGGTGAGAACGATAGGGATCACTAATATAATAATAAGGGGAGACAAAAGACATGGACTGGGAAGCACATAGACACACTGAATATAAATGACCTGGAATAGCAGGTAGACACGTGCACAGTTTGAAGGGGAGGAGCGCATAGAAAGAAAATGCGTGCAGACAAGGCGATAGGAGAGAAGCGTACAGGGGTAGGACAACGAGAGAGAGAATGATAGCAGTAGATAGAATGAGTAATTAGTCAATGTTAGTAACCTAATCTAAATCCCTAATGTTAGTAGATTGGTTGGTTAGTACTATTAACACCTAACTAATATGTACAGAGTGATAGAAAGAAAGAAGGAAGTAAACGAGATAGGAAAATAAGGCAGAAAACCCGTAAAGTCGAAATCACCCGAGTAGTGCAATAACAACGACGAGGAGTGGATTATCGAAAAACAAGGAACACAGACAGACAGGGAAACTGATATGAAAGATGAGTGACTATGGAGAAAAATAATAAAATACAAAAACAAGCAGAACAAACGTGGCAAAACATAACAGAAACACCTAAATACCACAACACTATAACACTGAAACATCTAAATATTTAAACACTGAAACACTGAAACACCTGAACACCTAAACACCGAAACACCGAAACACCGAAACACTTAAACACTAAACCACCTAAATACTTAAACACTGACACTTAAACTTAGAAAAACTTAACACATATGCACTCAACTCATTTCTCATTTAAAATCTTTTCATGTTTCTTCTGGCATTCACAAACTGGCACATTATTTTGGGGATAGGCAACAGTGCAGTATGATGGGTAGGGAATGGGCCTGGTAAGGCCAAGGTTGCAGGATCCAATCCCAGGTGCGCCACTGCAGTTGTATCCTTGAGCATGGTCCTTAATCTGAACTGCTGGGTAGAATTGGGTAGAATTTTAAGGCAGTGAATATAAGAGTTTAGAGACATTACGTTTTTTAACAGGAGCCACATGGGGCCAGAGCAAGGATACATTGACAATCAGCATTATAAACAAAGACTTTATTTATCTAATGACCCAATTCACGCATGCAGAGACACAGAGTTTTCATTGAGTCATGACTTGCCAGCACATGCACTGCCATGCTCATCTGCGTAAGGTCTGGATTGAAATGAGGTGGTATTTTCTGTCTGTTGGAAGCTGTAATTTAATGAGATCAGCCTTTACCATGAAACGCCTTTTTAAACCAGATGTTTGTCTCTCCATCCAAGTGTCTCCTCCTTTAGACAAACACACTTTTGAAGATAACTATGGAGGAAAATGTCTCAGAGAACTTAGCCTGTGTTTTTCCACTAAGTGGAGAAAAAAAAGTTATAGAACCAAACACAATCACAATGGAGAGCGTTTGCGGTACTTTGTTCCATAACACAGCTGCTATACTGTAATGACACAGTAGATTATGGTGCTGAGATCAGTGCTGTTATCCTTCAGACTGGGGAAAACATACTAAAATGATGTGTAGCCAACAGCAGGATTTAAAACGAAAGTGGCCATTTTGCATCTTAATGGTTTTATATCGCTCCCAACTGCAGTAGTAAGAAAAGTTGAAATAGATGATTGGCAATTTGACACTGTGTGCAAAGCACAAAGCCCACAGTCCAGGGCATATCATGAACCTCCCACACTGTGGCCCACAATACGCACACACACACATGCACACACACACACACAGTTCTTCATGAAAAGATTGAACCTTGAAGTGGAGAGTGGGCGTATAGTGTGTGATGGCCGGGAAAAGCTTGTGCTTTCCCATAAAAGATGGAAGGCTCTGGAAAGCCCAAAGCTGTGCTGCCCTGTCCGTGTCATACTCCTGACAGGCACAGCGCTCAATAAGCATGTCTAACGCCGGCCCGGATGCTGGCAGGGCTGTGTGCCATCTGGAATAACACTCAGAGCTGTGCGGCACAAACTGTAGGAAAGTGCATCGCGGGAGGGAGAGGGTTCATTGAAAATATTTTTGCAGTCTAACACACCCGTATCTTGGCTGGTCCGATACGAGTGTGCACTGCCTATCAGGGACGCGGTTTGAAACCCGTCTCTGCCAGACTGCCCCTGGCCATTAGCCCCGATCGGGGGCGGCGTTTGGCTGTCCACCCCAGGGGGAGGGGGAGGGTGAGCCGGCTCGAGTTCGCCACAAAGCACGTAAGGGTGTCTCCAGAACGTGGGTGATCGAATTCCGTCTCGATATGCTTGCCTCATATATATGAGTGGTGAACTCGTGTGGGGAGGGCAAGTAGAAATAAATATAGGGTATAATTGACCAAAAAATCTCCCTAAATTGGGAGAAAAACTGAAAAAAACAATCTGAAAAAAAAAAAAGTTATATATATACTGTATGTATATGTTTGCTAAGGCACATACAGGTAGTTGCCAAAATAAATTTTCCTGCCATAGTTTAGGTCCACTCAACCCTTCAGAGGGCAAAAAAACTGTAAAAACAAAACAAAAGTATACTTTCTTACTCTAAGATATAATTGCAACACTGCTGAACTTGATTATCAAATAGACATTGCATATTAGACACATGCATACATTGAATTACTGAAATCACCCACAACCTCACCTTTGGACATAACACAACACTGTTTATCTGGCTAAGTAGAATAAAACGTTTATTTATTCTCTTGTGTATGTAACAATGAAACATTGTCTGATTTTTAACTTAATAAAGTGCAGGGTTCACTTGACCCTGTATTGTACATAGATCATTGCAAAAATGAAATTAATATAATATATTTCAGCATATTTCACAGTATGTGATCAGTTCATTGGGTAAAAACAATGTCATTGCAAACAGATAATACAGCTGCAAACATTCCACATTCTGTCCTATGACCGCTGTGTGTTAGATCACACAATATTGCCTAAAGACACTTATGCAGTACAATAGATAATTTTCATGGCTCTAATTTAGTTTAGCTAAATCTAGATTTGAAAGTAATTCCAATGTTGTTCAATGCAGACACAAATTGTGAACATGTTTTATACACTAACATCCAAAGATCAAATGAGTGAAATGTTCACATTAATAGAAAACATGAACTCAGAGGGAGATGTCATTGGTAGTATTTTTTACGAAAACAAGAAGAAAACAAGCAAGAGAGGAATTTATAATGTGGGAGATAAATTTATGTACATCCAGTGCTCGGGCCCCTAGCTGTCTTTGACCATACACTGACCTCATGATCCTGCCATACAGCAATAGCACCTGAACCAAGAACGTCTCTTTAAAGGTGCGAGTTGTGTACAATAATAGGTCTAGCTCTAGCCCATGGTGAGGTAAACTGCAGATTGAGATACTTTGGCTGGGATTCAGTCAACATTTGTCGCTAACTTTGACTTATGAATAAATATGAGTGTTTTAATAAATACGAGCGTTTTAATAAATACAATCAAATAAATCGTATCCTGTATCATTTACCCAAGCCTTTCATTTATAAATGGAATATACTGAATACTGTGCCAACAATAAAACTCTTGAAATGTGTAATCCACATATAATGAATGATATGTGTTGGTTTATAGTTTAATATTTAAAGACAATTATATTTTTCTATCATATCAAAATGAAGAAAAACTAAATTCCTTGAAGTTGGAGTCAAAGTAATAAATGTGAAATATGTACTTTCCCAGCTAAAACACAAATCTTTGTAACCTTTGCTTAGTTAAAAATGCTTTTTAAATTCCTATACAAAAAAAGAACAACTTGCAGTTGTTATTAAACATGTGGTTGTGGTTAAGCAGAAAATAATGGTTTTAAAAGTTAAAATTGCACAGGGTTTGCTGCCCATTTTATGAACATCCAACTTTTCAAAACAGCCACAATCGAATGATTCCAAATAGAAATGATATCTTATTTGTATGGAACTACCTCCAAGAAAAAAAGAAAAAAAAGATAATAAAACCATCATCATCATGAAACTTGGTCTAATACCGAAATGGCCTCCCTCACTGTCATACTGATTTCTCAGTATCAGCTGTGTGACATCAGAAAGGGAGGTTCTTGGGGCCTCGGATAGTGTAGCTGTCTAACACACTTGCATTAACATGAACATGAAACATAAAACATGAACAAATCTGAAACAAAACTTTAAAACAGAAAGGGAGGTTCTTGTATTTTAATTGGCAGCAATATATTGCCCAATCCACTGTAAGACATGGCACTGCTGTCATTTTATGGAGCTTTGGTTGGCCTAAAGCTCTGCCTTCCCTCTTGTGACTTTTAATTATTACAATGGCTGAGCGCTTAGCTAAAAACACAGAAGCCTCCAGTCTTTGATACATTTTTGTAGACACGACAAGTTTGAGATTAGCATATGAGTTTGGCCTTGACTTTTGGTTGATAGAGCTTACTTTTTCAATCACAATTTATGACAAAACAAAATATGATGCAAAATAATGATTCCCTTTGCTATATTTATATTTGTTTTAGTTTATATTTGTCATTATTTAATTCATTTAAATTATTATTTTTCATTTCCATGATATCTTTAAGAAATTTTGAGGAGGCAATGCTGCGTTTGTGGGTCCTGGAGCGGACACAGGGTCTGCTGGTTTTCCTTGTCACTCAGCACTTACTTGCTGAGAATGATGCTTACGAAGGCTGAATGAGGCATCTATTCAGGAATCTGATGGGGTTCCTGGGAATACAGTACTCAAAGGGTCATTCATCCTCTCAGATACTCCCAGCGCATGTCAGGGGTTCTGGGTGATCACAGCAAATAGAACCATTCATGGAGGGAAGGATGGAAAAAAAGAAAAAAGACATTTGTACTGAAAGTGTGAAAAGATCTTCTGTCATTGGCTGACACATCGAGATCAGCGTTTCCTTGGCTGATGAGGTCATGCTTATGTAGTGCCTCAGAGCTAAATTTAGCTCATTTGTCATTGTCATTGTATCCTTTCAACCTCAAAGTGCTGGAGTACAGAACCAAAAGAACAAAAAATGTGTTACTGTCCAATGAATTATGGTGCTCACTGTATATATACAATTGGTAGATTTTTTTATGTTTTTTCTCCCAATTTGGTGGCCAATTGTAGCCTCTATTTCTTTCAATTCGCCCTCCCCCACAGGCCACCATCCATCACTACAGGTCAAGCTAATATTCTGAGTCCGGCAATGATCCGCCTCCTCCGAGATGGAACTCACCCACCTACTTTACAGGGACGCCCGTCACGGTGAGCTTGTGTCGGCTCTCCCTCCCCCTGGGGCGGACAGCCAATCTCCGCCCCCAATCGGGGCTCCCAGCCAGAGCCAGGCTGGCGCAGCTAGGTTTCGAGCTGCAGTGGGCAACTTGTATTCCAGGTAAATGCTTTGACCATTACACCACCTGAGGCCCCTAGAATCAACATTCTGCAGTGAAATCTGTCCATCTTGGTTAAATATGCAGAAGCGTCTGATTTGAGAAACGGTGCCATGTCCGAGTGTAAAAACTGCCTTAATGAATTACTGTAAAGTAAGAGTGCCACAGTAATATCAGGAACGTTTCAGTCTGGAGCATTGTAATATAAGACTTATCTTGTCTTATTCTGCCCCCTCTTCCTTCAGAATAAGTTTATGCAGAATGGAGGACCTCAATAAAGGAAAACAGTCGCACATGAAGCACCATGTGATGCTCAAGCCAGGTGAGTTCAGGTGCTATTTATTGTGTTACCAGAAAATGAAATTTAAAGTACTTTGCAGTGTCACCGTATTGTACAAACATAAATTTGAAGCCATTTTAAAAATGCAAGTTCAAAGTATGATTTTTGTTCTCTTTAGTACAGAATATAAAAACCTCTGTTCCATGCCAATTCCTTTCTGAGGGCATTTTCCATTTTCCAAAACAAAAAAGGGGTGCTGTTGTTTAAACATTTGCACAATACATCTTTGAAAATCTTTGTATTTCCATCGGATTTATCTTCTATCTCTTCTTTCCTATCTGACTTAAAAATGTTGAGAATTGAATGATACACAGAAACACACAGCTTGACTTGAGGATAATATTTCTAATATACGCCAATTATATTCTATAATTGACAAATTACTCAGTAATTTATTTTATACAGTATTTCTAGATTTGGGGGTAAATATAGTAGTTCTGGCCTCAGCTGGTGCATGGAAACACGTTAGCTAGTAATTATGGGGCGAAATGCATAGGAATTTTGACAGTTGCCATCTGTGGGTCTCCAGTGATCCCTTGCTTCCAACAGTGACGTAGGCACTTTCATGGTGTACAGCTCACTATCCTGGCTACCCTTCACCTCTGTCTCTGCAACAATCAAAACAGACACACAAAGGCTGATTAATGAGGTGCATATGTT
This sequence comes from Aldrovandia affinis, assembly GCA_029706075.1. Taxonomy (NCBI): domain Eukaryota; kingdom Metazoa; phylum Chordata; class Actinopteri; order Notacanthiformes; family Halosauridae; genus Aldrovandia; species Aldrovandia affinis. The sequence goes on from JAINUG010000242.1 coordinate 793,428, forward strand.
AAAGAATCGTGTTTCGGGGTGTGAGCTGTCTATCAGGGGTCGTGGTTAAAAACCTGACTGTACCAGATCAGCCCCGGTGGGGATCCCCGATCAGGCTGTTTGCCCCAGGGGGAGGGGGGAGGGACAGCTGGCACGTGCTCGCAGCGATAGGGCAACCTCGTAAACAGGGTTGGGTGAGTTCCATCTTGGATGAGGTGAGCAGTGCCTCGAGGTATTAGCTCATCCCAGCGGGCGGCAAGTTCATGGGGGAGGGTAAAAGTGAAGAAATAGAGGGTATGATTGGCTATCAAATTGGGAGAAAAACGGGGGAAAATTCAGAAACAAAAAGAAAAAAGAAAAAAATGAATTCTGTTACATCACATGAGGATTACAATGTGAGCTACCTGAAAATGGTGGGATTGAGGGAGGTAGTGTGTGCTGCAGAACGAGCAGGGGACAGAACTTTTAGCATGTACAGCAGGCCTCAGGAGCGCTAAGAAAACATCTTTCTCTGAGTTCAAGTCTGATCCATGTCTCTCAGCCAGGACACTCAGACTGATTTATTCACTGGAGAATCAGAGGAATGTGGCCTTTGACTGCGCTAAAGCCACACTTCCCATAAACCAACAATCATATAAATACACCGTGCACATCGCCAAAAAGAAAAGATTGCTTTAAATTGCATTTCCCGTCATTGTTAAAGCCTTAGACATTGCTGGTTCATGAATAATGTCCCAGCCAACTTGCCGGTTTGTGATGAATGGCAACGATGATGTAATGATAGATTGTGTTTGTGGTTCATTCCTGATTATCTCTAATATCCAGAGTTTGCCACACCAAAGCCCGCGTTGCTAAGGGTAATAAAAGGCTTGAGACAAACCACACCCAGATTACACTTTATATTCCATCAGCATTCAGGTAGTATAATCCCTAAATGCAAAGTTATCAAACATTCCATACTTTTTTTATGCAGTTTTATTTTCTGATTAAAGCATTAAAAACATAATGTATACAGCATGTCACAGTTATTATTTATTTTACATTCCAGATATTTTATGCAAATATAAATCTTCCATCTGTATAAAACTTTAATAATATGCTACCTAATGAAGAGCTGAGTGGCTTAACTGTGATTTTTTAAAATTTTATTTCAGATTTTTTCCCCCATTTTAGTAGCCCGGGGCAGACAGCCTCTCTCCTGGCCAGGGCCAATCTGACGCAGTCAGGTTTTGAACCGTGACCACAATAAGTAGTTCACACTCGCAAAGCACCAGTCAATGTGAGTGTGTTAGACCGCTACTCTATTCGAGGCCCCTGGTTTAACTGTGATTTTCGACAATCTGTTGCAATTGCAAGTTACATTCAAGGGGGTGTCAATCACCGTGGAAGGCTCCATAGTGTCTCCGTCCCAGTCTGCCAGGAGTCTTGGGGTAACCCTGAACAACCAGCTGTGCTTCTCGAGCCATATTGCATATTCACTCGGACCTGCCGTTTCTCCCTCCACAACATAAGATAAGATAAGATAAAACTTTATTTATATAGCACCCTTCCCAGCACGAGTGCACAGAGTGCTTCACAACAAGGTCACAGTACAAAATGTCAAATATCGAAATTAAAATACATTAATACATTAATGTACATTAAAATACATTAATAACCCATAAAAAAACAACATAAAACCTTATTTAAAATATCAAATTAAAATACATGCAAATCTCACAATAAAAAGATACAAAAGTGCAACAAAACAGTACAGGACAAGCAACAGCCACAAGCAAAAACGGCAGTTAAGTCTCTCAGTGCCCAAACGGTGCGTTTTCAGCTGCCCTTTGAAAATGTTCACTGAGGCCAAAGCTCTCAAGTCCGGGGGGAGTGTGTTCCAGAGCCTTGGAGCTACCGCCCCAAAAGCCCGGTCACCCTTTGTTTTGAGCCTGGTCCGAGGCTCCACCAGGAGACCCTGGTTGGACGACCTCAGAGACCGGCTGGATGAGTAGGGCAGGATAAGATCGCACAAGTAACCGGGGGCTTGACCGTGGAGGGCTTTGTATGTGAACACCAGTACCTTGTACTGGATCCTGAAATGCACAGGTAGCCAATGCAGGGAGGCAAGTATGGGTGTGATATGACATGACTTTTTGGACCTGGTGAGCAAACGGGCAGCTGCATTTTGGACCAGTTGTAGCCGATCCACAGATGATTTGTTAAAACATGTGAACAGTGAGTTACAATAATCAAGCCTGGATGATATAAATGTGTGAACAGACATTTCCAGCTCTGCATGTGACACAATGGACCTGAGTTTAGCAATATTTCTGAGGTGGAAAAAGCAGCTGCGGGTCAAAGATTTAACATGCTTGTCCAAATGCATAGATTGATCAAAGTTAACACCAAGGTTTCTAATATCAGAGCGGACATTTCCTTTTAGGGACCCCATATGATTTCCGACCCTTGCGGCAACACTATCTGAGGCTATGATCAGAACTTCAGTCTTTGCCGCATTGAGCTGGAGGAAGTTACTCGCCAACCAGTCTTCAATGGCAGACAAACATTCGTGTAGTATGTTGAGTTTCAGCATATCATCAGGTCTAAAAGAAAAATACAGCTGGATATCATCCGCGTAGCAGTGATATGACACACCCTTAAAGTTACTGATAATGAGGCCTAGGGGGAGCATGTATAAGGCAAAAGAAGTGGAGCAAAACAGAACAAGCGGAGTTGGACTTAAAAGGGCCAACGGCCACGGCAAAACTTCTCTCTCTGAGGTAGGAGGCGAACCAGTCTAGGGCGCTCCCAGAGACGCCCACCCACTCGCTGAGCCTATCTAACAGGATGCGGTGATCAACCGTGTCAAAAGCTGCACTAAGATCTAACAGGACCAACACGGCACATTTGCCTGAGTCTGCAGACATCAAAATATTGCTGGAGACTCTAAGAAGAGCTGTTTCTGTGGAGTGGTTTTTACGGAAACCTGATTGGAATTTGTCTAAAATATCCTGGTTATTCAGAAAAGTAGAGAGCTGGTTGGAGACAACTTTTTCTAAAACTTTTGAGACAAAAGGTAGCTTGGAGATGGGCCTGTAATTTTTTGGGAGGGAGGGGTCAAGGTTGGGTTTTTTAAGGAGGGGCTGAACGACCGCCTGCTTAAAATAGGATGGGGCAGAGCCAGATTTAAGGGAACTGTTTATAATAGAGACCAAGCAAGGGCCGACAGAGCTGATAACTTCCTTTAGCATAGATGTTGGTAAAATATCTAACGGACTGAAGGAAGATTTCATGGAGCTCACTAAATCGGTTAGGTCATGCAGGGAGATACCAGAGAAACTACTCAGAGTTGCCTGCCTAGCTGGGCAGATGGGGAGGGGGGGGGTGATACTGGCCCTCACCTCAGCAACCTTGTTCACAAAAAACAAAAGAAAACCATTGCAGTCTTCATTTGAGAAAACAGGTACAGAGGGGAGAGGAGGGCTAACAATATTATTGATGGTTTTAAACAGTACACTGGGATTTCGCTTACTAGAAATAATGAGGTTAGCGAAATAAGCAGCCCTAGCATTCTTAACCATATAATTGAATTCAGATAAAAGATCTTTAAGATAGAGACGGTGGACCTGAAGGTTGGTAGCTTTCCACAGCCGCTCTGTTTTACGACATTTACGCCTAAGATTGCGGATATCCTCATTTAGCCAAGGAGAATTAACAACGGGGACACTACGTGTTACCAGGGGGGCGACATCGTCTAGAATAACAGAGCAGTGTGTGTTAAAAACATCCGGAGGATCCGACCGTTCCTCACCCAAGAGGCCACTCAACTCCTGGTCCAGGCCCTGGTGATCTCACGTCTGGACTACTGCAATTCCTTGCTGGCAGGCCTTCCGGCCTGTGCCATCAAGCCACTGCAACTAGTCCAGAACGCTGCCGCTCGCCTGGTGTTCAACCAGCCGAAGTTCACCCACGTCACCCCTCTACTCTCCTCTGCACTGGCTCCCCATCGCAGCACGCATTGCTTTTCAAGCGGCCAGAGGTACTGCTCCCCCATACCTCCAGTCACTCATCACTCCCTACACCCCGCCCAGACCCCTCCGCTCCGCCTCCGCTGGCAAACTGACTGCCCCATCCCTCCGGGCGCCTGGCAGCCGCTCCTCGCGGTCTCGCCTCTTCTCTGTCCTGGTCCCTCGCTGGTGGAACGACCTCCCACAATCGGTCAGGACTGCGGAATCACTTCCAATCTTCCGCAAGAGACTCAAAACCCACCTCTTCAGACTCCACTACCACTGAACACTGTCCATCTAGTCAATCTGTCGTCACCACTGTTTACTTGTTCTACACTATTTAAAAAAAAAACAACAACAACAAAAAAAACCCCACTAATCTTTTCTTTCCCAGTGTTACAGGTATGGTATGCAGACGCCTGCAATGATGTCTATTGCTGTTTTACTGCACTGATCTTTTGCGCTAACTATGATTGTTCTTACCTTGTATTAATGCACATCTTGTAAGTCGCTCTGGATAAGAGCGTCTGCTAAATGCTTAACCCTCTGAGGTCCGTGCTAAGCTTTTAGATGTTTTTAGATTTTGGCATGGTCTGATATTTATCTCAATTTCATCAATTTAACACACACTTACTCCAAAGTGTTTGATATTTTTATTTGAAGGACAATCACAGCTACATTTGTATGCCATCAATAGTTTGGTCAGTATCATATGCAGCTTGTAAATAGATCTACAAACACACAAGTTAAAAATAGTAAATTTTTCTGCTGTCACAAAAGTTGTGAAAGCACACACTAAACTATAGTGACGAATTGTTTTGCCAATGTGCGTTTGTTCATCAGGGTCTTGGTTATGTAAGGGTGTGAAAACAGTTTAGCACATCTGAGATCTAAATAGCTAAAAACCTGTTTTTATCAGAACTGGTCACATTTATTTCAGGCTGTGGGAGGGCTAAATGCTAAATACCTGAATATTCATTATTCATTGTCCACACCTCTAAGATCTGTCAGATGGGCCATCTCACTGGGCCATCAGTGTTATATTCTGAGTTCCTGTTCTGTTGTTTTTTGGTCTTTGTTTATTTTTCATTCAGTCCTTATTCATTATTCTTTATCCAGTATTGCATTTTCCCTGTTCTGTCACGTTCTGCTCCCTGTCTGTCCTTGTTCCGTTTATTTCGAGATCCACACCTTGTCTTGTCATGCACTTCGGGAGTTTATACTTTTCGGGTTTTTTCCGCCTTCGCTTATTATATCGTTTTCTTCCTTCTTACTTTCTAGATTGCACTTTGTATATATTAGGTAGATGTGTATAGTACTAACCAACTAATCTACTAACGTTAGGGAATTCATATATTTTCACGAGTATTTGAAAACAAGCGAAATAAATAACATTTTAGGCTGTTTGAAAAGTATTATTCCATAGATCTTGTGTGCATATTGCTATTTGTTACGTTGCAACACGCGGAATATGTAGTCACAAGACGCTGAATTCATATATTTAATATATATACGAGTATTTGATAACATGGCAAATCAAATATAGTTACTTACTCTTCGTCAGTTATTGTCTTCCCGCTTTTCATCAATACTCTCAAACACTGCAGCGCAGAAAATCTTTCCATCCTGAATAAAATTGTATGTCTGTATAAAATCTTGCTTCAAATTGTAGGGACAGTTTATGTGTTTACGCCCGGCGTTTTCACACATGGCCCCACGCCCCCCCCACACACCTCCCCACACCTCCCCGAAACTCGCACCTAGTTACCATGTCAATAGAAGGGGACGTTACTACCAGGTAAAAAAGAGAGTAAAAGGCAAGGTTTACTTTTGGTCTAATTAACCTAATTTAAAAATCCCATTTGATTTGCCAGTGCTCAAATCGGAAAGTCGCGATTCTAAGGTTTCTGTCAATGTTTTTGTCGCGTGTGTATGATAAAATATCGCGAAGTTAGAAATAGTAATATACTTTTATTGCTGCTGGGAGCGGCGCCGCTCCCGTCGACCTCAGGGGGTTAAAATGTTAAATGTTAAATGTTAAATGAAGACATAAGGACTAAAAGTGTGCATGTGCCAAATAAAACAATGACTTACAAGCTGCCAACATATATATTAAGGATATTTGTATGAGAGATGAACGAGCATATGAAGAGGAGAAAAGGTGTCACCTTTCTTCCAGCTGTAAAGAAGAACAAATTCAGTGTAGTAAAAGCCGGATAAATTTAATCTTCTATAGAGAAATTATGTAACTATTCCCTAAGATGCAATTAGCCTGGCTCCTTTAAAAGATCTTAATGGACATAACAGAAGAGCTATGGATCCCAGAAAGTCTTCTGCTAAATGTAATAACTTTTCCTGAAGAATTGCTTCTCTGAATGATTAACGCTGGTCTTTACCTGCCAGCTGAAACCAGAAAGGCTCAAGACGTGTTCAGGTTCTACCAGAACAACTGACTCTTGCGAGTGTTTTCCTAACGCTGTGCAGCTCACAGGTGTTAGTCAGAATTTCCTCTCTGTGAGCAGTGACCTTGCAGAAAACCTCACTGAGTGAGGTTCATATTCATTCATTACAAATAATGACCCAGGACTTTTACTGTTTCAGCCCACCAGGCCCGTCTTTTCCATTGGTGTTGATCTGACACTCTGAAACTGATATTTTAAATAAATCACTAGAATTATAAGAGCCCATTTCTACAGCTTCTGCTACGGCACCATCTTTCTTGGATAGTCTGATATTTCTAATTTCACACCAGAACGGCATCCATCTTGCCACAAGCCTTAATGAAAGACTTAATTTGCTGGTGAAGGGCTCCAGCCAGGTTTGTCAGCACAAACATTGGCACTTCAGAGAATGGTGTTTGTGCTGAGTTTGCTATTTTAAAATGGTGAAAAGCAAAGGGTTCTCATAGCGAACTCAGGTATAATGAATGCGTAACGTTTGCGGAATGTTTTTTTTAAATCCCAAAGCTGATTCGGCCAAGGCTCTTTTTGATATACTGCATTTAAGCAGGGCCCCATATCTCCAGATGAGAGGAGACCGCTCATCCAGGCAAACTTGCAGTACAATTCTGCAAATGCTGTACATTATGTCATGATGTCATTTTCATACATAAGGAGCGGTCTGGTTTTGACTGCATTGTTTTCTCACTCGTGTTTCCGTAATCCGTGGGTTAACACGTTTACGGTTCGAGCGTGAGCGTACAGTAAAGGTGTTGAAACACATGCACAAAACAAATGTTGTTTTCTTTGGCAGATTCCACACTCCTCATTAATCTCTCAGAGATGAGGTCCCCAGAGTCGAAGACCATTCAAATAAACATGGTTAAAGAGGCAAATAAAACCAAAACTCTCAGAAATCGAGAGCATTCCGGAAAGTTCTGCCTGGGAAACTACAGTGTTTTTTTGGGGGGGTGGGGGGGTTTCTTGAATTTTTAAGACAAACATTCATATATATATATATACTATATAGCCATACAACTCAACATCAGAGCAACACAGCTTGTGGTAACAGCTGGGTTTATAGATCACCTTTCAGCACAGAGCCGAAGGTTGAACCCTCTAAATTTGCCCATATTCATGGAAATAGCTTTGAAGGGAAATGCTGCCCACAAAATGTAAAACAATTAGGTCAGGCAACGGATGTCGTAACAATGAATTCAGCCAGGTGACGAAGGTGTGGGAACACAAGCACCTGGGTCTCTGCCCCTCCACAGGCCTTCTTATACTGTAGTGAGACCAGCTCAGCAGGGAGAGACCCTGCAATAGTCTGATTCACAATGGTTTCTCAAAGTTACAATGCAGGGAGAGACAAATCACTGATTTACAAGCCTAAAATACAGAATTTGTATTTGTTCTGTGTACAGAGGCTATTGGAGTGATGTGTAGGTGAGCGTTCTGGCCCAAAAATGGCTACACACTGCTGCTGGTTGATATGACATTCCCCCTTCCCTGTAAAGAGCTTCGAGGTCATGAGATGAAAAGACACTATATAAAAACAATCCCATTGGAGAAACCCAGCGAGGTGCAGTAAATTCACTTACACACATCAAAACTGTGTATACCAGTGACAGCAGATAAGCTTGTCTTTGTGTGCAGGGCACGTTACGCATGTGTGTCAGGGATTCACTAATGTGTTTGTAAAGAGATATGAAACACAACTCTTCGCCGGTCACATTAATGAAAGTGCTGCGTTTCTGTATAAGCAGTGAATCACTCTGAGCTCTAAATCTCCCCAACACAATGCTGTAGTGTCTGTTACACAGCTCAACTGTTTTTAATGAATAAATCCCAGCTCAGCTGGTCCAGTGTGGGGGTTTGGTGATGTCGTGTTTCGCTTGGTCTGTGTCCCACCCTGAGACAGAGCCTGGCAGCACTAGCGTTCACTCCTCTCTCCCTTTGTAGAGTGTTAACTTCTCTCTCTGGTTGTTTACTCCTCTCTCTGCCTTTGTACAGCATTCACTCCCTTCTCTGTGTGTTCACTCCTGTCTCTGTCTTTGTGGAGTGTTCACTCCCCTCTCTGTGTGTTCACTCCCCTCTCTGAGTGTTCACTCCCCTCTCTGAGTGTTCACTCCCCTCTCTGTGTGTTCACTCCTCTCTCTGTCTTTGTAGCGTGTTCACTCCTCTCTCTGCTATGCACCAAGCTGTTTACACTGTCGGCTAATGTGTATTATTCTTCCATAATGACTTACTGTAATAGAGCACTGCTCTATTGCCCTGAGGAGAGATATAAACTGGGGGGGAGGACGTCCTGACTCGGTGCTTGATGGAGGGCTGTTGCCTGGTGGTGCCTTAATGAAGAGAGGATGAAATGACCCCCTCTCTGCTCATTGAGAAATACATGGAGCATAAGTGTGTTTTGGAGTTGTGCTACAATGTGCGCTGTGTCCTTAAATGGCAGTGATGATATATCTCTCTGATGCAGCCAGGCAGCCTTCACACTGTGTCTCTGGGGCAACAGTACAGCTTGTGGTCGGAGCGCAAACAGCAGCTTGTTGAGGTGTTCCGACAGCAGCGGCCCTCTCCTTAAAAAACAAATATATTGTCAACACACCCTAGATACAACTGGCAAAGGGAAAGCCTAAATGCTGAAGCAAAATAATGTATAGAAAGCCAAACCTTCATGTATGTGTGAAACATATGGACAATAACAAGGTGGATCTCCTGCATCTATGAGCTCAGAACCCATCTGTCCCACTTTCAGTACAACCCCATACCCATCTGTAACGCTCCCAATACGACCCCATACCCATCTGTAACGCTCCCAATACGACCCCATAACCATCTGTAACACTCTCAATACAACCCCATACCCATTGTAACACTCTCAATACGACCCCATACCCATCGTAACACTCTTAATACGACCCCATAACCATCTGTAATGCTCTCAATGCGACCCCATACCCATCTGTACCACTCTCAACATGACCCCACACCCATCTATACCACTCTCAATATGACCCCACACCCATCTGTAACACTCTCAATATGACCCCACACCCATCTGTAACACTCTCAATATGACCCCACACCCATCTGTACCACTCTCAACATGACCCCATAACCATCTATACCACTCTCAATACGACCCCATAACCATCTGTACCACTCTCAATACGACCCCACACCCATCTGTACCACTCTCAATATGACCCCACACCCATCTGTAACACTCTCAATATGACCCCACACCCATCTGTAACACTCTCAATATGACCCCACACCCATCTGTAACACTCTCAATATGACCCCACACCCATCTGTAACACTCTCAATACGACCCCATAACCATCTGTAACACTCTCAATACGACCCCATACCCATCTGTACCACTCTCAATATGACCCCACACCCATCTGTACCACTCTCAATATGACCCCACACCAATCTGTACCACTCTCAATATGACCCCACACCCATCTGTACCACTCTCAATACGACCCCATACCCATCTGTACCACTCTCAATATGACCCCACACCCATCTATACCACTCTCAATATGACCCCACACCCATCTGTAACACTCTCAATATGACCCCACACCCATCTATACCACTCTCAATATGACCCCACACCCATCTGTACCACTCTCAATATGACCCCACACCCATCTGTACCACTCTCAATATGACCCCGTACCAATCTGTACCACTCTCAATATGACCCCATACCCATCTATACCACTCTCAATACGACCCCATACAAACTGCTGCTCCAAGGCTCAAATAGCCTGCTTCCATATGTTTAATAATGTTTTCTTTGTTTAGAGTAGTATTGTACATGCCTGTTCATGCATGGCCATCCTCATTCCCTCTATTAAAAAAATCACACCTGATTGGAAACTCTGAACACTAATTTCTCACAAATTATAATCTTTACTCTTCTTAATGTAGTTTAAATTGCTTTTGTTAATTTCTCATATCCATGTAGGAGATTAGAAATAATATGAATGTAGTTTCCTCTTTGTTTTATCACTGTTATTGATTGATCTCATGTCTACACTAAAAACTAAAAACTAAAAATACAATAATTATTGTCAATCCGTTGCTGGTAATTCCTACCATTAGCAAGCTTCCCTGTTTTTAATTGGTAAACTTCGTTCATTGAATAACTCTTTCTGTTCTCGTAATTATCTAAACTCCAAAACTCGTAGAGCAAGCCATATAAGGCATACAAATCATTTTGTTATGCTAATTCTTGTGTTGCACTGTCTACTGACTGATTTAAGAACTGTGTCCGTATTCCCTAAGAATTAAGGGAATACAGGACCAGGTTCAAAGGAACATACGTCTCTCTCTCTTTCCTATAAGCACAATGCGATACAATCTACAGCTCCCAAAAGTGCTATTATTTTCTCAGGCCCAACAGAAAAGTATTTTAAAAACTTTCTAAAAAGTTGATAAACACTTACGGCCTGTAAGTTTCTGTTCAATCTTTCTATAGGCACCAGAAACAACTTAAAAAAAATATTTTGGCAATTTTCTGATGGACCCTGGCAAACTATTTTTATACAAGTAGTTTTTCATCAAGTAGACAGTTGTTTGCGTGTGTGCGTGAGGAAAGAAGACAGTACTGTTGCATCTAATAACGGCCAATTATAAAAATACGGAAGAGGTTATCTTGCCGCAGTGGGAAAACCGTCCGCAGACTAATCGCAGGGGAGCTCTACTGGGAAAGATGGGAAATATCAGTTCCCTGAGGGCTTGGGAGTCAGAAGAGGAGAATTACTATTCCTTACTCCAACACATCACTGTCTATTATGAGACTTACGGCAAATGACATATTTTGAACATTGATAGTCCATTACTAGTAGGCAAAAGAATTATAGCCATCAAAAAATGTAGATCCTGTTACATTGCGGCTTCAAGAGCTTTAATGTGCCACGTTAGCTGCAAATTTATTTCCGAGCCACTTAAATGAACTATGAATTTTACAAGCGACTTGAAGACAAGCTTAACATGAAGTTGATCTATGCCTTAGGCAGTAGCGATTTCTTTAAGATAACGAGGGAAGCTCGGCTTCCTCTATAATGTTAATAATAGGCTATATTATAATTATAATTATATATTTTAAATACAACATTAATAAACAGTTTTACTTCATATCTATTTTTAAAAATACCACAAATAGAGAGTGGTATTTCAATTCCATGATATGTCACTTAGACTGAAATGTTTGTTTAAACCAGCACTATTTATCCCCTCACGCGCTTGAAGCTGTCAGTGGAAGCTCAGCGGTCGCAGTTGTCTCTCGGTTTCTATGGACTTCCTGTATTAAATGCAATAATGTGTGATGGGTTTTGGGGAATTTAATTGGACAATATTGACCCACCTGGAAGCCGAGATTCAGATTTTGACATTTCTCCGTCAATCAGGATCAGGCTCCATCCCTGTCCAGTAGAAGATAGCTATAAACAATATTTATGGAAGTTTTCAGAGAGTGACATCTGTTACAGGTAAGGTTGGCAATAGTTTGAATTATTTGGTCTCCTATTATTGTAATTCGGTATTTTAATTGAACTGTTAATCATTTCTATTCTAAATTGATTTCTTGGAGTCTGAAAGTTACCCACAGTAGCTAGCTAATGTTGGATAATTGCATTGATTTGTCAATCTGCTAATTTTCTTGAGCTAGCTTAGCTAATGTTAGCTAGATAGCTGATGTTTGCAGTTCAGATCAAACATGAGATGTTAGCTAGCTAGCTAGTTAGCATGATGTTTTAGAAGAAAGTCTGAATATTCAACATGTCAAATAATAAGCTGCGGTTTTGTTCTAGCTAAAGTTAGCTACTAGATAACGTAATATGGCAAAGAATACATCTCATCTCGCATGTTTCAACTGAACTGGGTTAACATTAGCTAGCTAGCTATATGCCTGATATTGAGGATTGTGAAATCAGAGAAAATATCATATGTCATATTGATACTAGAGGACACTTTGTTATGAAATAAAGGAGATCATCATCATCAGAGCAGCAGGGCCACTGAGCAGTATCACCAGAGCAGCAGAGGAGGTCAGATCCCCCTCCAATTTGTCAACATGTTATTGAATGATGGTGGTAGGATTGTGTTAAATTATATGATGTCAGGCGTTTAATATGAGGATAGTCTCTATTTTGCAGTAGTTAGGCAGGCAGAATGTAAACATATAATTTTTATAGGCTGTGATATTATCATGCCCATTTACTTCAGCCGGAACTGATTATTTTGGTCCTTGAGGATCTGTGCTCCTTCTTTTTATAGACTTTTGAAAGGTACAAGCAATTTCTGTCACCTTTCCTGTTTTCACATAACTATAATTTTCATTTCATTACAATTTTTTTTTTTTTTAAGCATACATTAATGTAAACAGCTAGTAAACCTAGGAATGTGAATGCCTATTTTGTGTTGTGTGTCTTTGAGGCCTTGAAACAATTTAGTATGCTAGTTTGCTACATCCAGCATACAAAACAAAATGGGTCATTTGTCAGAATAATTTAGTGCTGTGCCAAACCCAAACATGTTCCCTCCACGTTTCTCTCCGTGCAGCTGGGACTCTGCTTATTTGACCTGTTTGGAGAGTCAAATTTTGGGGATTTTTTTGCTCATTTCTAAATAAGTGATTATAGAGTCCCTAATACTGCGTATTAGTAACAGATGGGCAGTGGTGTGTGAGTTAACCAGGGAGACTGTACATGCTGGTGTGGTCAGTATCTCTAGTGTGGGGTGGGGGGTTATTTCTCAGAGATATGGGCAGGGGGGCAGTGTGGGTGATGATGAAAAATGGCTGGGGGGCCATCACTGAATGCAGCCTCAGGACCACTGCAGAGAGCTTTGACATAACCTTCAAAACTGCAGGTAACTGCCAAAATAAAGGAAACACCAACATAAAGTGTCTTAAATGGGAACTCTGGAACTCTATTGGAGGGATTCAACACCATTCTTCCACAATAAATTCCATCATTTGGTGTTTTGTTGATGGTGGTGGAAAACGTCTCCGGTGGCGCTCCAGGATCTCCCATAAGTGTTCAGTTGAGATCTGGTGACTTCCATGGCATGTGGTTTACATCATTTTCTTGCTCATCAAACCATTCAGTGACCACTCTGGTTGTGACCACTCTGCCCTGTGGATGGGGGCATTGGCATCATGGAAGATTTATTCTAATGTAGGTAATAAAGCAAGCTATGACATTGATCCATACATAAACATCCCAAGGCATAATGACGTTGCCATATGGGTTGTACTGGAGTTTGTTGGGGGACGTTTTCATGCTTTTTGGAGTATGTTGGTATGTCCCTTATCTGTTCTCGTTCATTTGGGCTACAGTGGCTCATGTTAAAATAGGAAAAACTTGCTGTATCTCAACAAATATTTGGGTTATGCATGAGCAAATCCTCTGGACCAACCAACAGCATTGTGGGTAAGTCAAAAAATCTATCATGATATAAATGCCCGTATTTCAACAACCATTGTTTTATGTTGATGTATTAGCACCCTCTAGTGGTAAATTGTAGCTGCATAAAACACGGCTGAAATCTCAGATACACAGGGATGAATTCAACAGCCGAATATGGCCAGTCGTTTTAACATTTAATCGCAGAGTTAAATTTTACATCAGAAACGTAATTTATAATACCAATAATTGCATTTCCTGATACGTGTTTACCCTAAATAAACGGAAATTTGAAATTTAGATTAAAATGCATGAGAAAACAAGTTTGATTTTATAAAATATATACAATTATACTTATATAAAGTAATTCTAGGGATCTGTATTAGGATTAGGATTAGAAGACTTTTATTATCCCAAAAGAGGGATATATGTTTGGCAGTTTCAATACACATTAAAACATTTAAATACACATAGGAACATTTAAAAAATGATATAATATATGCCATTTAGCAGACACTTTTATCCAAAGCGATTTACAGTAGTGAGTGCATACATTTTTCAGTATATGTGGTCCCAGTGGGAATTGAACCCACAACCTAAGCATCGCCAACACCATGCTCTACCAACACAGCCACATAGAACAAAAAATGGAATATAGGAACATAGAAAAAAGGCACATATAATAAAAAAGCATTTAGTACATTCAGGGCAAGTTCCATTGTTCCATAACTGCATCTAGCCCAGTACATTTAGGGCATTCAAAGTACCAAAGTGCATTTATTGCAACTAAACAGAACAGTTTGACGGCAGCTGGGATAAAATAATTACCCCGCCTCTGTAATTATATGCATTAATTTATCATTTATCATTTTAAAGTCATCTACATTTATGAATATTGTATCCATTTTTGGAAATGAAACTCCAAATAATAAGCTATAAATGAAGTTCTATCTATTGTGTGTCCATGAAAGTTAGACTTAAACTTTTCCTCAAAGGATTTTTTTCTCCCCAGAAATCACAGGGAGGACCGCGGAATACTTTTATTTCAGACGCTAGATGGGAGTGTTGTACCATTGATAGATTTATTTTCCCCCATTGCCATTGAGGATTTAAAAAGTGTGCAATCTTATCTAAGATGGGCCTGCGTGGGTGCAAGGCTTTGGTAATTACCTAGCACTAAAACACCTTATTCAACAAATCAAGGTCTATTGATTAGCTGATTAGTTGAATTAAGTGCTTTGGTGCAGGACTGGAACAAAAGCTGGCCCTACTGGTAAAGACTGGAGAATGCATCCATGATGGACTATTGGCAAGCTGGTTGCTTTTTAATTAGTTGGCTATTGTAGAATCCCATAGAATCCCACTCAAACACACCAAATGGCAGAAGTGTCGGAGTGGTGAAGGATAGCGTGTAGTCTTACCTTGTGATACCGGAACAGGATTAAATGGATGTTATCTAACTCCAATTGTTTTAACTGACTCCTATTAATTTGAGCTTTCTCTCTGTTAACAGCTACCTATAGAATTGTATAATATGCAAATGAGAGACTATAGTCTCTTAGCTCGCGTGGTGTGGCTCCACATAGTTGGTATCTCTATATGAGATGCGGACGTGCATTTGGCCTGTGTATAGCCTACCAAGGATACAATTGTATCAACGGCACTAGTGTATAGATGAGTGACTATACCTAACCCAAGTTCTATGTGTGTGTGCTGTTAACAGTATCCTTAAAACAGTGACGTGCGGTGAGGTCAATGGTTGGGGAGGCACTGGATAGTACCAGAGCCAGATTTAGGTCTACACGCATGAACCCGATAGAGGTCTCTTAAATTCACCATTCATTGGCAGGTTGCGCAATGACTATTGGTTAGGCACCGTATGTTTAATATTTCATATCAGCGTTCTTTACAACACACGCATACAGGCCTATTTGATTCACGTTTTATTTGCCAGCTTTATTTAGCTGAGCTACCAGTTTTTCAACGCACTTGTATTTCCCCAACACTCCCAAAACATAATCAGCAATAGCCAGTGCTCGTCTGTCATCACTCACATCACCAAATCCCAAGAACGCCTCCCTCACCTCACAAGTCACCTCAGTTTTAGCCACATAACGCAAAATTACATTAATAAGGTCTTATAAAATCTCACGGTTTTCCTTTACCTTAGCATTGTGGATGCTGATATTTAATCTTCGCTGTTCATTCAAAGCCAGATCTCTCCTTGAAGTTCCAAAAGTTTTTGGATTTGGCTTTGAATGTGAGTTGTCGATCTTTCATGTTTGTTGAGGCTCCTTGGTAGATTTTTCAAGTCACAAAATCCCGCCTTAGTCCAAACGTTGTCGGTAGTGGAGAACAAAAGTCAGGGAAAGCAGTAAAGGCGTAGTCTTTTCGTTGGTACCACTCTATTTTAAACGACCGTGTGATTTTCTGTCTGTTAGTTTGAAGTAGGTCCTTAAGCTCAGGCATTGGTCTTCCATTGTTTATGTAGAGATATTCAGGATGAACGAAACGAGAGTAATAAAACTAAAGGGTTGTAGCCGCAGTGCATTTTTTGCAGCAGTTGTCATTTTTCTAGCTAACGTAGAGGGATAGCAAGCGTCACCAATTACGTGGGCTCAAGATCGCCCCCCTCAGTGCGGCAGATGTAATTGCTGCCTCACCTGGTGCTTTTTCATTGCAGTTTTATGACGAGATCAGCGAGCCTAATAGACTATGGAAGGCGAGGACATGTAATGAAGGGGTCTACAAACATTCCGTTGATGACATACAGAGAGATGGTAACAGGCACGCGCTTATTGCCCGTGCTCCAGCCAGTTTCTAAGGGGTTGCGCAATCAGAGGGGAGGCAGAGCTCGTCGCTGCCGCACCTCTCGTATCTCCCTGTATTTGCAGCTGAGCTCCGCAAATTTGGCGATTTTATAAAAAATGATTGGAATCATACAGAAATTACATTTACAACACAGATCAGTGGAGAAATCTTAATATTTATTTGTTATATATTTGTTTTTTTACTTTTCGTAACAGCTATTTTCATTGGAGTATGACAGGTGAGGCTCTGCCTCCCCTGCCTCCCCTGACCGCATGTCCCTGCCTTAAAACCACAATGTGTAACTGCAGTTGTTCAGATTCATGAGAAATGCTGAGTTATGAAAATGTTTATTAGCTGGAATTGCAGCAATTGTTACAGATATGTTCAAACAGAATTTGAATAAATCAAGTGTAGACTGACAAAAACGGCTATACGTGAACGTCATGCAGGAGGTCTTTAAGCGAATCTCCTCGAAGCATACCACTTTTCCCCCTATAACCTCACACATTAAAGGAAAACCTAAAACACCAAATGAGGACACAATCACAGAAAAACAGAACTACTCCCTGTGCCATTTCTGTACGCACATCACACTGCTGTATTTCCACCATTCAGTTTTGAACAGTGTTCTGAGATCTTCAGTAAGCACCACCTGTACCACATCATCAATCACCAACCTATTGCTCATGACATCAGTTTTCCAACACCAAACATTATATTTCGGTCTTATCAGGATCTGTCAAAACTTTAGCCTTTGCGAAGGGCTCCACCTGTCACTTTAAATTCCACTGTCACGGATAGACAGAGAACCAGATGAGATGCATTCAAAACCACCTCATACAATCTGTAATTTCTTGCACTATCTGGCAATGTTGCACTGTATGTTTCAGACACTAGATGGCAGTGTTGCACTGTATGTTTCAGACACTAGATGGCAGATAATTGATTGTTTTCTCTGAGTGGCCTTCATTTAAATAAAATCGAATTCATTCCGAGTATCAGGCTCTTCAAATGTAAGACAGGGTGTTTTGTTTAGCTATTTTCCAATAATATGTTTCAATAAAAAGGAAAGTGGTAATTTTAGCTTCACAGCAGGTGGCTCCTATTTACTGTACAGCAGGCATGAGAAGGAGATCATTGATGCCATTTTTTGCATAGCTGATCAAGGGCCGAGAAGGAAAAGTATCAAAGCAGCAGTGAAAGTATGTATCAAAGAGAGACGGGAGAGAGAGCAGCTGACCCAGGGGCACTCTCTCCCTCCACCCCCCCCCTCCCTACCCCCCTCTCTGTCCCTGTGCTCAGTTTTCACACAGCTGTATTCTTCGCTCCCTTTAATATGAGCGGTGCGCTCTTGATATCATCTGAGGCTTAGAGGACAGCCGTTTCCTCGATGCTATCATCTGGATAAAAATTTGACCCGTCTCATCGCTCCATCATAAAGGAGAAATTGCTTTTCCATCAACATGCAATATATCCTGGGTACAGTATGTGTGTGTGTGTGTGTGTGTGTGTGTGTGTGTGTGTGTGTGTGTGTGTGTGTGTGTGTGTGTGTGTGTGTGTGTGTGTGTGTGAGTGACAGTATAATGAATCTTCATCACTCGTACACTGGAGAGGCAGCGTGTGTAAAATACTCGATGGTGCTCCACACCCCCCCCCCACCCCCTCCAAAACCTGCCACGTACACCCCCCCCCCATACCTCATGCCTTAGACATTAAAAGCATTCCACTGGCATCATAAGGAGAGGAACATATGCGTGTGATTCTTCTCTTTTGAAAATACATTGAAAGAATGTGTTCGTGTCAGAGCAGAGGAAGAAGAAATGAAAGACTAAACATGTTTAAAGTGAAAATATTTGTAATGGTCTTCGTGACAAAACAGAGATATAAAAGCTTACGGTAGTGACTATTAAATCCAGATGCCAGTGTGCTGATTTGTTATTGCGAGCCACGTACACCCTCAGTCATGCCCCTTTTTGCGCAGTGCCCTCTAGTGGCAAGAAGTTAACATACATTTTAAGTGTAATTGTCATGTACATCTGCATGAGTAACACACCAGAGCATTGAGCCTGAGCTGCTTCTGTCTTTAGACAGTTCCTCATCAGCTTTTGCAGTCTGATTTCCTATTCAGTGTGTTAGGTTTATAAAGTTTATAAAGTTATCCCTAACCATAATCTTTGGTATGCTCTTTAGGGTGTTAGTCTTAAGAACACCGTAAATGGGATTAAATGATTTGATGCCTAGAAGGGAGTGTCCACTTGCTAAGCAGGGAGTGTTCACTTGTTTATGAGGTAGTGTTCACTTGCTTAGCATGGGTGGTACAATGCTTAGCAGGGAGTGTTCACTTGTTTATGGGATAGTGTTCACTTGTTTAGCATGGGTGGTACAATGCTTAGCAGGGAGTGCTCACTTGTTTAGCAGGTACTGTTTACTTGCTAAGCAGGGAGTGTTCACTTGTTTATGAGGTAGTTTTCACTTGCTTAGCATTGGTGGTACAATGCTTAGCAGGGAGTGTTCACTTGTTTATGGGATAGTGTTCACTTGCTTAGCATGGGTGGTACAATGCTTAGCAGGGAGTGTTCACTTGTTTAGCAGGGAGTGTTCACTTCCTAAGCAGGGAGTGCTCACTTGTTTAGCAAGTACTGTTTACTTGCTAAGCAGGGAGTGTTCACTTGTTTATGAGGTAGTTTTCACTTGCTTAGCATGGGTGGTACAATGCTTAGCAGGGAGTGCTCACTTGTTTAGCAGGTAGTGTTCACTTCCTAAGCAGAGAGTGTTCACTTGTTTAGCAGGTAGTGTTCACTTCCTAAGCAGGGAGTGTTCACTTGTTTAGCAGGGAGTGTCAAATGCTTAGCAGGGAGTGTTCACTTGGTAAGCAGGGAGTGCCAGTTCTTAGGCAAGATGGGAGCAGTTCCTCCACACTCTCAGAAGAATAGGAACCAGAATCCCTCATGTAGCTTGGTCCGTTTCACCCTGCGTGTCCACCAGAAGAGACAAAAGCAAAGAGAGCGGCCAGAAGTCATTCATTTTCAATGGGAGCTGGCAAAGTGACTATTGGCGCCGTGAAATCAGCATGCTCAGTGACAAAAGAGAAGAGGGGATAGGATGGATAAATTAGTTTATATAATAGTCCTTATTTCTTCCTAAGTGCATGTTTTCTTTCCAACCTTAAATTTGTTCTGTACCAAAACGGAGGAGAGGTTTCAGAACTTTATGATGCGAAACTTTACATTTGTATCCTCCTGAGACCCAGGGAAAAAAAGTGTTTTAATTTTGATTTTTTTAAAGTAAATTAAGTGTTGGGGTTGTAAAAAACACATTGCAAAGGTTTTTTTTTTTAAATGTAACTTTATAAAATTTTTACAACATGTGCACTTGTAAAATAGGACTTCATTAATGTCGATTGTGCCTCTGTCATAGAGCTGTCTACTAAAAAAATGGAAATTATGATATGATTATGATATGATAACATAAGTACAAAGTTGGCAAGGCAACACCCCCCCACATGTGATATCATCTTAAAGCTACAGTTGTCCTCTCTAAGGAACATCAGGACTCAATAGAGTGACATCTGTAGTATGGGAGGACTTAGCAAAAACATAATATGCACTACAGTGCACAAAAATGAATTGCCGGGTCTCAGGAGGGTATACAAGGACGTCAACAAAAATAAGATAGTAATTCTATATCCACATGCTTTGTGTTCTATGGCCTTGGCTCAGTTCACTCTGCTACAAACCTGACAGATGGACATGCACAACCTAACTTGTTCTTTCCAAAGCTGCTTGTTGGCTCGCAATCAAAGCAACGTTTAGCACAAAAATTGCTTCTGGTGGATCACTACAGTTACAGACACAGGAGTTTATTACCCACAATGCCCTGCTCTTTCCAAGGAGCCAGGTATTCAAAGTATTGCAAGCATTAGAGAGTGAAATCCAAAATCAAATTCCTGAGAAAGATTGCTCATTTCCAGGGAAAGGGAAGGCCATCTTTTTCCAAACAGTTTACTACATATACTGTATATGCTGAGAATATTTAAGTCAAGCCCAGAGTTGCTTTCTAAGGCAATATTAACTTTAAACACAACACATGCCACGTGCATTGTTTATCTGAGGCCGTGTACTAAATGTATTTTATTAAATAGACAAAAACAATGGCTCAGTTTCTCATTTATTTTTTCTTCAGACAAATAAAGACAAACACAACATTCAGGGTAGGGTATTTCCCAGAAGAGCCTTTAAAAAAAACAAATGACTGAAACATTATGTAGATTCGAGTCTCTCCTGCAGCAGTGTGGGTAATGGGGAACAGACAGACAGAGTTTTACAGAGCCCCTGTGTTTAAATGTAGCAGTGCAGAATGGGAAGCACTGTCAAAACAATATTTCACCTATTTGTAAGTCACTTATTTTGACAGTTAATTCCATTTCAATCCAGTCAGAAAATAAAATGAGATCTAGTTCTCAATTGACTTGCCTGGCTGTATAAAATAATATTTTTTTTTAAATGCAATTAAATTTCTGAATTTTGAGGATTTTTTATTTATTTAATTTTAATTAATTTCCTGAACTTACTGAATTGAAATGGAATACACCCAAATCCAGTTTTTTGGGCTGCATGGTTTGAGGTGTCAGGCTTTTCCGGTATGCCCTCACTGCCGGCCCCTGGAACTCTCCGGAAGGGGAATGATTGAATACAGCAGACAGTGTGTGGAGTCCTGGAATTCCACCCCCACTGTGGATGTAATGCATTTGCTGGATATGGCATCCCTGACGGGGTGAATAACTACGCGGGCATTGTTGGCGCATCGGTGCCGAGCACGTTCACATACACCCCCCCCCTGTCCGTCTGTCTGTCTGTCCACCCAGAACATCTACCTGATCGCTGTGATTCACCGAGTTCAGATCACCTGCACGTTCTTGTGTTCTCCATTCCAACAGAAACTAATTGTTTGCCTGAAAGTAATTCAATTTGTAATTCACAAGCTCATCTCTGGCTGATATCAATAAACATAGGCTCATCTCTGAATCTCTGAATGAACATACACTCATCTCTGAATCTCTGAAAGAAAGCACGCTCATCTCTGAATCTCTGAATGAACACACACTCATAAGCAGTATTATTTAATGCCAGAATGTTTTTACCCTTTACGTTATGAGGATACGTGTAAACAGTTTAATCTCTCTGCTGATCTGAGTTTTCAGGTCAAAGGTGTCCAATCAAAGGACAGCTTACAATGCTGAGTAGCACATCAGTACTTCTGGGCCCATTGGATTGGATGATTAACCATGACCTTGATTCACTTCAGACAAGGTCATCACATAACTCACAAACCCCAAACAGAGTCAGAACTCTCTCACTGGGTCCGGGGCAGTTGTGAAATCTATGTGATACGTCTTAGAAATGAACTACGTTTCTGTCTGGTGACAGGCAGACAGCTGTTTTCATTAAAGGGTTGCAAAACTGCCTTAAGTTTTGGGTTGGACCCTAAGACACATACAGACACACACATACACACGTACACATAGATACAGATGCACACAAACACACACACACATAACCACATTCATGTAAAACATGAGCATATCTGCGCTCAGTGCTTCAAATGGGTAAAACTCCAGCTGGCTGTTGTGAAGGAGCACGCAAACCTCAGGACATCTGACTCACTGTTCACTGTTCAACCACGACAATCCACTTTTTCCTCTCTGCACATGGTTGAAACTGTGCTTCTTAGACCATGGATTTTGCAAAGCAGAAATATGGGATAGTGACTAGCAGGGAGGGGTCTTCATTACAATGAGCTCCATGTGTTTGATACATTCAATGGCTGGTGTCTATGGGGGATGGGAGTTTAACTGATCCCTGATTAAGGCCTGTTGACTCAGTGAAGGGCTGTGACCTTCTGGCCCAACGATTGAACGGTAGGCCAGAGTAACCCCCTACCCTGAGGCACGTGATCAGGCACGCGATCACTCCCGCATGCCTCGGTCCAAAACCCGGCGCTCCAGTCGAGCTGTCTCTGTGATATCACCGTTAGTTTCGATACTGTGTTGACAGTGCACGTTAAGATCGCCCAGGACTATGTCAAACTGCCACGTGTCGACTGCATTTGCTAAGACAAGCTGACTGTTTAGCTTTTTTAAATAAAGGCTCACAAGTGACCCTTTTAGCCTCTCATTCAGCACCTGACCCCGTGACCCAAATCTATACCCTACTTGAGTCACGTTCTTATTAAACCATGGCCTGAGAACTACTGCCGTCACCAGGCCAACTGTGAATGGAGTCGCTGTGATCACATCCCTCCCTCTCCATTGTGTAACACACTGCGTACCGACCGGGCGTTTGGGCTGTGCTGCTGGAGAACAGGGTGGGGAGGTAGAGAGAGAGAGGGGGAGAGAGAGGGAGGACAGAGGTGGAGAGAGAGTGGAGTGGTGGAGGGAGAGAGGGGGCAGAGATGGAGAGGTGGAGAGAGTGGGTGGAGGTGGAGAGAGGGTGGAGAGAGAGGGGGACAGAGATGGAGAGGTGGAGAGGTGGAGAGGTGGAGAGAGAGGGTGGAGAGAGAGGGGGACAGAGATGGAGAGGGAGAGGTGGAGACAGAGATGGTGTAGTGGTGGAGAGAGAGATGGTGGAGAGGTGGAGAGAGGGCTGATCACTTCAGTTGGGTTTGAATCCAGCTGTTAAAATGCTGCAGAACCTTGTCCTTTGTTAATTTAACTCCCGACAGAATTTATGAGTCCAAAAGGGATCAAATGTACTGCATCAGAGTAATGGAAGTAAAGACAATTTCGCGCATCCAAAGCAGGGTTCAACAATAAGGATTGCCCGATTGCGCATCCAAATATCCTAGCAACTAGCCCAATTTTTTTAAAATATAAAATTTGTATCTCAGCTATGTATCATAAATATGACCGTCGGAGTATTCTGGCCAATTTTGATTGTGTGGCTGTTTTCATCACGAGAAAATTTTATGAGCTGAGCGCAGTGAGCATTTCAATAATCAACAGGAGTTTAGGGCGTTAGAGGATTACTCCAAAATTGCGCAGTTTGCGCAAGTTTGCAAGGCGGATAAAACAGGGTCATTTTGGCTCAGCCTGTATCATGACAAGCCGACAGCATTGCCTGGCCCCAGACCATCTCATGTTCACAGACCACTTTTGACAAATGCTGTGAATACACAAAAGTGGTGATCAAAGCACTGCCCCATTGGTTTCAGGACCCTGAAAAAGCTTCCCCAACCTGCTGATGGTGGTTGATATATTAAATGCACATTAAAACGGATTGGTGGAGGTGAAATTGAAACTGCAACATTAGCATTGGCCAGCAGTTGCTCTTATTTTAACTTAGAATATTTTGTATCTAGCTATTCCAATATCCATATTTTGATTTTATTTTTGATTTTTATGACAACTTTGGGGTCGTGGCTCAGCCTGTAGTCTTAATTAAAATGGCTTCACTGGTTTGGACAAAAACATCGATTGATATATTAAATGTAGGTTGAAGGGGTTAAAAAGTTCTGGTGTGGTAGGATTAAAGTAGTTAACTAAAGAAGATACATACACGCACACTGATATGTTCTGTGGTTCTCTGTGGCTCAGTTGGTAGAGCACAGCGTTGGCAACGCTTAGGTTGTGGGTTCAATCCCCACTGGGGCCACATATACTGAAAATGTATGCATTCACTACTGTAAGTCGCTTTGGATAAAAGCGTCTGCTAAATGGCGTATATATTATATGTTGTAGAAACTGCTGTAGCAAGCACAATAAAGAAAATACGTTTTGCAATTTATATCAGTGTGCGTGGGCTTCTCTATGTCAGAGTAAAATGTGTATCAGAGGTGGTGCAACCCTGATCGTTTAACTGTGTGGAATAATGTACTTCCCTGCATGTACTTCTCAGTAAATATAAACTGTGGAAGGTGGCTTGGAAAAAAAGGCATCTGCTGTGCGAATAAGGGTGGGTGGGGGAGTAGAGCGAGGGCTGCTGGGGGGTAATTAGTTAATGACCCTGTGGCTGAGGGAACAGCAGTCTGTGTGTTTACCCTGAGAGAGCTCGCCCAGGCCCTGAGCTGCAGGCCCCTTGAGGCTCTGCTGACAGGAACGCTGCTCCACGCTCTGGGGAGCCGATACAAACACGCCTGCGGATCAGGCAAGCCAATGTCCCACTGGCACGTGGGGGTATACCTTTATTCCAACCGGGATCTTTATCAACACCCACTTTGAACATTTATTTACATTTTGTTTCTAAATCTTTTGAACGGGCCGTGACCGCTAACCATTTTATCATGTTTTACGTATGCATTTATTCATATGATGTATTCACTTAGCGGTTCTTCCGCTCTGAACGCTGCATCGCCCCTTTATCAGCGTCGCCGGGGCTTCGAGGGCGCGCTCAGATAAAAAGGAGACCGTGCTCCAGAGTTCGCTGACCTGTTCCAGTGAACTCTGCCTCGCACAGAAGGTCTAAGTTCACAGCCTTGGCTCCAAAAGCACACATGGTTCTGGTTTTGCCGTGTTGAGCAATGGCTCGATGTCAGGCGGTGTGTGCTCTATCTCAGGCCCACAGATGCTTTGCAGGCCCGCAGACGCTCTGAGTGGTTACACGAAACACCGGCTCTCTTCCACGGCGGCCTGCTATCGCTGTTACCAAACAGGCTGCGTAGATGCACACGGCTGTTTACCGCACACTCTTGTGGCACCTCATACCCCACACCTGTCTCTCTGCAGGGGGGAAACCCTGCACTGGGTGAGTGTGCTGGAAGCACAGACATGTGCCTGCTGGCTACATCCGGCATGTGACTGGAGAGAGTTTCTGCTGAAGCACGGAGGATCACCCTGTTTTGCTTTAGTGATACAGAGACATGCACAGTGTCTACCTGCTGATCTGAATGACCAGTGCTGTGATGAGTCCTGCTCAAACTCTGGGGTTCAGTGCTGCAATGTGCCCCACAGTCTGGGACAGAACCTAGCGCCCGCTGTGGCCGGCAGACCCGCAGGGCGGCACGTGATTGGCTGGGACATGTGTTAGTGTGTATTGCTTAGTATTGCTTAGTTTTTTTTGCCAATTTGAAAAGGCTAGATCAAGATTTATGAAGAGATTCTGTACTGTACAACAATTGTATTGTGATGTACGGGAACTTTTTATATATCTAGTTACATATTTAACAAGTTTAATCCTTCAGTGACTACACGTATAACATGGAAAAAAGACGTGCAAAATGTGAAAATATATTTGCAGCTGTTATCCTAGCAATGTGGCAAACATATGAAAGATGAATCTGTTCCATATTTATGCAATATGACTGTATATAGCAGACATATGGTGTTATTGAGCTGGTAGTGCCCGTGGGTGACAGTGATGAAGAGCCTCTGTGAAGATGAAAGCTGTATCGTCACAGAATAATGTGTTTGTTAACCTATTTGTAAAATGCACCAAGTGTCCAAGGCTAGCCTGCGGAGCATGAAAGGTATATCATTGTAATTGATTGTATTGACCTTTGTTTTATCACTGAGGCTGAAAGCAATCTCTATGCTAATTTTGTATCATTCAATTAATTAGTGACAGTATTTAAATGAATAGATTTTATTTTGTTTGTCTGATGTGATTAATAAATTAATAACACGTTATGTCTGATAAGCCGCTGGATGAATGTAGTTTAGCTCTAAACGACAGTGGGATCACTCTCTCTCAGACAGTTAATGAGAGACAAGGCCTTGAGGCACAGGGCTGTTTCTTTATGCAGTGGCATAATGGTGATCTGGTTGTTCTGGTAAACTGATAATGGTGATCTGGTTGTTCTGGTAAACTGGTGATCGGGACAGAATGTCGCAGTGCTGGTCAGGATTCAGGCTCTGGAATATGGAATATGGTCACTTGGCCGCCGTCTACATCACTCTTTCACCTGATTAATATACGGTTTATTAATGGTCCTTCAGTGCCTGTAACCTTCAGCGGTACAGCAGAGCAGTTAATTAAAGCAATGTAATCAATGCTGATGGAGTTAGCAGCTTCCTCACCCCTGCATATAATCACCTTAATGCTGCCTCTGTACAGCAGGCCTCGTTATATGCCCCTCTGCATTGTGGGAGAGCACAGGCCTCCCAGTTGACACTTGTAGTGATTTTAGTTGAGGTCATCCTTTTTAATTGTGATGGAAATTCTAGACTTAACAGGGGTCACCTCCGCATACCTAGTAGTGCTGGTGGAGGCAGTTAGATCATCTCTGTACATTGTAATTGAATTGCTGGAGTCAGCACAAGAGAAGAACTAGCCCTGGATCACTGGATCCCATATCTCACTCTGAGGGTAGGGTCACCGCTGGGAGACGGCTTGTGTGTTCAGTTAGCATCTCTTTCTGTGTGTTCAGTTAGCATCTCTTTGTGTGTGTGTGTGTGTGTGTGTGTGTGTGTGTGTGAATGTGTTCACGTTTGTGTGTTCATGCACGTGTCCATACTCGAGCACCTATCCATGTGTATGTGTCCACACACATGTGTGCATTTCCTGCTGAGTGTGCATGTCCAGGTGTGTGTGTGTTCACATAAGTGTTTGTGTGTGTGTTCCTGCACATGTGCGTGTCCATACATGTGTGCACGTCCATACGTGTACCTATACGTGTACCTATCCGTGTGTAGGTGGTGTGTGTGTGTGTGTGTGTGTGCATGTTACCTCCTGATACCTCCAGCAATCTGGCACCTATATCTGTCTGCAGCACACCTGAGCTGTGTGCTTGTGTTGTGTAATGCAGCTGTATCATTGGCTGCTTGTTTCAGGGAAGGATGCTAAATGCTTAAAATGCTTAAAATGTAAGGAGGTCACACTGCAGGAAGTGAACCCTGGGCCTAAACAGCCTCTGACCTCCCTAAAAAAAACACTGCTGAAGGACCTGCAATTCTTCATGTGCTTCCAGAAAAACATTACATAACTGGTGCACTTCACCAAATACATGACCATGCATAGGAATTCTGTTTTATGACACCGAAGCATGAAGCTAACGGGCAGAGACGCTTTTGAACCGTGTCCCTGATAGGCAGCTCACACTTGTATCAGACCAGCCAAGATACAGGTGCGTTAGACCGCTACGCTATCCGCCACCCCTTCGCAGAGTCTTCACGTTTTAAGGGAAGTGTTGGAGTGTGGATATACTCATGATGCAAAGGTTTCAAAATCATTAAAAGGAGGAATTTCAGCAAATGCTTTGCATAGTTTTGTGATGTTTAGGTTGTCTTCAGGTGGTTGTTGAGCTCTTCTTTTGTTTTGTTTTATCCTCTTGCTTTTGCTTCCTCTGGAAGTCTGGGAAGAGGGGAAGCAGATGGACCTGTTAGCTCTGATACGAAAAACAGGAATATTAAAAAATGATAAATCTGGCTGAACGTCTTGGAGGACTTGAAGAACGGATGTCAGGCCGACCTGCTATAAAATGTGAAGTTATGGCTTCCGCAAAATAAGCCGTTATGCTGAAGGAAGTTGAACTATCGATTGAAGAGCTTGGAGCTTAAACCAGCGTGCCAGTACTGTGCTGATTAGACAGCCCTCAAGGGATCAAAAACTAAATGAGTCCACTAAATAATGATCTGTTGGAAACCAGTCGTTTATGCTGCGTTGAATCTGTCTTGGTAGAGTAAAACACATCACATTTCTCTTTGTCCTTTTCTATTGTAAAGTGCTCGCGGTAGTTTATTTTGTGCGGATGTTTATGCACAAGCCATTTCTATTAAAAGACTCGTTCATTGTGGGAAAGCAACAATGAAAATGACCACAGAACTATGAAGTGGATTAAGTGGTATCGAGTTGTACTGTGTTGTTGACAGAACACACACAACCCCTGACCCATCTGTGCTGACATCTGACCTCTGGTATATTAAAAAAACAGATACAGCACTATACTGTACTGTATATGACCATTATAAGGACCATAATACACAAGCTCCCTTTAATTTCATAAATGACTCACTCAGTTTTAGTTATTTCACTACAGCATTATAAAAAATTGAAATTCACACATCTGTTCTTATTTTTTAAGTTAGACTAATGGAAGCAGGAGATTGTAGCAAAAGTAAATCATGTTATTGACGTTATTGTCTATGTTTAAGTACTTTTGTCATTGGGAGAAAGGAAGCAAGACCGTTTCCGAAGCAAGCATTTCGGTTTCCTGTACTAAGAAGCAGCAGCTTTCTTTTTAGCTGATCCCATAATGCAAACTCAGTGGGCTAAACTAATATTTTAAGAATTATTCTTCCTTCTTGAGGCAGTGGAACTTCCAAGTTGAAATAAACGTTCCTACCGCAGTGGAAAAATGAAACCGCAGTATCACTTAAGCGGAAAATACGGACTGAAATGTCTTTGGAAAATATTTATTTTTGGCCTTGCTGCCCAGAATTTGTCCTCCTCAGCTTCCAAGC
The DNA here is from genome assembly GCA_029706075.1 of Aldrovandia affinis. Lineage (NCBI taxonomy): Eukaryota > Metazoa > Chordata > Actinopteri > Notacanthiformes > Halosauridae > Aldrovandia > Aldrovandia affinis. Next base: position 822,469 of record JAINUG010000242.1, read on the forward strand.
CAAAACTGGTACCAGAGAACCGACTATTATCCGATGACGTTCGTTATAATTGATTATTAAACTCTGCTCATTTCATATGGATGATTCCACAGGGACCAACCAGGAGTCTCTCACAATCCCTAAAATGTAGAAATTGGCACACATCTGCACAGGGTAAACTAATGACCATTCCAGAGCAAAGCTTGACCTGCTTGCTTGTGGCAGATTATACCCACTTGACACACTCCCCCCCCCTTTTTGCCAGAGATCATTTTCCTCGGTCAGGATGGGGGTCATGATTATCGGTGAGCGAACATTTGGAGGGGGGGGTCACCGGGGGTTTTGAGGATCTGAGCCCCTGGGATGGCCATTTCAGTCTCGGCCGTTGTCATGGAATCATAGAGCAGGGAAACTGACAACCAGCATCTGCATATCATGTCAGAATGGGAAAGGGATACCACTTGACCTTTGACCTCCGGTAAATAATGCTATGTGAAAGCAGGGGCAGCGTCCTTCAGACACCATCTGGTATCACGCAGGTAGCATGTGGGATTCCTGTTGCTGGAAAACCGTCATCTTCTCTCCTCAAAATTACACTGATGTATGCAAAGTGGTTGTGGTTTGTTTCTGCTTCTGGAAAACTCCATCATGCAAAAAGTGCTCCGTGCCTGATGAACAGCTCAGAGTAGCCAACAGCAAGACCGAGTCCACAATTAGCTGTGGGACTCTCATCGAAGCCTCGATGGAGAAGAATTAAGACAACAAAGAGAAGGGAAAATAACTTTCCAGAACAATTTCTATTATTTTATTACCTGGAAGCATTTGTGTGTTATTTTTCCTGTAACGATTCACCAAATCTATGAATGCAAGGAGTCTACCTTCTGGATCAAAACCATGGCTGTGCCATTCGTCAGCAAACTTAGCTTGACTGGTGGAGGCTGCCGTATGTTGATTGTTTGTGGGGGCCGTTTAAATTGTTGCTTCAAAGTCCCCCCCTCCCCTCACCACTCTCTCAGCACTCTGCTTGATTGACAGCTTGATTGTGATGGGCAGGTTGAACTCTGACCCCACCCAGAGCAGAATGACCACTGGGACACAGGGAACCTCCAGAGGAATCAGTGCATGGGACCTCTCTGGCCAGGGATGTCTCCTTTAGGGTCTCAGGGGCATTACCTCGTTACCTGATTGAAATTGACCAGGCAGGCAAAGAGCTGAGGGTAGTTGTGGTGACGCTCTAAACAAGAGTTCAGAGGGGCTGCTGAGTAGTTGTCCTTTTAACACCCTGTGTCTACTGTGCGGCAAGGCGCTGCAGTGAGCTGCCAAATCTTCACCAGGCCAGTGCGGACTGTGACCAAATCACATAAAATTTAGTACTTTTTACAAATACATTGTCACAGAACACTTCATATTTTACATTTACATTTTAAGTATTTAGTAGACGCTCTTATCCAGAGCGACTTACAAGATGTGCATTAATACATGGTAAGAACAATCATAGTTGGCGCACAAGATCAGTGCAGTAAACAGCAATAGACATCATTGCAGGCGTCTGCATATCATACCTGTAACACTGGGAAAGAAAAGGTTAGTGTTTTTTTGTTTTTAAATGGTGTAGAACAAGTAAACAGTGGTGACGACAGATTGACTAGATGGACAGTGTTCAGTGGTAGTGAAGTCTGAAGAGGTGGGTTTTGAGTCTCTTGCGGAAGATTGGAAGTGATTCCGCAGTCCTGACCGATTGCGGGAGGTCGTTCCACCAACAAGGGACCAGGACAGAGAAGAGGCGAGACCGCGAGGAGCGGCTGCCAGGCGCCCGGAGGGATGGGGCAGTCAGTCTGCCAGCGGAGGCGGAGCAGAGGGGTCTGCGCGGGGTGTAGGGAGTGATGAGTGACTGGAGGTACGGGGGAGCAGTACCTCTGGCCGCTTGAAAAGCGAGCACCAGTGACTTGAATCTGATGCGTGCTGCGATGGGGAGCCAGTACAGAGAGGAAAGTAGAGGGGTGACGTGGGTGAACTTCGGCTGGTTGAACACCAGGCGAGCAGCAGCGTTCTGGACTAGTTGCAGTGGCTTGATGGCACAGGCTGGAAGGCCTGCCAGCAAGGAATTGCAGTAGTCCAGACGTGAGATCACCAGGGCCTGGACCAGGAGTTGAGTGGCCTCTTGGGTGAGGAATGGTCGGATCCTCCGGATGTTATGGAGGGAGAACCGGCAGGTCCGAGTGATCGCTGCAATATGGCTCGAGAAGCACAGCTGGCTGTCCAGGGTTACCCCAAGACTCCTGGCAGACTGGGACGGAGACACTATGGAGCCTTCCACGGTGATTGACGCATCAATCATCGGGGAGCCCTTCGCTGGGAGGAAGAGCAGCTCTGTCTTCCCCAGGTTCAGCTTCAGGTGGTGGGTGGACATCCATGCAGAGATGTCAGCCAGGCATGCAGAGATCCGTGCCGGGACCTGGGTATCAGATGGAGGGAAGGAGAGAAAGAGTTGAGTGTCATCAGCATAGCAGTGATAGGAAAAACCATGAGCAGAAATAACAGAGCCAAGTGACTTGGTGTACAGAGAAAATAGGACGGGGCCTAGCACCGAGCCCTGCGGGACTCCGGTAGAGAGGGTGTGGGGAGAGGAGAGGGATCCTCTCCAGGCCACCTGGTAGGACCGGTCAGCCAGGTAGGACTCAAACCATGTCAGCGCAGATCCAGAGATTCCCATCTCAACGAGAGATGAGAGCAGGATCCGGTGGTCCACGGTGTCGAATGCCGCCGACAGGTCAAGGAGGAGGAGGACGGAGCTAAGGGATTGGGACTTAGCAACGTGAAGAGCCTCAGTGACCGCAAGGAGAGCAGTCTCTGTGGAGTGGCCTGCTCTGAACCCAGATTGGTTGGGATCAAGCAGGTCGTTCTGTAAGAGATGAGCAGACAGTTGATTATAGACAGCCCGCTCTAACGTTTTGGAAAGGAATGGGAGGAGAGAGACAGGTCGGTAGTTAGAGATGACAGCAGGATTCACCCAGAGAACCCAGACATAGAGCCCAATTGGAAACTAAAGATATTATTATAGTGTCTACATATATGAATGCATATTAATATTTACTCATTATATACGTTTTACTCCTATTCTTATATTAATTACAAAAACAAAGCACAGAGACTTTAAACCACTCTGAATGATGTAACACTGCATCTTCTCCATTCAGTATGATTATCTCTCCAGTTATATAATGGAGCCTTACTGTCTAGAATATGTCATGCTACAGTAATTAGGACCAGATGGTCAATGGTTATATTAAGAAGGGTTTCTTTAGAATCTTCATATATGGAAATTGTATAGGATAAGACACTGTGGTCTCATGGGCTCAAGTGTGTATATAAACAACTGTCTAATTATTTGTATTTTCGAAGAATAACGGTGGAGAGAATCTTGGTTGTCTCTGTATGCTGTATTCTTCGCGGCTGTGAATAAAATCTTGATCTGGATTCGATTGTTTGTCTTATGTCTAGTATCATCAGAACCATCGTGATCGATGGAGAACCACCCAACAGCCCTCCCCAAAAAGCAAGACTAAGACGACAGTGGCGAGGAAAAACATAATTTAGAGAGGGGGCTATCTTTTTCTAACCGTTATCAGGAACATATCAGGGTCAGTCCAAAGGAGACACTGGGGTGGCTGACTTTGTGCCTCCAAGTTAGATAGTCAGTAATGGGGAAATCACCTAAGCAGGGGAGGAAGAGTTTCAGTCGGCAGGAGCCCCACTCCTCTGGGTGACCAGGCGGCCACAGTCTGTCTGCACCAGCTGCGTAGGAAGTGTCCTCTCTGGACACAGTGACTGTGCAGCTCAGCTGCTGGACTGCGGAGTGAAAAAAAGTGGCAGAAAACATTTAAAAATAAGACTGTGTCTGCTGTCTTCATCAGTGAAGGCACATGATGCAGGCCTGCTGCTGGAAAAGGAAATCAAATCATTTCCACTCAAATTCACACAAGTTACATCATCTGAATGAAATATACACATTATTAATGCGGTGAAATGAGGTACTAAATTGGATGAAATGTAAAAACTCAGTGAATGAGACGTTGGAAACTTTAAAAAAAGATTTATTCAACTTAATGACATTTGACATCACATTTTAACAAAAACATTCAGTTTCACAGACCACAGCACCAGAATGTGGCACAGTAGCACAGACTGACTCACCCCCAGACTGACTCACCACCATGCTGACTCATCCTCAGACTGACTCACCCCCACACTGCCCCCCCTGCTCCCAGAACTGACACTTCTGACCTGAACCTGCACGCTCAGCAGCTGCACACTTTATTTTTCTCTCCTGTGGCAGTCTGCTTTTTTTCTTCTTTTATTTTTTTTCACAAGCCAGCAGTGCCTCCCTGCTCTGCTACGGTGCTCCACAGTGAGGGGTTAATGGGGCTGGGTAGGCCTCGGTGGTACTATAGTTCTGTACTGGACTCTACTGTTATTCTTTACTGGAATCTACAGTAGTTCTGTACTGTACTCTACTTTAGTTCTGTACTGGGATCTACTGTAGTTCTAGGCTGGGATCTGCTGTAGTTCTGTACTGGACTCTACTGTAGTTCTGGGCTGGGTTCTGGTGTAGTTCTGTCCTGGACTCTACTGTACTTCTGTACCAGACCCTACTGTAGTTCTGGGCTGGGCTATACTTGTCAATAATATCACACATATTGGAAGTCAGGTCTTCCTGTCATTTAAACTGAAAGGGTTTGTTAAAGCATTATTTACCTCCAGTTACAGGTGGCTAGCTATGGTGGCTGATTGGATGTGGAGAGGTTGTTCATTTATAATAATATAATATATGCCATTTAGCAGACGCTTTTATCCAAAGCGACTTATGGTAGTGAATGCATAAATCTTTCAGTATATGTGGTCCCAGTGGGAATTGAACCCATAATGTGTAACACAGTGAACATAAGTACACCTGCCTTCGCCCTGGGCGATGAATGAGCTAATCCATGCACAGCTAAAGAGAAGCAGTGGGTAAACAGACATGGTGAGACAAACACACTGGTGACCACAGGAAACTGGAAATGTGTGGGAGTGTGCATCCTATAACACATGGTTCAGAGTGCTCTTCTTCTGTCTGTCATTTCAGTTTTCTTTTCTTTTTTTAAACTCAATGAAAAAGCATGTTACTGAAAGCATGCTATCTGTGCCATATGATTCTATCCATGCAGGTTTTGCTTTCTGTGGAGTATTGGAGTGTGTGGTGGCGGGCAGGGTGTTGATCACAGACAATGTGTACTAAAATAACAGGAAGTGTTCTTACAAGGCCAGATAGGATCTGACTCAGAGTTTTAATTAAAAATAATGATCCCTCTTGGGAGTGAGGAAAGAAAGCTGGGGCTCGGAGGCTCGTGTTGGGGGGGGAAGTCTGAAACCTTGCCTGCCCTGTGGGACGCATAGAGGAATGACACCCCAACACCCTGTAGCAAACTGTGTAAAAACAAAGCTATTATGGGCTAGAACCATGACCGTGCCAGTGCCCACAGCTTTTATGTTTTATGACTTAGGATCCATTCATGGTAAAATAAATCGAATCCACAGAGAGACAGAAAGCACATAACACTGGTTTGCTTTCTGTCATATGACATTATCTCATATGCATTGGAATTTGACTTTTGCGACTGCCCTGTCGTTATGTGTTTTGCTTAGTTAGCAAAGCTCTTTGCATGTTTCTGATGTTCAAATTATGCAGCCAAAATTGTAATATGATCTGTCACATCAGATGCATTTTTCTTTTAAGTGTAAGGTTGTGGTTGTGTGGGCACAAAGGCTCGCTTTCAGAGACACAGAGACACGGATTCACTGCTATAACCTCATCACAATGAGGGAATACAGCAATGGCATCTCACACACAGCCTTGGGACAGAGCAGGGAAGAGACCTCTTACTGAGTGTTAAGACCTATGAGTTGTTACAGTTGTATTCCCAATCAGTCTCTTCGGGTCCCATGACTCACTGCAGACACACAGACATGTCCCACTGCAGACACACAGACATGTCCCACTGCAGACACACAGACGTGTCTCACTGCAGACACACAGACACACAGACATGTCTCACTGCAGACACACAGACACACAGACATGTCCCACTGCAGACACACAGACATGTCTCACTGCAGACACACAGACATGTCCACTGCAGACACACAGACATGTCCCACTGCAGACACACAGACATGTCCCACTGCAGACACACAGACATGTCCCACTGCAGACACACAGACATGTCCCACTGCAGACACACAGACATGTCTCACTGCAGACACACACAGACACACAGACATGTCCCACTACAGACACACAGACACACAGACATGTCCCACTGCAGACACACAGACATGTCTCACTGCAGACACACAGACATGTCTCACTGCAGACACACAGACACACAGACATGTCCCACTACAGACACACAGACATATCTCACTGCAGACACACAGACACACAGACATGTCCCACTGCAGACACACAGACATGTCTCACTGCAGACACACAGACATGTCCCACTGCAGACACACAGACATGTCACACTGCAGACACACAGACATGTCACACTGCAGACACACAGACATGTCCCACTGCAGACACACAGACATGTCACACTGCAGACACACAGACATGTCTCACTGCAGACACACAGACACACAGACATGTCCCACTACAGACACACAGACACACAGACATGTCCCATTGCAGACACACAGACACACAGACATGTCTCACTGCAGACACACAGACATGTCTCACTGCAGACACACAGACATGTCCCACTGCAGACACACAGACATGTCTCACTGCAGACACACAGACACACAGACATGTCCCACTGCAGACACACAGACATGTCTCACTGCAGACACACAGACACACAGACATGTCTCACTGCAGACACACAGACACACAGACATGTCCCACTACAGACACACAGACATGTCCCATTGCAGACACACAGACACACAGACATGTGTCACTGCAGACACACAGACATGTGTCACTGCAGACACACAGACATGTCCCACTGCAGACACACAGACACACAGAAACCTCTCACTACGGACACACAGACATGTCTCACTGCAGACACACAGACACTTCTCACTACAGACACACAGGCATGTGTCACTACAGATACACAGTATTAAAAAGGTATTAAACAAGTAGGCAGTGGTGATGACAATTGGCTAGATGTACAGAATTCAGTGGTAGTGGAGTCTGAAAAGGTGGGTTTTGAGTCTCTTGACTTGATTCCGCGGTCCTGACCGAGTGCGGAAGATCATTCCACCACCGAGGGGGACATAAAAGAGGCGAGACCGCGAGGAGCGGCTGCCCGGTGGGAGGGATGGGACAGTCAGTCTGCCAGAGGAGGCAGAGCGGAGGGGTCTGACTGGGGTGTAGGATATGATGAGTGTCTGGAGGTAAGGGGGAGCAGTTCCTCTAGCCGCTTGATAATCCAGCACAAGTGATTTGAATCTGATGCGTGCTGCGATGGGGAGCCAGTACAGAGAGGAGAGTACAGGGGTGACATGGGTGAACTTTGGTTGATTGAACACCAGATGTGCGGCAGCATTCTGCACTAGTTGAAGTGGCTTGATGGCACAGGCCGGTAGGCCTGCCAGCAGGGAATTGCAGTAGTCCAGACATGAGATCACCCGGGCCTGGACCAGGAGTTGTGTTAGCCTCTTGGGTGGGGAACAATCGGATCGCTGCGATGTGGCTCGAGAAGCACAGCTGGTTGTCCAGGGTCACTCCAAGACTCCTAGCAGACTGGGACGGAGACACTATGGAGCCTTCCACGGTGATTGAAGCATCAATCATTGGGGAGGCCTTCGCTGGGAGGAAGAGCAGCTCCGTCTTCCCCAGGTTCAGCTTCAGGTGATGGGTGGACATCCAGGCAGAGATGTCTGCCAGGCATGCAGAGATCCGTGCCGGGACCTGGGTCTCAGAAGGAGAGAAGGAGAGAAAGAGTTGAGTGTCATCGGCATAACAGTGATAAGAAAAACCATAAGCAGAGATGACAGAACCAAGTGACTTGGTGTACAGCGAGAATAGAACAGGGCCTAGCACTGAGCCCTGTGGGACTCCGGTGGAGAGGGTGTGGGTAGAGGAGAGGGATTCTCTCCAGGCCACCTGGTAGGACTTGAACGATGTCAGTGCAGATCCAGAGATTCCCATCTCGATGAGTGTCACTACGGACACACAGACATGTCCCACTACAGACACACAGACACTTCTCACTACAGACACACAGACATGTATCACTGTTATTTTCTGGATAGGAGGATATTTTACGAAGCGGAGGCAGATCTGAGATGCGTTTCTTAAGTTTTCTCTGTCACGTTTCCCAGCTTCCTGTGGGACCGTGCTCAGATTCCTTATCCACGCAGTATTTTACAGCAGCGTGTCTCCAGTACAATAGAAAAGCGCCCCCTCCCACCCCCCTTTTTTCTCCTCTTTTCTCAAGTGTATAAAGGTTTACGGCCTCGTCAAGCGTTCCCACACTGCTGCTGCTCTGTGACAGTTTAATTGGGAAGGCATAAATCAGCCCATCCGTCAGACTGCAGGTAATTATTTCCGTACGACGAGGCACACTTTTACCTCCAGGACCGCCACCACACACACACACACACACACACACACACACACGCACACACCCGACGAACTCCCCTGAGCACACAGTAAATGAAAGGCCTGAGTTTTTAGCTATTCGCGTGCCACGAATGACATCACTCAAACCCATGCCAAGAGAACAGAAATGTGCGTGGCAAAGAAATCTCACCTTAACACATTTTCTGTGGTATTTAAAGTAATGGTAAATACTGGCTAAAGATGCATAATTGGCTAATAATAAGCGGTTAGTCACCGACGTGATTTTTGAGTGACCACACATTCACCACACCCATCACGGTTGACGGTGTGGCATTTCTCATAATGTCACTCTCTTTGTGTTTTTGGTGTTGTGTTGTTGGACTTTTGATGGACAGTGAAAGCACACAGATTAGTTTAAAGTTAAAACAGCTGAGCATCAAATTCATATTCATCAGATTCATATTCATCAAGGCTGCTGGGTGGCTCATCCTGTTAAGGCACTGTCCTAGTGTGTTGATGAGCCCCACAGTCTGGTATTGAATCCTGACCGTGCCAGTGCCGACTGTGGCCAGCATTCCCACAGGACGACGCATAGTTGGCGGTAGTGTTGCTCAGGGAGGGTGGGATTTAGTAAGTCGGTTGTCCATGCCTCATCACTCACCAGAAACCCCCACTGGCCTGATTGTCCGTGTCCAGCAACCCCTGCTGGTGAATTGATAAAGCTGCACATTAAGGACCAGATTTACTAAGCATTTACACCAGTGCAAATTTTGCAGCCGTTTTTCTAAAAGGAATAAAAAGCTAAAAATAAAAATTAAACAAGTTCTACTTTTAATATTCATGTTATATACATATTATTCATATTTTCTTTCTATTCATAATTTTAACATGAGTGTTTATTTAACATTTAACATTTTATTCAGTTTCGAAAAACAGGTCCAAACTGCGCTGTTGTAAACGTTTAGTAAATCTTGCCTGAAGTGTCTTCCTCCAACTCACATCTGCGCAAGTTTAACTTGTAACCTGCGGTATGAAAAATAAGTAGCAGCTGACATCACGTGTTTCGGAGGAGAGCGGGTGCTCGTCTACACTCTCCTGGATTGACAGCAGAGGTTTCAGCGAGGTCGGCTTAGAATACAATTGGGCATTCCAAATTGGGAGGAAAGGGGGAAAAAGTGTTAAAAATTACATTGCATCATTAGCTATGTTCATAGTGTTGCTATAATGTGATTATGCAGGAAGATTGTTTTCTCTCACGTCTGTATCTTATCACTGTCCTGCATTGCTGCTTTATGGACTTCTTATTTTTAACCTTCGACTCACTGTGTCAGCAGCCCACCAACCCCCGATGAGGCCCCTCTCCTGAGCGCTTGGGATGAGGCTGAAACCCACACCACCTCCTCACCCCACAGGCCTAACGCTCCTGAGTCTCAGGTGGACGTGCCCTTGATGTCATCTCCACATCTGAAGGCTTGAACACTCACTCCAGGACGGCAGTAAGACATGCTGTTCCCTGTCAGTGCCTACACTCTGCTGTTCCCTGTGAGTGCTTGCATTCTGCTGTTCCCTGTCAGTGCCAGCACTCTGCTGTTCCCTGTCAGTGCCAGCACTCTGCTGTTCCCTGTCAGTGCCTACACTCTGCTGTTCCCTGTGAGTGCCTGCATTCTGCTGTTCCCTGTCAGTGCCAGCACTCTGCTGTTCCCTGTCAGTGCCTGCACTCTGCTGTTCCCTGTCAGTGCCAGCACTCTGCTGTTCCCTGTCAGTGCCTACACTCTGCTGTTCCCTGTGAGTGCCTGCATTCTGCTGTTCCCTGTCAGTGCCAGCACTCTGCTGTTCCCTGTCAGTGCCAGCACTCTGCTGTTCCCTGTCAGTGCCTACACTCTGCTGTTCTCTGTGAGTGCCTGCACTCTGCTGTTCCCTGTCAGTGCCTACACTGCTGTTCTCTGTGAGTGCCTGCACTCTGCTGTTCTCTGTGAGTGCCTACACTCTGCTGTTCTCTGTGAGTGCCTACACTCTGCTGTTCTCTGTGAGTGCCTGCACTCTGCTGTTCCCTGTGAGTGCCAGCACTCTGCTGTTCTCTGTGAGTGCCTACACTCTGCTGTTCTCTGTGAGTGCCTACACTCTGCTGTTCTCTGTGAGTGCCTGTTCTCAGTGCCTGCACTCTGCTGTGAGTGCCTCCTGTTCTCTGTCAGTGCCTGCACTCTGCTGTTCCCTGTGAGTGCCTACACTCTGCTGTTCTGTGAGTGCCTGTGAGTGCCTGCCACACTGCTGTTCTCACTCTGCTGTTCCTCTGTGAGTGCCTGCACTCTGCTGTTCCCTGTCTGTCAGTGTTCTCTGTTCTCTGTGAGTGCCTGCACTCTGCTGTTCCCTGTCAGTGCCTGCACTCTGCTGTTCTCTGTGAGTGCCTGCACTCTGCTGTTCTCTGTGAGTGCCTGCACTCTGCTGTTCTCTGTGAGTGCCTGCACTCTGCTGTTCTCTGTGAGTGCCAGCACTCTGCTGTTCTCTGTGAGTGCCTACACTGCTGTTCTCTGTGAGTGCCTGCACTCTGCTGTTCTCTGTGAGTGCCTGCACTCTGCTGTTCTCTGTGAGTGCCTGCACTCTGTGTTTTAAACAATTTAAAGCACCACACTGACCTAGCAAGCCTTTCAAGGAGAGGTGGTTATAGCAAACACACATCTTAAATCAATTAATAAAAAGCTTAGCTATTTTAACCACAGATAGTAATGTTTATGTCCAAAGGTACTGTATTTTCTTTCATATGTTTGTTAGAACGCTCTTGTGTTTTTAAAAGTGTGATTTAATCTGGCTACATGATGTAATACACAAAAGCAGTTAAGCCTTCTACACACAGCTGGCCTGGTAGGTCTGGTTCTGGTGACTCCTCCCTGAGTGTGTGTGTGACAGTGTGTATGTGTGTGAGCAGTGTGTGTACATGTGTGTGTGTGTGTGTGTGTGTGTGTGTGTGTGTGTGTGCGCGTGCATGTGTGTGAGCAGTGTGTTTACATGTGTGTATGCATATGAGCACTCAGCTCTCGTGTTCCTTACTTGTGACTCCCTGTGTTTCTCTGTGGTGTAGGATTCTTCTGTAGGACCAATATTTGTGCTCGGTGGGTTGGGTGATCAGTCCGCTGTCTCGTTAGCAGAGTGGGGGGGTTAGCCTGAGGAGAGAGAGAGAGAGAGAGAGAAAGAGTGGGCTGAGCTGAGAGGAGAGTAACAGGAAACCAAACCTTCCCTCCCACTCTCTCCCTCCTCCTTCCCTCTCTCTCTCCCCCTCCCTTTCTCCGTCGCTGTCTCTGTCTCCTGCCCTGCAGGCAGCTGGGTCGGGCAGTACTGTCTGTAGTGTTTACCTTCCCGCTCTCTCTTGGCCAATCTCAGAGGGCTTGGCGGGTCGGTGGAGTAACAGGCTCCAGGAATAAACAGGAGTATCCTACAGGACAGGGTCGTCACGGGAAGCAGGAGCGGGGACCTCAGCAGGACACAGAGCGGACTGTGCAGGTAAGTGCAGGCTAACCTGCCCCAACACACTGAGACCACCGGTTTATCCACACACAGAGCATACAGTAAACACACGGAGTGTACAGTGCACACCCACGCAAAGCATACAGTAAACACACACACACACACACACACACACACACACTAAGAGCATACAACAAACATACAGAGCGTACTGTTAAACAGGTGCAAGCTCTCCATCAATCAGCAGTGAGACCATACTGTCTTAAACTACAATGAATGTGTTGTCATTTTTTCAAAGTTGTTCAATATTATTTATTTTCTGAATATTTACAAAAATATATTTTTTTTACTCAGATTGTGTTTGTATTTTCCTCATGGTCTACATGTTGCTATTCATTTTATACCTATGGGTTTTTTTTCCCTGGTCTGTGAGGAGGACATTTACACCCTCTTTATTTAACTTTGACATGTTTTAGTCAACAAGTCAATAAGCAACACTTAAAATCCTCTTAACTTGTGCATTCCTCTTAAATACTTACTTGCATATATGGAATTTAGAAAGTCACTATATAATTATACTATATTACTTCATAATTGTGCTTGAGATATTTTCTATTAAGTTTCAATTATTGTTTTTATTACGGCTGTCTATCAGCATGTTCATGTTCACAAATAATGAGTATTATTTACTTTCATGCTAAGACATAGCATTTGCCATGATGACATTTTTGTCACAAAATTCAAACTTAGCCAACTGAATACACAGCAGCAGCCTGTTACTAGGTATCCACAACCTTCTCGCATGCATGGTTTTGGTGCAGATTCTCAATAAATTGATGCTACTTCGAGGTGAAGTAAATGTACCAAACGAAGGTCGAGACAACTGTTCAGTAGCAGTCGGCAATGCTGCAATAGCTCACATGACCGACAACGTATCTAAACAAACTGCCACAATAGCTAACATTGCCAGCAGCATATTCAAACTGCATATTAGCAGACTGCACTGCTGCAATATCAACAGCATATCCAAACTGTAGCAGACAGGTTGCTGCAATAACCAGCTAGGTAACGTACAGGTATGTGCAATAGCACTAACGTTACATTATCAATTACGCATGTATAGCATAAGTATCGACGCTACTGCCAATTGTGCGTTGCCCTGTGGGACTGCATGGCACAGTTGGCACTGGCATGGTCTGGATTCGATTTACAGAATGCTTGCAGAGGAGGAATTCAGGAGGAAAACACTTTTTTTGTACTCATTCTGACCCGATGCACTTCCCCCTCCTCAGAAATAGTCTGCTGTGTCTTCTTATGAAGATTAGACATTATTTATGGTTATCTGTTTGGCGAATGGTATGTGGCGACGGCAGGTCTTCGTTCTGTTTTTATTCTTGCTAGCCAGATTCTACACCACTACATTGTGGCGTGATCACATAGTTTGTTATGTATGACACAGCAAGATCATTTTGATCTGTAAAGGATTGTGTATCAGGTTTAATTTATGTGGGCACTTATTCCATTGAGTATGAGGGCCAAACCACTTGTACTGAAAGGGCTCATGACTCCCCTCAGTCTTTCATTACCAGAGTGCCTTTATTCCCTCTATAGATCAGACCTGTGTGAAAGGATTCATGTGGCTTGTTACACTCATGATCTGAACTGTGTGTGGAAATGACAGTGTGGGATGGATATTTACATAAGAATAAGCACAGTAATAAGCATCACTGAAAAACCAAGACCCATCACCACTGAGAGGGGAAGCATTCATTTCATTTCACATTATGTCCAATATTACCTCAGTTGATGTAAGAGTTATTAGTAATGGTTCATACGTGATGGAGATACTCAGTCGTTCACAATCACCGGAAGACATTTCACAAACCCTGGTGAGCAGAGTGACTTCATCTCTGTACTGGTTTGTTAAATGGTTTTTTTCCGCCTGTGTCTTTGGGCCTTTCTGTACTTAATACTGATGCAAATGAGGAAGGTTCAGAATGATTAAACATTGAAGTGATTACACGCATAAAGGCAGAGTATACACAATGCACGTAATTATGATTTTTCCCCCTTATAATTGCCTCCTTTATATCCTGCCGGATGGATGTCATTGTTCAGTCTGGTTTAAGTGCCGTTTCAGGAATACGTGATGGGTGTTTAGCTGTCAGCGCATTCAGACCGTGAAGACAAATGAACGTGCACATTATCAGGAGTGTTGTTCTGCCACATTGATGGGTCTGCTCTGCCCAGGGAGGTGGTTGTGCCATAGAATCTGGATGGTGAAGAATACGTCAGGATGGAGTTGAGTGTCACAGAAATGCATTCAGCTCCAAAGCTGTCAGTTCACAAGTTGTCTGTTTTTCAGCTGTTGCCTTGGTGATAGTGTGCGGTCAGAGAGCCATATCCTTGGATATACAGTGCCTATAGAAAGTCATCATACCCTTTTGAAATAGTCACTTTTTTTGTCTTACAGCCTGAAATGAAAGTACATAAAATCCATCTCTTTCCAGCTTTATTTACACATTTTGCCTTATAACATTCACATGGAAAAAAAGGGCAAAATTTCTGATAATTAATAAAAAATGAAAAACTAGAATAACAGGGTTGGAAAAGTGATGTCCCCTGATTTAATACTTTGTAGAGGCACCTTTTTCTTTAATTACAGCCATCAGTCTGTTTGGATATGTCTCTACCAGCTTTGTGCACCTAGATTGGGCAATATTTGCCCATTCTTCCTTGCAGAACTGTTCCATTTCAGTCAAATTCCGTGGTGAGGGGCGATGGACTGCACTCTTCAAGTCCATCCACAGATGTTCTATCGGATTTAGGTCAGGGCTCTGACTAGGCCACTCAAGGACATTCACCTTCCTGTCCTTTAGCCACTGTGTTGTTTTTTTGGCAGTGTGTTTTGGGTCGTTGTCGTGTCGGAAAGTGAACCACCTGCCCATCTTCAGCTGTCTAGCAGAGGGCCGCAGGTTTTCCTCAAGAATTTGGGTGTACTTGGCAGCATCCATTTTCCCTTCAATCCTGACCAATTGCCCAGTCCCCGCTGAAGAGAAACACCCCCACAACATAATGCTGCCACCACCATGCTTCACTGTAGGTATGGTGTGTTTTGGGTGGTGTGCTGTGTTTGGTTTCTGCCAAATATACTGCTTGGAGTTCAGTCCAAAAAGTTCAATCTTGGTCTCATCTGACCATATAACCTTTTGCCACATGGCATCAGAATCTTCTATGTGTTTCTTTGCATAACGTAAACGAGACTCAGTGTGACACTTTTTCAGAAGAAGCTTCTTTCTTGCCACCCTGCCATACAGGCCAGCTTTGTGTAAAGCTTGTGAGATTGTTGTCACATACACAGATTGCCCAATCTCTGTCATTAAGACTTGTAACTCCTTCAAGGTTGCCATTGGCCTCTTGGTAGCTTCCCTAATCAATCTTTTCCTGGCTCGGTCATCCAGTTTGGAGGGACGGCCCGATCTTGGCAAGGTGTGGGTGGTGCCATATGCCTTCCACTGCTTAATAATACTCTGAACGGTACTCAGGGATAGTTAAAGCCTTTTAAATCTTTTTATATCCTTCTCCTAACTTGTGCCTATCTGCAACTTTATCCCGGAGTCCTTTTGAAAGCACCTTTCCAGCCATGGTGAATTCTTTGCATTACCATGTACTACTAGGAGTGGAATCCTCAAGGAACAGCTGATTTTATTGTGAAATAATCAAAACCACTACAATTGATGTCAGGTGGAGGCCAATTAGCTTGTTGTGTGATCTGGAAGATGATAGGTTATACCTGAGCAAGTTTATAATGGTTATTCTAAGGGGACTGATCACTTTTCCAACCCTGTTATTCTAGTTTTTCATTTTGTATTAATTATCAGAAATTTTGCCACTTTTTTCACTTGAATGTTGTAAGGCAAAATCTGTAAATAAAGCTGGAAAAAGATAGATTTCATGTACTTTCATTTCAGGCTGTAAGACAAAAGAAAGTGACTATTTCAAAAGGGTATGATGACTTTCTATAGGCACTGTAGTGTGTGGTAGTAGTGCCATTTCCTTGGTAATAGTGTGTGGTAGGAGGACCGCATCCTTGGCGATAGTGCGTGGTAGGAGTGCGGTATCCTTGGTGGTAGTGTGCTGTAGCAGGACTGTAGGATGTACTCACTGATAGAGTTCATTCCTGGCTCCGTTTGCGGTGAGCTGGGTCTGCCGTGATGCCTCTAGCAGCTGTACTGAGGTCTGCAGCCTTGTTCTGGGATATCTCCCTTACCACAGAGCACACCGCACTGCTGCCAACACTTCACTACTGCCCAGTTTTCCATATGTCTCATCTCACAGACACACACACAAACACACACACACACATACACATGCACACTCTCTCATACACACACATACTCTCACACACACTCTCATACACACGCTCTCAAACACACGCACACACACACGTGCACACACTCTCATACACACATACATACTCTCATACACACACTCTCATGAACACATAAACACACACTCTCACACACACGCACGCACATACTCTCTCACACACACTCTAATACACACATACACACACACTCTCATACACACAAACACACACACTGTCTCACACACACACACACACACACACACACTGTCTCACACACACACGCACACACACACACACATAAACACGCACACACTCTCACACGCACACACACACTCTCTCTCCTACACACTGTCCTACACACATACACACTTACACATGCACAGACATACACAGATACACACATACACACACATACACACACACACACACACACATACCCACAGACACACACACACACACACACACACTTTCTCTCACACACACACACAGACACACACACACATACACACACATAACCATATATGCACATACATGCACACATACACACACACATACATACACACACACACTCTCTCACACACACACATACACACAGACACACATAGACACAGACACACACACACACACACACACACACACACATAACCACAGATGCACATACATGCACACATACACACACACATACATACACACACACATGCACATGCATACACTCACACATACACACAGACACACATACATAAACACACACACACACACATGCCCACAGACACACACAGACATACATACACACACACGTACACACACACATACCCACAGATTCACATACACACACACACACATGCACACACACATACACACACACAGACACAAAGACACACATACACAAACACACACACGCATACACACACCTTATCTGCACCTGACCCCCACAATTGCAGCTGCCTTGTACAGGGGGCTTTCACAGAGGGGTCCAAGCCCGTCTCCTTCTCAAGGTCCCGGTTAATATTTTACGAGCCTCATGTTTAACACATGATCCCAGAGACGTGCTATACGGCAGAGTTTTATTTCCCTTTATATATTCATAAATCTTTTATATATTCATAAATCTTAGGTGCTGTGGTCACCCAGGCCGTGGCCTTTTAGGGGGTGTGGAGGCGCTCACACAGAAGATGCTCCAACGCCCCACAGCACAGTGCCCAACTACACACAGTACCTGACCATCCAGCCTGTT
Source organism: Aldrovandia affinis (assembly GCA_029706075.1). NCBI lineage: Eukaryota > Metazoa > Chordata > Actinopteri > Notacanthiformes > Halosauridae > Aldrovandia > Aldrovandia affinis. Next base: position 840,133 of record JAINUG010000242.1, read on the forward strand.
ATCTGACAATCCTGTGGAAGAATACAGTCGTCAATGGGGGGGCGGTGAAGTGTGTTTTTGAGTTTGATGCATGCCACATGTAGCTAATTCATGTTTTGACGTTCTGTGTTCCCGTCTCCTTTGAAAGGACGTTGGACGCCAGGCCGATCTGTAACACTGGCATGGTTCTGTTTATGTAGTTATTTGTTTATTTGTCAGGGATACACAACAAACGCATTGTTACAATGTTAAAAAAACACGCATCAGATGCATTGCATTAAGTGTTTATAGCCAAAGGCTAATTTCCAACACCTGTCCCAAATAAACTGCAGAAAAGAAAAGTATGTATCAAAAACTAAACAAAACAAAATATGTGCAAAACAAAATATATGCATGAACATATTCAAAAAAGTACACTTAATACAGCAAAATAGCATATAGTAAAAACAGAACGCAAGCAACTGTAAATGACATGAGAGCAACCTGCTGTGATTCTGTTCTGGTTCTGTTCTGGTTCTGTAGGCCCGGACGCCTGGGTGTGGTTCCAGAGCCCAGCAGCCATGGGGTGGCCGGAGACGGGCATCGTCCGGTCGGCCGTGGTCAGGGTGCGGTTGACGGTGCGCTCGATGGTCCTGCTCCTGCTGCTCGTCCTCCCTGGCGGCTCCTCCCCGCCGCTACCCAGAATCTTCCTGTCGTTCCAAGGTAAAGACCGGGTCACTTCCTGTTCCTGTCTCCACGCTCCCGGAGTGAGACGTTAAGTAGGCATTAAGAGTGGTTCCACACGGCTGCGGGCCACGTGCAGGGCGGCAGGTCGGCTCCAGAGTTTCAGAACCAGGACCTTGTTCTGTGTCTGCGCTACGTGCAGGACAACGCTGACTCCTGCTGTACGCTGGAGCGCCCATTTTTACCCTGGCTCTTAGTGCCCAATTGTTGGAATCTATTTATTGTTTCCAGTAGAAGGAGTTTCCTCTGTCTCCTATTGCCTCTCTGTATGCATACAGGTCACAGACATGGGTTTTATATGGAAATTATATGATATGACTTGTTATGAGGTCATCTGGAAATGGTAATATATGATGTGGTGTGATGTGATAGGATATAATGTCATGTGGAAAAATATATGATATCATATGATATGATTTGATATGAAAATAATATGTGATATGATTTGATTAGGTGAAATAGAAATCATATGATATGGTGTGGTATGATTTGATATGATGTTATATGACATATGGAAATTATAAGATACGATTTGATTTGATTTGATGTGTCCAGTTGAAGAGGGTTGCTCCCTCTTGTCCATAATTCCCTGAATATCTACAGTACGTTCACCACCGAAGTCCTGCAGTTGTGAAAGTCTTTCATAGTGCCAGCGCTGGGTCTCTGTGCCCCTCTCTCCTGTCATAGTGCCAGCGCTGGTTCTCTGTGCCCCTCTCTCCTGTCATAGTGCCAGCATTGGGTCTCTGTGCCCCTCTCTCCTGTCATAGTGCCAGCGCTGGTTCTCTGTGCCCCTCTCTCCTGTCATAGTGCCAGCGCTGGGTCTCTGTGCCCCTCTCTCCTGTCATAGTGCCAGCGTTGATTCTCTGTGCCCCTCTCTCCTGTCATAGTGCCAGCGCTGGGTCTCTGTGCCCCTCTCTCCTGTCATAGTGCCAGCGTTGATTCTCTGTGCCCCTCTCTCCTGTCATAGTGCCAGTGCTGGGTCTCTGTGCCCCTCTCTCCTGTCATAGTACCAGCGTTGATTCTCTGTGCCCCTCTCTCCTGTCATAGTGCCAGCGCTGGGTCTCTGTGCCCCTCTCTCCTGTCATAGTACCAGCGTTGATTCTCTGTGCCCCTCTCTCCTGTCATAGTGCCAGCATTGGGTCTCTGTGCCCCTCTCTCCTGTCATAGTGCCAGCGCTGTTTCTCTTCCTTGCTTTCTCCATTTGTCTGGCAGGTCCTGCTCTCTCCTCAGGACGTCTGCTGCTGGTTAAATTTTAATTATTGCCGAGTGTAACAGCGGCGCGTTCTGCCGTCTGTGGGTTTCAGCACAGCGGTGGGCGGCTCTTGTTCTTTTATTTGACACAGAAGATCGTATGAAATATTTATGTTCTTATCTGAGGGTGATTTTCAATGAAGGGGGGCGCTTAGCCTCTGTCACTGTGTATACATGCAAAAACTTTGAGGAAACATTACCTCTCATTGTTACTAACAGTTTGACTGTGGGTCCAAGTTATGAACCATACCTGTGATTTAAGTAAATTATTTAAGTTGAGTTGAGAAGTGGTTAATTAAGCAGTGGTTGTCAGCTTATTATAGGTGAAACCAGTGGATCTCAAAGAGGAGGAGGAGGAGGAAGGGGTCTACATGATTACCCACATCGGAGCACATGCTGCGTATTCAGACTCAGCTTCAGACAGTGAAATGGGATTTGAGACTTGAGACGATACAGGGCATTTGTGTTGGAGCTCAAAGGGTAAAGTCAATATTCCTTATTTGGAGCACAGAAATTGGACTGGCCAAGGATTGTGTGAATCCTTAAATGCAAACTATGATGAAACTGGCCCAATAGCAAAATCTTATTGACATAAACCTTTAAAATAAACTTTTCCTGCACGTCTCAACAAACACTTATTGGCTTATTATTGTGTTTTACCAAACACTGAAGCCTTGGTTTTTGATTCCTATCGTTGTCCTTTACTCCGTACAGAGGTCCCAGGGTTATCTGATTATTATATTTGCATTACTAAACAATGAAGAATTATTGTATTATGAATGTGTTTTGCTGGATCCTGTGCTGGGCTCTAGCACTTTATGACTGTTTGGGCTCGCTGCTCCACGGCCATGGCTGATTGGATAAAGGCGCGAAGAGAGCGAGGGAGACAGGAATGTCGGAGGCAGCAGCTTCTGCTGCGGGACGTGAAAGCAGACTTCGAGCCGCCCGGTGAACCCGCGTCACCCCTGGATAGAGTTACAGGGGGGAACGGAAGCAGGGATGCAGCTTGACCAGCCATGGGCCCCTCCACTCAGAATGCACGGAACATGGCCGCTTCCCTCAGATACTTCATCCAGAACAGAGCAGAGCAGACCCCCTTGTTTCCTGCCTCCGGTCCATGGGGGGTTGGGGGCGGTAGAGCCCCCCTGCTTGTTGGGGTCTGTGTGAGAGAGCCGCCCCCACACTGCAGGGCAGAGGCCGTGGGGTCTGGTGTAGTATAATAGTTAGGGAACTCAGAGGTTGCAGGTTCGATTCCCAGGTGGGCCACTGCCGTTGTACCCTTGAGCAAGGTACTTAACCTGAATTGCTTCAGTAAATATCCAGCTGTAAAAATGAAACATATGTTAAAAAAATATACACTGTGTAAGTCTCTCTGGATAAGAGTGTCTGCTAAAAGCCTACATTTTAATTTAAAACGTCTCTCCGTGTACAGAAGGGGAAACATGGGGAACAGCCACCGAATGATTTACTGCATAACTACCGAGAAAAAATTTGAAAGCATCTGTCAACTGAATATTTATGTCTAGTTTTCCCCCTGGAGCATACAGGACTTTCCCAGGAGAGATACAGAAGCAAATGTTAAATCACAATAGGAAACAATCCACACCAAAAACATTTATTTTACCTCTTAGCTCAAAAAGTATCATGGCTGCAACCATTCTTCACCGCTCCTCTGAGAACAAATCTGCTTCATTCCTGTCAGCGTTTCTCTGTGATGTCTGCATAAAGCACACTGCATGTTTAAATTAGGGGACTGGGGACCCTACATCTGAAATCTGACTATGACAGTCAACCGGTTTACTGCTCGGTGACCTTTGACCCCCCTGAAGTGAAATAAGCTCTTTCTAAGCAGGGTCGTAAATAGAGCAAGCTTGTGTGTGTGTGTGCGTGTGTGTGTGTGTGTGTGTGTGTGTGTGTGTGTGTGTGTGCATAGATATATGTGAGTGTGTGTGGGTGTTTGTGTGTATGCATGAGTGTGTGTGCATGCATGTGTGTGTGGTTATGTGTGTGTGTGTGTGTGTGTGTGCATGCGTGAGTCTGTGTGTTTTAAACTGAATAAGTAGGAAAATATCTGTCATAAACGTTTCCCTTCATTCCGTTTTTTTTGTGACCTGATTATATCACAGCAAATGGGAGCACCAGGTGTACTTAAAAGGCCAAACAAATGAAACTGTTTCCACTGTAAAATATTTGGAATGTCTCAGAACAACCTCAGCCACATACCTCTATAACCACAGTCATAGCTGGATTATAGAACTTTCCTGAATTGCTCTACAACCATCTGAGCCATGTGGCACTTTTCTCAATCCTATGCAGAAGAAATTATGTTTAAATATTTATAGTGTTTTGGAGTTTCTGAAACTGTTTGTTCTGCAAATGTAATTGCTTTTAATTTCCAAGTTTTCTGTGGAAAACTCAAGGATTAAATTCATATTTTATTTTAACAAAGAGATTTTGTTAGAATACTTTACAGATCTGCTGTTGCATGCATATTTAATTAAATGCATATTTATATATTATCTGGGCAGGTCAATAAAAAAGGTTCGATATTCCGTAAAGTAATTGAGTTGAAATTGTAATGTGCAGCATATGGATTTGACCTTTGAACTCAGGCTACCCATCGACAAGCCTGGTCCAGCGGGTCAAGTGGGGGTACAAGTCTATTGTCTAGTGAGGTTAGCCAAGACTCAAGGGTCAAAAACAGAGTTCCGTTCTGCTTCAGGGGTTTAAGCCATTCATTTGCCTTAGTCTTATGGCATATTTTTAACCTTATATCTTGCCATTTCTTTCTTGCTAGATGCTGGTTGCTGGTTGCTTACAAAAATTTCATTGGCGCACATGTGTGGATATGATATTGTGGCGAGCATGCATTGGGTGGTGTATCAAGGAAGCAGACAGAGTCCAAGTAAAACGGGCAGCCATTTAAAAATAAAAGGAAAGTTACCCATACTCCGTACACCGCTTAGTCATGGGTAATATCTGCTGCTAGCTTCTGTGTTCCCTACACCGCACAACCCCGGAAGTAGCCTAAAAACCAATGGAGGTTCTTGCCTGCCTACCGAGTCCTTAAAAGGACATGAGAGACCAATGAAACGCCTTTCACAGAAAACACAGCCAGTCAGGAAGGTACAGTCCATTCCACACAGGGCACATTGACACTCTCCCTCTGGAACTCGGGAGACGGCATTATTTACATAACATGCTCTGGGAGCAGTGGTCCCAACAGAACACACCGTGACCAGCTAGCTAACACAACACAGTTTAACTACACAATATTTGCAAACATCGAACAGAACCATTTAACAGTTTAACTGGGGAGACGCTTAAGGTTACAGCAGCGCCTCCCCCAGAATGCACTGCGCACACATTTATTCACAGGCGATCCCGCCGGATCGCCACATAGCCCCCTTGCAAGGGAGTCAGTTGTCCCCGGCGACCCCATTGTCCAATACAAAGTCCCTTAAATGTGGGGGCGCTCGTCGCCGCCGTGGTGTTCGCCTCCGGTCTCCCCCAGGCGCACTAGGAGAGTCTCTGGGGGGAAGGGGTCTGGGCGACTCACCTGCCGCCTCGGCTGCAGCCTGCGCCAGGGGGTGGTACGGGGCCAATCGGTCCTGATGCAGAACCACCTCCCGCCGGCCGGCAGAGATAGTCGAGTTCAGGCCCACCCTCCAACTCAGGCTCTGGAGGGGGCCCGAACACCACGTGTACTAAGCTCCCGGCCAAACAGGAGGCTGGCCGGCGTGCAACGGCTTGATTACTGTACAGCAGTGCGGTAGGCCCACAGGACCAGAGGCAGGTGGCGGTCCCAGTCCCGCTGAGGCTGGCTGGTTAAGATGGCCAGCTGGGTAGCCAGGGTCCGGTTAAAGCGTTTGACCAGGCCGTCACTCTGGGGGTGAAGGGGTGGTCTGGTCTTGTGCACCCCAGGACGCTTGCACACCTCTCCAAAGACCCAGGACTCGAAGTTCCGCCCTGGTCACTCCTCGACCAGTCTCCCCGCCATAGTGCTGGCGCTCTGGTCCGACACCTCGGGCAACTTGGTGAAGTAGTCCATGGCCACGAGAACATAGCGGTTACCAGAGTCAGTGATGGGGAATGGGCCGAGGATGTCCACTCCGATTTGCTCCATCGGGGCCCCCACCAAGTATTGCTGCAGTGGGGCGTGCGGCCGCCGGATGGGCCCCTTCTGGGCCGTGCAGAGGTCGCAGCAGTTCACGTAGGTGTCTACGTCCTGTCGGCAGCCAGGCCAGTAAAACCGCCCCCTGAGGTGGCGGAGAGTCTTGTTGTTCCCAAAGTGCCCCGCACCCGTGGCTCCGTGCACTAACTGCAGGACTTGAGTCCGGAGGGCGCGGGAAGGCTCTCGTTTCCGTGTCCAGGGCAGCCATGTCCGCCCACTCCTGCCGCTTCCCAGCCGCCAGCCAACTCTGCATGTGAACGAGTGCCGTGTCACGCTCCTGCGCTTCTTGGACCTGGGCGGGGGAGAGGAGAAGGCAACCAACCTCCCCATCGACAGTCCTCAGGGTGGCCACCTTCGGGGGCCCGGGCTTCCTGCCAGGGACAGTGCTCGCAGCCAGCCGCTGCGCATGGCCGCCGCGACAGGGCATCCACGTTGCCATGCTGTCGCCCCAGGTGGTGCCTCAGCTCAAAGTCATACCCCTGTAGCGTTTCCAACCAGGGACCTGGCCCTCTGGGTTTTTAAGTTCAAGAGCCAAGTGAGGGAAGCATGGTCGGTCCGCACAAGGAACCCGGTGCCACGCAGGTAGGGCCGGAAGTGCCGCAGAGCTGTGATGACAGCGAGGAGCTCCCGGCGGGTAACGCAGTAATTCCTGCTCTGTTTTGTTCAAAGCACGGCTGTAGTATGCAATCACCTGCTCTCCACTGTCACTTGGCTGAGACAGGACGGCGCTGACGCCCACGTTGCTGGCATCCGTGTCCAGGATGAATGGCCGGTTGGCGTCGGGGTATGCCAGCACAGGACCCGTGACGGAACACACCGTGACCAGCTAGCTAACACAACACAGTTTAACTACACAATATGTGCAAACATCGAACAGAACAATTTAACAGTTTAACCGGGAGACGCCTAAGATTACAGCAGCGCCTCCCCCAGAATGCACCGCGCACACATTTATTCACAGGCGACCCAGCTGGATTGCCACAATATTATCCCTGTGTTACACCATGATGTTAAAGAGTCTAAATTAATCCAGAGTAATGTGTAGACATTAGCAGAGTCTATACCAAAATATACAAACTAACAAACAAACAAAATTATCCAGCTAACAAAATAAGCAACGAACAAACTGATAAAGCAAACAAAAGAACAAACATACAAACAGAACAAGCTAACAAACAATATAACTAACAATACAGACAAGCTACTGAAAAAACTAACACTCAAACTAAACAAGGTAACATACTAACACTCAAACTAAACAAGGTTCCAAACAAACAAAACAAGCTACCAAACTGTCAAGGGATTGTCTGATCATTACGTCAGCGCACCCATTGCAATATTAATGACACTGTTGTATTTATTTATTTGCTGTATTTTCACTTTTTACCAGGATCTCCTGGCAGAAACTACTTTTTAAATGAGGATTCAGGCTCAGATTGTTATTTCACTCTGAGTTATGTGTCTGCTGTGGGCTCTACTCCACCTCTGTCGACAACCAGGGCTGCTCCTGATCTGGTGACTGCAGAAATTGAATGGAAGTGATTATTATGGGCCTCCACCGATCCAGCTCATCTCAGTCTCATATGCCAGCACTTTAGGTCTACTGCAGTTCTTCTGACAGATAGCTGTGGATAAATCCGGATGTGCCTGTCCAAGTAACAACGCCACATCAAGTTCTGAATCTGAGGATTCCAGGACCGGCTCATTGAAATCATTCTCAAACATTATTCTTTGGCTTTAAGTTTGAGTGCTTTTCCATCCAGAAAGGCCCAGACGCCTTTTTATCATAATAAGGGGAATGAATCCAATAACATCATCATCGGTGATAGAAAACAGCTGCCATACAGCTCAATCCTTTCATCCTTCAGTGGAGACTGATTCCCTTCTCCCGTATTGGCTGCTCCAAGTTTAACTGTAGCAAAACTTGTATGCATTTTCAGAGTAGCTCAAGCTTATTTTTAGAATAATTTCCTGGATATATATTTCTTGAATTTCCTGGATATAGATTCTGCCTGTTTGCCAGTCAGTTTGTGTGCATAGATATTGGGCCACACTGTACCAATCACCAGACCTGTAGGATGATCAACCTGAGCCCAAACGAGGAGCCTACATAATGAATCATGTGACATCATCATCACTAGGCAACAGCGGGGCAGCCCCAGGTCCTTACTGGTGTCACCCAGGCCATATGTTCAATTTAAATTTAATATCACCAGTCTTCTAATGGCTGTGGTGAAAAACAACATGACCGGTAGTACATATAGAACCAACCTGATCCTCCTCAACTTTCACTCTTGAACACCATTATATATATATACACCAGTATATTAATGAACCAGCCAGTCACAAACCCAGCATACTGTTACAGTATATTAATAAGAACATAAGAACAGCCCATCTAGGCTCGTAATTTCCTAATCTAAAGAAGCCCAAGTGTTTCTGCCTCTACTATCCGACCTGGCAAGCTGTTCCAGGCATTGACAACTCTTTGTGTAAAGAAAAACTTACACCTAATATCTGTGCGGAATTTGCCTTTAACTAATTTCCACCTGTGGCCTCTTGTTCTGCTGACCCCACTTATCTTTAAAAAACTTTGGTATTTCACTTTGTTAATCCCTTTTAGGGATTTAAAAACCTCAATCAAATCCCCCCTAAGTCTCCGTTTGCTAAGCTTAAATAGATTGAGTGCCTTAAGTCTATCCTCATAACTTTTACCTTTCATACCAGGTATCAGTTTAGTTGCCCTTTTTTGAACTTTTTCAAGAGCTTCTATATCTTTCTTGTAGTGCGGTACCCAGAACTGGACACAGTATTCTAAGTGAGGTCTGGCATTATATAACATTAGTATAACCTCCTTTGATTTATACTCAATATGTTTTGCTATGTATCCCAACATCCTGTTGGCCCTTTTCACTGCTGTAGCACACTGCTTTGATGCAATTCCTAAGTCTTTTTCATATTGAACACCTACTAACTTTTCTCCTCCTATAAAATACTCCTGTCTAATGTTTTTATTTCCCACCTGCATAACTTTACATTTACCAATATTGAATGTCATCTGCCACATATCTGCCCATTCTTGGATTTTGTTTAAATCATCTTGGATTACTTTAGTCGATTCCAAACTGTTTGCCAAACCCCCGAGTTTAGTATCATCTGCAAATTTAACTATTTTGCTACTAACGTCCATATCAAGATCATTTATGTAAATAAGGAAGAGTAGAGGTCCCAGCAATGATCCCTGTGGGACACCACTGCCCACGGCACCGAGGTCAGATACGGCCCCACCTACTGTTACTCTTTGTATTCACCCTTGCAGCCAATTGTGAACCCACTCTGAAACAACTCCTGCAATTCCTACTGAATTCATTTGAGCAATGAGCCACTCATGTGGTACCTTGTCAAATGCTTTCTGAAAGTCCAAATATATAATATCATAAGCCTGGTTCAGGTCAACACACTTTGTAGCCTCTTCAAAAAAGTCCAGGAGGTTTCTTAGGCATGACCTCCCTTTGAGAAAACCATGTTGGTTCTCCCTTAAAATACTATTATTTTTCAAGAATGATTCCAACTTATCCCTAATAATACATTCCAGTATTTTACATGTGATGCAAGGTAAACTGACAGGCCTATAGTTCCCTGGGTCAGTACGGCCCCCCTTCTTATATATTGGAATTATACTACCCTGCTTCTAGTCATCTGGTATTTCTCCAGTGATTATGGATTGCATAAAGATATCTGTCAATGGTTTATATATAATTTCCCCAAGTTCTTTGAGTACTCTGGGATATATGCCATCAGGGCCTGCTGCCTTATTTGTCTTAGGTTTTTGTAGTACTTCTATGTCCCTTATCTCAAAGTCCTCCAAAACATTCTGTACCTTGGCTATACATTTAGGCATGTTTATAATCTGTATATGATCTTCTCTAGTAAAGCTCTCAACAAAGTAACTGTTTAGTGTGTTAGCAATATCCTTATTATTATAAACCAAAGTTCCTTCCTTATTCTTAATGCACTTAACCTCATCATTAACTTCCTTTTTCTACTTCAATATTGAAAAAACTTCTTAGGATTACTTTTTGCATCTTGGGAAATTTTCATTTCAAACCGCCTTTTAGCTGATCTTTTAGCTGATCCTGCTTGCCTTTACTATACGCGGTACTGGCAGAATTCCAGAGATGAACCATAATGAATATAATGAACCATAACTGTTACAGGTGAACCAGCCAGTACATGAACCAGTCACAAACCCAGCACATACAGCACAGGGTTACAGTATATTAATGAACCAGCCGGTCACATACCCAGCACAGGGTTACAGTATATTAATGAACCAGCCAGTCACAAACCCAGCACACTGTTACAGTATATTAATGAACCAGCCAGTCACATACCCAGCACACTGTTACAGTATATTAATGAACCAGCCAGTCACATACCCAGCACACTGTTACAGTATATTAATGAACCAGCCAGTCACAAATACCCAGCACACTGTTACAGTATATTAATGAACCAGCCAGTCACAAACCCAGCACACTGTTACAGTATATTAATGAACTAGCCAGTCACATACCCAGCACACTGTTACTGTATATTAATGAACCAGCCAGTCACAAAACCCAGCACAGTGTTACAGTATATTAATGAACCAGCCAGTCACAAAACCAACGCAGTGCACCCACACCCACAGTCTGGCCTCCACCCACTCTGACTGTATGCATTTACAGCCTGCGGGTTAAAGGTCGCAGGTGAAGGTCCGACCATTGGGGTCCCAGCGGAAGGCGAAACGGGGGCCAGGTGCTAATTGGAGAAGCAGCAGATGTGAGCGCAGGTCTGATTGGTGGATGAACTCACCCAGGGCAACATTACACAACACCTTTCCGTGTCTCCAGTAATCACGTGTGTAATTCCAACCAATAACAGTGATATTAAACACCTGTGCAGTGTTGGGGGATCACCACAGTACTGAAGCAAAGCAACACGCATCACCCGCCCACTCCCATGATCCCGTTTGTTCACATCCATTGTTCCTGTGGAGGGGATACCCATCCTCCTCAGCACCTGTGATTCCCACACATATTCGTTACTCAGAAAGCAGTGTGGGACAGACAGCAGGGATGTACAGTGACTCCCTCTCCACCTCCTCCTCCTCCTCCTCTTCCTCAGTCAGCACATAGCAGGAGAGTGTGTGTCTCTCCACTGTGTGTGTGTATCCGCAGTGTGTGTGCCCATTCTTGGTGTGTGTGACTGTGTTTGTGCATTTGCTGTGTGTGTGTGTGCATCCGCTGTTTGTGTGTGTGTCTACTCTCTGTGTGTGTGTGTGTGTGTGTGTATATTGTGCGTGTGTCCACAGTGTGTCTGTACTCTTGGTATGTGTGCGCTTGTTCTGTCATTTTAAGAATGCATAGAATGCTGAGAGGACAGACATGCAGACGACATAGCCCCCCCACTCCGCTCGTCCTAGGTGGTCCACCTCCTACTGGACATGGCAGCAGGCCAGGGGGCACCGGGGGAAAGGCGGGGGGGGTTGACACGGACTGGACATCCTATCCGTCCCACAGGTTCATCCCTCAGAGCTAAAATATCACCTGTCACGAAGCTGACTGCCTCTTCTTCAGGGCACGGAGTACGTCTTCCTCACTGCTTGCTGCTTCCATTGTATCTGTCTGTAAGGGTGCTGCTGGTTGCCGAGCCGATGGCTCTGTGCTGTGCAGTATGTGTGCCTGCACAGATAGGAGACGGAGGTTTTGTGTGGCTCAGTAGGTAGGTTCGCCTCTAATTATTGTTTTATTTTTACATTTGCCCAATTGTGTCATGGGCCATGTTATCATTGTGCACATGTATGTGTGACTCAGTAGGTAGAGCACGGTGCTGACAACACTTAGGTTGTGGTTTTGTGATTCCGATTGGGACCACATACACTACCGGTCAGAAGTTTTAGAACACCCCCATTTTCCAGTTTTTACTCAAATTTAAGCAGTTCATGTCCAGTGAATAACCTGAAATGGTACAAAGGTAAGCGGTAAACTGCCAGAGATTTTTAAAAAGCAGAACCCAGCCATGGAGCCCAGTGGCATAGCCAGGAATTCATTCCGGGGAGGAGGTTGAGAAAATACAGAAATACAGATTATAGCCCTTGGAGGTAGGCTACACTGCCATACCATGTCAACAATTTTCGATGTTATTTTTATGTTTTCTTTGCACGTATAATTTGAATTGAATGACCTAACGCAGAACCAGTGTGATATAGATGATATATGACTGACTCTGAGCTGTACTCGCACTAAACTTGAAACTCCGTTAACAAACCGTTTGGAACTGTCATTAAACATTTTGGGGGGTGGCTTAAACCCCAAACCCCTTCTCCCTCCCATGGCTCATCATCAAAATGTCAGCAGCTCCTGACATTGTTTTAAAGACAGGACACTGCTGTGGGAATAATCTTAATAATAATCTTAATAATAATGAGTGCGTCCATATAGGGCCTTTCATCTCAAAGTCAAAATCACCTCGTTAGCTGTTGTGCCCAGCAGCCAGTTGGCACCAGAACGCTCACCCACCACGCATCGGCTGAAGTGTAGAGCAAGGATTTAACTGGCCTGTTAGAGTTGAATAATTAGACGGCCAAGAGTTGGAAGGCAAGAATGGGAAATTGTCCAGGACTGTGGAGAACAGCTCGTTTGCTCTTTGGGATAAATGTCTGGCAATTACTCCAGATGAGAGTTAATCTGAGCCTCAGTTTCACCCAACCTCCACCAGACCCTGCCTCCTGCAGCCCAGTGTCCCCCTCACTGCACCCTGCACTCCATCCAGGTACTAACCAGCCCGGTTGGGGTCAGTTCCATTTTCAATTTGTGCATTGAAAATTGCCTGTGACATTCCATGGGGACAACAGGCCCAGCACTGCGAAGCTTTGGCCATCTTCTACAGCCAGAGTATGATTTCTTGTTCAGACGTTCATTGAGGTGGGTGATAGGAGGTTCTCATAGAAAAGTGGCAGGGGAGGGGGTCTCCGATAGCATAGTAGTCTTACGCACCTGTATTGAACCCGTTTCGCCACGTGGCAAAATTCTAGCCTCATTTGCATGTGGCTAATTTATTCACGCTTGGGCCCAAGAGAGACAGAGACATAAAGGCTTTTATCTCTTCACCTCCTGCCACAGTAGAGGCTGTCATCCCTCTCTTCTCCCCTCCTTTGTGTGCCTTGACGAGGCGCCGGTGGGGAATCGCTCCCTGTCACTGGCTGGTTTAGATTCCTTTATTTGTATTTATTTATTCAGAGGATGTCAATACCACACCGATACTCATCTTCTTTCTAAACAGCTTTTTTTTGGTTGCTCTCTGATAGATTCTGTGGGTCAAGGTGAAAGTGAATTAATTGAATGAATTAATCATGGCTGCAGGAGGGTGCCAGGACCTTCAGCTACAGGAGACCAGTATGGATTAAGGGGGGGGGGCTCATCCTGTGTGTTAAAAATTAAATTACCCAGCGCTGTTTGAGCCCTGCTCATCACCTGCCCCAGTGCTGTATGAGTCCTGCTCAGGCTCCTGACCCTGTGCTGTATGAGCCCTGCTCATCACCTGCCCCAGTGCTGTGAGTCCTGCTCAGGCCCCTGACCCTGTGCTGTATGAGTCCTGCTCATCACCTGCCCCAGTGCTGTATGAGTCCTGCTCAGGCTCCTGACCCTGTGCTGTATGAGTCCTGCTCAGGCTCCTGACCCTGTGCTGTATGAGTCCTGCTCATCACCTGCCCCAGTGCTGTATGAGTCCTGCTCAGGCTCCTGACCCTGTGCTGTATGAGTCCTGCTCATCACCTGCCCCAGTGCTGTATGAGTCCTGCTCAGGCTCCTGACCCTGTGCTGTATGAGCCCTGCTCATCACCTGCCCCAGTGCTGTGAGTCCTGCTCAGGCTCCTGACCCTGTGCTGTATGAGCCCTGCTCATCACCTGCCCCAGTGCTGTGAGTCCTGCTCAGGCTCCTGACCCTGTGCTGTGTGAGCCCTGCTCATCCCCCTGACCCAGTGCTGTTTAATAATGAAAGAGCTCAGAGACTACAGGGCCTCAGTGCAGCCTTGTGCTCAAAATACAAAACAGCCAATGCAGTGACCTGTGACATGTTAGTGATCTTCTGCCAGCACACGCACATTGCCTACACCGCAGTTCCCAACGCACCGTCCCACGGTTACCCGCACGAGTGAGTGCTCACGGTCAGTAACACGGTCTCACCATGGGTGAACACTCGCAGTCACCCGCATGAGTGAACATTCAAAGGCATTATGGGAAAGGATTGGCCCACCTGTCCCTATCAATAATGAAAGAACTGCGTACCCTAAAAGGGGCTGAACACAGCTCCTGTCTCCCCCAGGCCCCTAATGAGGGCAGAGCCTGGCTTTTATAAACATGAAAATATTAAACATTTAAATGGTAGTATTTTTTCCAGTTGATATCAACATTATTTAGTTGATTTTGTCAAAGACTTTCTTTGTGACTGAACAGTGACTGAAAGTTCAAAAAGATGATGTTGTGATGTGATCTTCACTTCATCTGTGAGATGTTTTTGATTGCACCACACCTTAGGCATTATATGAAGACCCGGGGGGTCTGTTGCAGGTAAATGAAATCCACATTTAAAAAAAATGTTTGTGTGTCTGTGTGTGCGTGCCTGCGTCTGTGTGTGTGTGTATGTGTGTGCATGCATGCATGTGTGTATGTGTGTGTTGTGTGATATTCCTCTCGTGAGCTTGCTGGTGGTGGAATGCAGCCAAGCCCATGTCTAATAGAGCACATGTGCTCAGGGAATACCATAACCTCAACCTATTCCTTATGAGGAAGCGAGCGTTCAAATTTCACTGCTACAAAAACAGGTCACGCTGAGTACACATGACTTTTGCATGCTTTTTGGAGCAATTCATATGCTATAATACAATACTGTTGTCCTCAAAAGCCTCAAGCAACGTTATATCAATATCCACCTTTGCTATAGGTATAGCATCAACATTGATGTATCAACACTCTTCATGAATTTATGATTCTATTAAAAAAAAGAATATTTTTTATTGAATACATGCTTTTGGTAGCCATTTGACAGATGGTCTGCTCTGTGATTCACCCAAAATGACTTTGACTCTTTAGAAGCTCTAAATGACTTAATGAGCCAGGGAGCTGATTGGGCACCTGTGAGGTCGTTGTTACCAGCTGGATGTCAGCGCTGGTGACAGTCAAGAAAGAAGTACACAGGAAGGAACAAGCACAGTGGTATGCTTTTGATGCTCCAAAATAAACTGAAATCACTGCAAGATGATTTCAGTTCTGCAGATGAGAGGGTGAAAGGTTGTCATATCACATGTCATATCTGTCATATATTTCATACCTGTGTGTTTGTGTGGGGGGTTGGGGGATTACTGTACTTACAATGCTGTACACTGCCTACTGCCTGCCAAGTCTATATTAAGATAATGCTATCATATATATTCATCTGGGTGGTGTATAGTGCCTACTGCCTGTCCAGTGTATTATTAAGATAATGGTATCATAGATATTATTCTGGGCCTCATGGCTTACATTGCAGTGGGAGTGGAGGTGAAATTATTGAAGGACATTGAGCTCCAGCAGTGAATGGAGCTGCAGGTCAGGCAGTATATAAATAAAACTGTCATTGATGTTGAGAAGTTGATGTTCAGTAATCCAGCCTCTATTTGCATTTTCAGCAAAAGGGTAGAATTCAGCACTTATATAGCACTTGTATAGTTCGGTTCCCGGTTTCACAGTGGGAGTATTGCTGTGGGGTGTAGGGACTGATGTAAGGGTGTTTCTGCTTCCACAGTGGGAGTATTGCTGTGGGGTGTAGGGGCTGATTTAAGGGTTTTTCCTGGTTCCACAGTGGGAGTATTGCTGTGGGGTGTAGGGGCTGATGTAGGGGTGATTAATGATTAGTCCATTCGGGATGGGGTGGAGAAAGACACTGGATATTTGGGCAGGCCTGGCAGGGCTATTTAATGTGTCCATTTCATGGCAGGTTGGCTATGCAATGGGCTCTGGCTGCCCCCGGAATAATCCAATTTGAGAACAGAGAGATCAAAGCCGCAGACTGCTTGACCGTGAGACAGATCTTACATTAACACAGCAGTCAGCTCTTTACTGCCTTCAGCTGGGGGACTGCTTGGAGGGCAAAAGGACTGCAGAATGATTGATTGGTTATAATAATAATAATGCATTTTATTGATCAAGCATCTTTCCCAGGCTCAGTACAGTTCTTGTCTTGTACAGATGTACACGTTCCTCACAAAAGAGAATTGAAAAATAATAAATAAATATACAGTAACACTCAATGAGCGCTGCACATTAAACACATATACACAACATAAACAGACTACAGTATAACACACTAATAAATATTTGCAAGATTTATTTTATTTGGTAATTAAAGTAAAAGAGAATCACACATATCCCTGAAGATATATGTTATAGTGATTGCATTTTTAAAAATGTCAAGGGTCTGGCTGCTAGGCTCATCCTGTTAAGGCACTGTTCTAGTGTGTGAATGAGCCCCATGGTCTGCATCCTGTCAAGGCACCGTTCTAGTGTGTGGATGAGCCCCATGGTCTGCATGCTGTTAAGCCACTGTTTTAGTGTGTCGATGAGCCCCACGGTTTGGTTTTGATTCTAGATAGTGCCAGTGGAAACTGGCCAACAGCCCCCTGGGGCTATGCATAATTGGTAGCATTGCCCAGGGAAGGGGGGCTGAATTGTCAGAGTCTTGTTGCACACCAGTGACCCCCGCTGTTGGTATAGAGCTGTGCACAAAGTGTCTTCCTCTGATTCATGTCTGTGCAAGATCAACTTCTAGACTGCGGTGTGAAAAGAAGTGGTGGCTGTCATCACATGTTTCGGAGGAGAGTGAGTGCCCCTCTTCACTCTCCTGACAGCGGGGGTTGCAGCGAGTGTGGCTTACAATATGACTGGGTATTCCAAATATGAAGAAAAGGGGGAAAGCATCATTTTTAATAAGATGAAGTTGTCAAGGATAACGCAAACAAAGCCCGGCTCAGTACGGCCGAGAGAGGGCCATCAGGTGAGATGGAGGAGCCTGGCGCATGCTCTGTCTTTTTCAAATTAAATTACATTTATTTTGTTTAAGATTTACCCCAGTTTTTCTCCCAATTTAGTGGCCAATTATCTTTCCACGATCTCGCCACCTGTCAATACAGGACAAGCTAATTCCCCGTGAGGCGCGATCTCAGCCTCTTCCGAGACGGAACTCGCTCCCTTTCTGGAGACACCGTTCTCGCTCCTCGGTGAGTTCGTGCCGGCTCACCCTCCCCCTTCGGCGGACAGCCAAATGCCGCTCCCGATTGGGGCTCCCAGCCAGGGCCGGTCCGGTACAGTCGGGTTTCTAACCGCGACCACAATAGGCAGCTCACTCTCGCAAAGCACCAGTCAATGCGAGTGCGTCAGTGTGCTCTGTCTTTAATTATCCTCTCACTCTTGGTGGCACACTGACCTCACAGGTGGACCCTGTCCCAATGATGGTGTAATTTCAGCTTTGATGATTCTGCTGATAAAACACACATTTGACAGAGCCTTTAGATGTGGGACTCTGTCCCAATGATGGTGTAATTTCAGCTTTGATGATTCTGCTGATAAAACACACATTTGACACAGAGGATCTACATGCAAGCCCTTTGGTATTTGTATAAATTGATTGGTGGAAAATAGTGTTATGTTTATGTTTCTGATAAAGTCACAGAGAAATTGTATTTACTGTATTTATTTGTATAAATCCAACCACCATCCCCCATGCTGAGGGAGAACTTTATACTTTATTATTAATTTAAGTGTATTTAAGAAGAGCTTTGCATATTTCTATTATTATAATATATACTATATATATATTTATTTTTTTTGTTTGTAGTGTGTGGATCGTGTATCTGTAGTACGCAGGGGTACAGCATAAGCTCCCACATTGTTGACCCCCAACAAGGCCCACTGATACATCACATCAGCTACCCATAACCAACCCCCCTCCCCATCCCCTCCCATTAGGAGAGAATTAGTTTCCACCTTAATAAAATACTAAATATAAAGTGTGACTTCAACCAGGAGGAGGGAACAGGAAACCTCTGCTTCTCAGGTGGAAGAGAGAGAGAAAGAGACGCTCTCCACCTCTGTTTCCATTCACTTCTGATAAGGAGCTGGTCTTATAGTGTGTGAAGGGCATTGATCTCCAGTCCAGAGGGCTCCCTGTATTGATTCTTCAGCCTAATGGAAAAACTGAATGTTTATCTTATGATTCCTGGAATGTGTGTGTGTGTATACAATATATATATATGATATATGTGTGCATGTGTGTGTGTGTGTGTGTGTGTTACAGAGCTACAGACCACCCAGTCCTTGCAGTATTACAGTCTATCTGAGGGGCCCATGGATTACAGGATCCTCCTTATGGACGAGGATCAGGACAGGCTGTATGTGGGCCTGAAGGACCACGCCCTCTCTATGGACATCAACAACATCACCCAGGGGACTCTACAGGTGAGTCTCACAGCAACAACATCACTCAGGTAACCCTACAGCAACAACATCGCCCAGAGGACCCTACAGGTGAGTCTCATAGCAACAACATCACCTAGGCAATCCTACATCAACATCACCCAGGCGACCCTACAGGTGAGTCTCACAGCAACAACATCACCCAGGCGATCCTACAGGTGAGTCTCACAGCAACAACATCACCCAGGGGACCCTCCAGGTGAGTCTCACAGTGATGTATTGGGGGACAATGACCACAGGTTCTCAGTTCAGTTTGCTTTTACATCACCTGGTGGTGTTCAGGTACAGTATGCTTTTCAATATTTTATCTTGAGCCTTTATTTCCCCTAAGAGAGCGTCAAGTGTGTCATGCATTTTTTTATAGTCTGTCTTCAGCCTTGAACTGTATCATAAATCCTAGATTGAATGCGCATGAATGAATATTGATGCTGATCTGTTACAGTTCAGTATGCCTTCTACCCGGATAATGGTCATAGCTCACGCCGTCTGTCAGCATGACTGCAATGGAGATATGCCATTAGAGAATTACAGTTAATGCCACTTTTGTAAAACTGAATGCATTCGAGCCCTAATGTAAGTACTTCAGAAGGTGTAGAACGTGTTTACCATTAACTCTAATTGATGGTATGCTCTGCGGATGCCGTATTGTGTTTTGTGTCCGCTGGATGCTGAGTGCATAGACACACAAGAGTTTTTTAATTCTCTGATGCCCCCATTTGCAAAATAATTATCAAGTGAATTCACAGAATCCCATCCCCCTAATCACTAAAAGTGGCTAATTGCTCTAGCCCACTGAGGGCGTGAATGCTTATTTAATTCATGGTGTTATAGGGTGACTCGTAATAGGTGTGAGTCACTGTGTGTGGAGGGACAGACTGTTTGGGCCTGTTGATCCTTCAGCGCTCTTGTTTTTTCCAGCACAGAAAAGCGAGCATTGTCCAGTAATCCTTCAGCGCCCTGTTCATTGCGATCTCTCTCACCAGGTGTTCTGGCCGGCGTCCAGTGTCAAAATTGAGGAGTGCCAAATGGCAGGCAAGGACCCCACGGTGAGGGAACAAGACGCTTCTGTTGCCATGACATTGAGCTCGTTGTGCCTCCACTGCTGAGCGAACGAGGGCTGGAGTGAAAGAGTAAAACATTACACCACCACACCACCATAAATCTAAGGGTTCCCTGGGGTGGCAGTGGCTCAGTGGTTAGTGACAGGGACTGGCAAGCAGAGGGTTGCTGGTTGGAAGGCCAACGAAAACACAATGAACTGGAAACTGGAGGGAGGCTAGTTCACTTCCCGGGGCACTGCCAAAGCACCCTTAAGCAAGGCACTGAACCCCTAAACTGCCCCGGGGGGGGTCACTCGCTGACCCTGCACTTGGACCTCTCTGATGAAATACATATGTATAGTGGCCTGTGTGTGTGTATCTAGAAGAGATATGCAAAAATACTAATTCCAATTACCTTGTGTAACATGACTAATAAAGTATATTCCTTCCTTCCAAACATTTTCATCTCAAGGTGCTTTAGAATGACCCCCTCCCCCCTTGTGAGTGAGGACCCCCTCCTCAATAAAAAGGTTAAAAACTTTATTGACAGCCACTACAGGTGGCAATGCAGTGGCTCTGTAACACAGAGGTACAGGTAACTACCCAAAATAAAGGCAACACTTACCGTCAACTAAACTGGTTTCAGGTTAATCTATTCAAGCTTAGCAAAAGGAGAAGAAGGGAGGATTTGATCAAGGTTTCTAAATTCATAAAAGGGAAAGAAAAAAAACAAACCGAACTATTAAATATTTTTCAGGTTGAGTTCTGTCAGCAGAACAAGGCACAGGTGGAAATCAGTTGAAGGTAAATTGTGCACTAATATCAGGATATCTTTTTTTTACATAGAGTTGTCAATGACAAGGCAAAGGTAGAGGCAAATACTATTGCGGTGTTGAAGTCCAGGCTTGATAACTGGATATTCTGTAGACTGCAGGCCAATGATGAGCCTAGGTCTGAATGGCCTGTTCTTGTGCTCTTACTTTCTTAAATGAAGGCAAGTCTCAATTGTGTTGTCATTATATCATGGATCTCTATAATACATGTTGCTACTTTTTACAGTATATAAATATTTCATATTGACAATGATCAAAACGTTACCAATGATCTGTAAACTGAACAAGGTTTATTTTAGTTGAAAATCTAAAGTATGTAATTGATTAAATATGGAAGAATAAACAAAATATTATTTAAAGGCATAGTTTTTTACATTTTGATAATGATGCAGTACCCTCTACGTACTTCTCAAGATCAAAATAAATCAGTGGGTTTGAAAAATGTTCGCACCATGCTTTACAAAACCAGTATCAAAGGGCCGAAATAAGAGAGCGCCAATCAGCATGACTGATAAAGTCGTAACTGCATTTGTGGTTGAGGGTAATTATGAGTTCGGTAGCCTATAGTTGATAAAACGATGGCGTTTAAATTTACATTTTAGGCATTTAGCAGATGCTATTATTCAGAGCGACTTACAAAAAGTGCATTTCTGGTGGTGGGTAATTAAGCCCTCTCCAAGGAACCAACAGTCCCATGGTCGATACACTCTCATCGGTGTTACGCTCGCTGAAATTGGAGGGTGCTTTTCAAATGAAAACACAGCAGAACTGAGCAGAAAATAAAAACGGGGATTGTTTATAGATTGGCTTTTTTTTAAAGAAGCCGTGTTTGAGGCAGTGTTTTTTTGCGTGTTGTTAAACTGTTAGTTTGAAATCGACGCAGTGGCGGAAAGTCTGCACGCTGCTACAGAGGGAGTGAGCCGTGGTCAGCCTCACGCTGCTGCCCATATTCTGCGGGCGCGGCAATAGCAAATATTCGCTGCCGGCGTCTTCTTTCCCTCCCCTGTCTGATCATTACCAGAGCTTATTTCCATTTGTGTGAACTCAGCTTACGTTAATATAATATAATATACGCCATTTAGCAGACGTCTTTATCCAAAACGACTTACAGTAATGAATGCATACATTTTTCAGTATATGTGGCCCCAATGGAAATCGAACCCACAATCTAAGCTTTGTCAGCGCCATGCTCTACCTACTGAGAGCCATGTTGAAATCATGGTGTAGAAGGTTGCAGGTTCGATTCTATGTACTCTTGAGCAAGGGTTTAAATTACGTAAGTAAATATCCAGCTGTAGAAATGGATTGTGTGTAAAGAAATGTTGTGAATCACTCTGGATAAGAACGTCTGCTAAATACCTTTAACGTTACGTTAATGCGCAACGCCATGTGCGCTGGTTCTAGCACAGTCGTGGTCAGTTTGTTACTGTTAGTCTCCTGACAGGTGTATTCATTAAGATAGTTTCTCTGGAGACATGTATGCAGGTGTGCAGTAAGGAGGAGGCCTGCAGGAGGTTTGCATTTTGTGGGTTATATTTGTTTTCAAATCAAAACCTCATAGATGTGCATGTGGTGTGCTGGTCATGCAATTTTCATTGGCCCTCCAGCTGATCTGGGACCTGGTAATAAGCCCGCACTGCACTTTTTCAGTGTGTTAGTTCAGTGTTATAAGTGTGTGTGTGAGGGTGTCCAGGGTTCATGACAATGTGCCAGAGACGGTGGAGCGCTGGGTGGATTTCCAGAGTGACACAGCCAAAGTCAATGTTCTGTAGCAGTGGGAGGTGCTCTGTGATATTGGAAGCCGTGTTGTTTTCCTTGAGCTCTCTCCGAATGGCTGCATCTGCCGTTTCCCCACAAAGAGCCAGTCTCCCCTGGTCACTTCACACCATTCCCTCCCTCTCTTACTTTCTCCTCCCTCCTTCTGTTCCTGCTTTTCTCCTCCCTCTCTCTCTCTCTCTCTGTCTGATTCTGACTCACTGTTCTCCTTTGTGTGGCATTAATGTATAAATATGTACATAATATGACATCATATAATATACAATATAATCATATAATTTCTCTGAGCTCTAATAAATAAAATGACAGCTTAGCCTCTGCAGCACTCCAAAGGACTTGATTGATTGATCAAATGATTGGTTGGTTGATTGATTGATTAAAACACTGTTGGTAGCATGCTTTGGCAATTCAATTTTGTTTGTCATGACAATAATGCTCCATTTGAATTGAGTGCATCCTCCCCTCTCTCTCTCTCTCTCTCTCTCTCTCTCTCTCTCTCTCTCTCTCTCTCTCTCTCTCTCTCTCTCTCTCTCTCTCTCTCTCTCTCTCTCTCTCTCTCTCTTGCTCTCTCCAGCACGGCTGTGGTAATTTCCTCAGGGTCATCCAGCCCTTTAACCGAACTCACCTGTTCATCTGTGGCAGTGGGGCCTACAGCCCCGTGTGCTCTTACATCAACAGGGGTCGGAGGCCAGAGGTCAGTGTGAACCCAATTTCTCCTGTCACTACCCTGTCATTCTCCTCTAAACTACATGTTAGGGGACTGACTGCTAAAGCATGGGGCTCCAGTGTATGGATGAGTCTGGTCATTGCACACACGGATAAAATACTGACCAGTTCCTCTTACTGCACACACGTTCCAGATACTGACCATTTGTTCCCCTCACTGCATGCGTAGTCCAAATACTGACCGTCTGTTCCATGCACTCTACACACGGTCCAAATATTAACTGTCTGTTCCTCTTACTGCACACATGGTCCAAATACTGTCCACTCATCTTGTTGCTCACATGGTCCAAATCTCTGCCAAACTACAATAAAGCTTTTGCTCTGCCCACCATAAGGGGGTTGTGTTTTTTCAATTCGGGTTTGTTTGAAAACAAGACTGTACAACTATAACCAGAGAAAGGAAGAGAGATGGAGAAAGAGAGGGAGGGAGAGGGAGAAAGAGAGGACAAGAGAGGAAGAGATAGCCATCAGGCTGAGCTGGAACTAAAGCTTCTCATGGAGCCGTATTTCCTCTCCCTCCTCTGAATGGAATTCACCCTCTTGTTCCCTCTCAGGGCTGCAAATAGACCCAGCATTCGATTCTGCTCCAAAGCAGAGACCCTGTGAGGAGGGGACCCAGACACACATTATTACTGCCGTAGAGGTTACAGGGCCTGAACAACACACTGTTAAAGATCCAGTCTGTCTGTAGGCTGTCCTTCTGCTCGCCTGTCTATGACTGACTCTCCCTCTGCTCGCCTGTCTGTGATTAGCTCTTCCTCTACTTGCCTGTCTGTGATTGGGTATTCTCTCCTCTCCTGTAGGAGCAGGTGTTCTACGTTGACTCACAGATGGAGTCTGGGAAGGGGAGGTGCTCTTTCAACCCCACAGTAAACACGGTCTCTGTCATGCTCAGTGAGTCACCCACTCCTTCCACAACCCCCCTCTCTTGTATGTGAGTGGGGTTTGTGTTTGGAGCTCTCTGTGGGAGTTTGTGTGAGAGTGGGGTTTGTGTTTGGAGCTCTCTGCGGGAGTTTGTGTGTGAGTGGAGTTTGTGTTTGGGGCTCTCTCTGTGGGAGTGGGGTTTGTGTGAGAGTGGGGTTTGTGTTTGGAGCTCTCTGCGGGAGTTTGTGTGTGAGTGGAGTTTGTGTTTGGGGCTCTCTCTGTGGGAGTGGGGTTTGTGTGAGAGTGGGGTTTGTGTTTGGAGTTCTCTGTGGGAGTTTGTGTGTGAGTGGTGTTTATGTTTGGGGCTCTCTCTGTGGGAGTGGGGTTTGTGTTTGGGGCTCTCTCTGTGTGAGTGGGGTTTGTATTTGTTCTGCCCTGGGGTAAGAATTTGCTCAGCTGAGTCCGTTCTGTCCCCGGTCTCCAGACCAGGAGCTCTTCTCCGGAATGTACATCGACTTCATGGGAACAGACGCTGCCATTTTCCGGAGCCTGACCCGGAGGAACGCTGTCCGAACCGACCAGCACAACTCCAAGTGGCTAAGCGGTGAGTGGAGAACGAAAATCAATACTCAATTTGTACAGATTAATGGAAATGCTATGTAACAATACACATTGAATTTTCTTTGAGCTGTATGTTTGGGGAATTGGACTTTAAAACCAGTTTTGGCCAAGATGTTTTTGTTTCTCAATTTTTAGTGTTTTAGCAAATAGTACACATTATTACATTCTGCATATTATGAAAGAAATAAGAAAGTAATGGTATTTAAGAAATAAGCAAGATCTTTCCATGAATGGGGATTGGGTAGAATGTATGTTTCATCACTAGTTATACAGTTGAACATGCATTACAGTTTCTGTCAGTAGTTCTATAAAATCCCAATAGCACAGTATTGCACCTCTGTCATCTTGCATATTTTCTTTATACATTAATATATAATATGTATGAGGTATTTCATACTTCAAGAGTGTTCTTCTGGGGGCCCACCGTGTGGTGCAACCAGTAAATGCAGTGGCATTTGGGGTCAGTGATTGGCTGTCTGCCCCCAGGGGGAGGAGGGAAGGGGGAGGGAAGCTGGCATGAGTTTGCCACGTGCAAGTGACTCTGTGTGTCAGAGATAGGCGGTTCGGTGTTTTTGTCACTGCCGGTTCCAGAGTGAGTGTCTTTCTCAGAGAGACTGAGATGAATAAATGGTCCTGAAACAGTTTATTGAAGTCTCGCTTGCGGTGATTTCCAGAACCCATTTTCATCGATGCCCAGCTGATCCCAGACGGGTCAGACCAAAATGATGCCAAACTCTACTTCTTCATCCGAGAGAGACTAATGGACAACAGTGGCAACACCAAACACATCCACACCATGGTGGCAAGAGTGTGTCCGGTGAGCATGTGTGTGTGTGTGGGGGGTATCCACAGCCTCTTGTAGAATGCCACACTGTACAAGTATATGTGGCCTGAGTGTTGTTAAAATCGCTTTCTCTCTCCTGCGTGACCCCTCTCTCCCCAGAATGACATCGGAGGTCAACGGAGTCTTGTGAACAAGTGGAGCACCTTCCTGAAGGCGCGGATGGTGTGCTCCGTAGTGGAGCCGGACGGCACAGAGACACACTTCGACGAGCTGGGTCAGTCAGAGACATACTATCACCATCAGCACTCACCCCCCGGCCCCCAACCTAACCTGTCATGGAGATCCGAATCACACCTCTCCAATCTACCCCCCGAACCAGAGCACTGTTACGATTGGCCTCTGAAGTAATATTACTTAGATAATAAGAATGTTTGATGATAAGAATAGTCCGTTCATTTAGTCTAGGACCAGGGATGCCCAAAGGTTTTCGGTGTTGTGGACCAAAATGCAGTCTCACCAGTGAGGCATGGGCCAATAATAGTTTGAAATGCAAACTTGGAACATTATGTTATGGATATTATATATGTATAAATATATTCATCATGTATTTTACATGTTATTATTAAAAAATTTTTAAATTTCAGATTTTTTTTCTTCTGAATTTTGTGGCCAATTATACCCTCTATTATTTCAACTATCCCCCCACAAGCCCGCTGCTAGCTTATTTCTGATGCCAGTAGAGGCAGAAATGATGAACTGCCTCCTCCGAGACGGAACACGCTTCCGATATGGCCGGAGAAACTTTCTGCGGCTTAGCCACAGTTTGGGCACCTCTTATGTAGATGGTCTACAGAGTATCCAGCACTGCATCAAGCTTGGACTTGAACACCCCACGGGTCTCTGCCTCTACTGTATGACCTTTACCGATATACTGATTGTGTTTTAATGCCTCCATGTTATTAAATGATGATGATGAGGTGAAGATGACAATGATGATGATGAAGAAAATTAAATGTAAAAAAAACTATGCAAAACTATGGTTCAGCATTGGGTCATAATTGGGTTTATTTTTTTGTAAATCCGTATGAAATGAGAATAGGTGAGAACATCCTTGTGTTTGTGAAGCTATTTCAATAAGATATATCACATTGTATAAAGCTATTGGAGTAAGATACAGGTAATTGCCAAAATAAAATAAACATTTGAGTAAATGAGGGATCATTGAAACGAAACGGGTGCAGTACCACGAGTGTGCATTAGTGGGTACCGGTGGATAGAACCGGCCCTCCCCCGGGCCAGGGCTGTTTGAGTGTCCACCCCCATATTACTAAATGGGTTGCTTTTATTTTGGCAGTTACCTGTATGTCCCTTTGCATAAAGTTATCGAGATTAGATATGGCACATTATGCCTCTTTTCCAACACAAGCGTGAGGCGGATCCTGCTCTTCTCTGTGCTTTCCGCTGTGGAAGAAGTGAAGCACTGGAGCTGGCTGATTGATGCGGTTTTTAAATCAAATTCTTCTCCTCTGTCCAGAGAGCATATTTCTACTGGAAACCGATCATCCCAAGAACCTCCTGGTGTTTGGAGTTTTCACATCCACGAGGTAGGCCAACTGCAAAATCTTTGTTTTCCCACTCAGGAATTTGAGTCTTGGACGCGGTGAATCTCTGTACAAGTGTACTGTTTGTGAAGCCAGGTGTGCGATGTGCACGAGGGTGCGGGTGTGGTTTCAGTGTAAAGAGCGTCCAGGAGTCATGCGAGGAGCCTCTTGTGTGGTGCA
Organism: Aldrovandia affinis; assembly: GCA_029706075.1. Taxonomy (NCBI): domain Eukaryota; kingdom Metazoa; phylum Chordata; class Actinopteri; order Notacanthiformes; family Halosauridae; genus Aldrovandia; species Aldrovandia affinis. The sequence goes on from JAINUG010000242.1 coordinate 867,236, forward strand.
TCCCGCTACAGCACTGGCCTGACCCACTTTTCTGTCGACACTGTGACTCTGTAGCTCAGCTGGTGGTCCGCAGTGTGAAACAAAGCTGCTATGCTAACAGGAGCATGGGTATGCTAATGGTAGCATGGTTGTGTTAGTGGAAGTGCAGCCATGCTAATAGGGGTGTGGTTATAGTCACGAGGGTGTGGTTATGCTAATGGGTGGATGGTTATGCTAATAGCGATGCAGTTACGCTTATGGGAGCACGGCTATGTGTACGACCATGTTAATGGAACACAGTTTTGTGAATGGGAGCGTGGTTGTGCTAAGAGAATCATGGTTATACTAATGGGAGCATGACTACGCTAATGGGAGCACACTTATGCTAATGGAGGGTCTTTGCTGTGGGAGTTTTCATGAGTCACAGTTTGGAGAGAATGTGCCCCCCTCAGCTCTCTGCCCCTCTCAGGCCCCCGACCCCCCTCTCACTATAATCTACTTATAAATGCGCATGGCAGCAGCTCAGAGGAGGTATTCCAACTTTAGCCAAACCAAACAGGGGAGAGATTTCTGGTGTTCCCCACATTATTCATACAATGTGTTCCTCTCGCTCGCTGCTTGAGTCTTTGTTTCCACAGGTTCTGCATTACCGTTATTATTATTCTGGCCAAACCGCACACTCCCGTCAGGATAAGGGCACGGCAATCTCCTGGAGTGGAGTGCCGGTAAACCCTGCCGGATTGTATAACCGGGAAACCGGGATATCCGGTAAACGGCAGACTCTTAAGGAGAGCAGCTGTGTTTTCTGTCTGGCGAGTGACAGGGCTCTCTGTGTTTTCTGTCCCAGCTCTGTGTTCCAGGGGTCGGCGGTGTGCGTCTACAACATGGCCGACATCCTCACCGTCTTCAACGGGCCCTTCGCCCACAGAGATGGCCCCAACTTCCAGTGGGTGGCGTACCAGGGCCGGATTCCATACCCTCGCCCGGGCACGGTGAGTTCTGGGGCTAGGAGGAGGAGAGAAGAGGCGCTTCACTTTGAAAAGAGGAGCCATGCAAGCAGGATAATATAATAAATGCCATTTATCCAAAGCAACTTACAGTAGTGAATGTGTACAATTTTCAGTATTTGTGGCCTCAGCTGGAATCAAACTCACAACTTGGTCAGCACAATGGTCTACCTGCTGAGCCACACAGAACCACTTATGACTCTGGAGCAGAAATGTATGTTTTTATGTTTTTCCATTCATTTTGTTCTCTCTTCTTGTATTTTCATGTTTGACCAAACTTGGGTGCACTGCAATACAGTGCTAAAGGTTGCCATGTGTTTCTGGAGCTGCTCAGTTTCAGGACATAAACTATTATGTCATTCCAAAGGCTTCGTTAGACAGCCACAATGTGGTTGTTTCAAGGTCCAGGACTTTGTGATATTAAGCAGAACACAATGTTCCCCTCGTGGCCTGTGCTTAAACTGGGTTCATCCATACCATACTGTTTAAGAACATAAAAACATAAGAATACATAATGACGAGAACGGGCCATTCAGCCCATCTAGGCTCGTCATGTCCTAATTTAAAGAATATCTAGTACTGCATCAAGCCTGGACTTGAATAGCCCACGTCTTTCTGCCTCAACTACCTGACCTGGCAAGCTGTTCTACGCATTGACAACTCTCTGTGTAAAAAAATTACTTCCAGATATTTGTGCGTAATTTACCTTGAACTAATTTCCACCTGTGGCCTCTTATTCTGATAACTGAACTGATCTGAAAAACAACCTTTGATAGTTCACGTTGTTAATCCCTTTTATGAATAAAGAAAACCTCAATAAAACCCCCCTAAATAGCTAATACCTGTACCCTGATGTCCCTCTCTCCCCTTGATCCAACACTGGAATCTGCCAGATGCAGCTAGCTGTTCTACACACTCAAACAGTCGGGAGGAAAACCTCCCAGATTATACACGACACCTCACATCCTCTTCATCACTCCTCTTCATCACTGCTGCTATCAGGACTCTGCTGTAATATAACACTGGCACAAAAACTACCACCACGACAATATCATATTTTACACAAGAAAATCTGTCTTATTCTGTCATCTGTTTATTCTATTGTGTTGATGTGATTTTGAACCTCCAAAGAGCATTAGAGCAGGGCATGCAAACCAGCACATACGAAATTCTGAAATTGTGATTTGTTATTAATAAAAAAATAAAAAAATTTAAAAAAATATCAGGCTGGGCGGCTCATCTTGTTAAGGCACTGTTCTAGTGTATGGATGAGCCCCACGGTATGCATGCTGTTAAGACACTGTTGAAGTGTGTGGATGAGCCCCAGGGTCTGGTATCGAAACCATACTGCGCCAGTATCAACTGTGGCCAGCGGCCCCTCAGGGCGACACATAATTGGCAGTAGTTTGCAGCGAAGGTTTGGAGAAAAAAATTATATATACTGTACTGAAATAAAGTATACTGTATATATATATATATATTTATAGGCATAAAGGTCATTTTCCATCTACACTCGATGGACATGAAAGCTTTTTGAATTTGAATTTTATCCATAGTGCCCTGGGGGAGCCTTCACCCCCAACATACACTCCACTAAAGAGTTCCCGGACGATGTGGTGGCATTCATCAGGAACCATCCTGTGATGTTCAACCCCATCTACCCCGCGGGCAGGAAGCCGTTGGTCGTGCGCACACATGCTGACTACAAGTACACCGCCATCGCAGTGGACCAGGTCACCGCTGCTGACGGCCGCTATCAGGTGCTGTTCCTGGGCACAGGTAAGGGGGAGGACATAGCATGCACGCTACTGCTGGGCTGGGAAGGTGTGACCTCATAACGCTGCTGTCAGTAGAAATGCGACAGAGTGGTCTAACGCACTCGCATTGACTGGTGCTTTGCAAGGGTGAGCTGTCTATTGCGGTCACGGTTTGAAACCTGACTGTGTCAGACCAGCCCTGATTGGGAGCCCCAGGGGGAGGGGGAAGGGTGAGCCAACATGAACTCACCAAGAAGCACGAGGGGTGTCTCCAGAAATAGGTGGGCGAGTTCCATCTCAGAGGAGGCGGATCATCGCCGGCCTCAGGGAATGACTTGACCCGGAGGACGGGCGGTGAGTTCATGGGGAGGGCGAATTGAAAGAAATAGTGTATAAGTGGCTACTAACTTGGGAGAAAAGATGGAAAAAATCTGAAACAAATAACTTTTTTTGTGTAGTATGGCCCAGTTTTTAAATCGGTAAGACCTATATTAAGAGTTTATGCAGCCTTTTCACTAATGCTGCATCCGAGCAGTGTTGCCATGTGTATGTACCCCCTAATTCACTGCATTTGTGAGGCTTGGTTTCCAAAATTCTGTTTGTTCTTTCCAAATTAACGTGAAAATGGGCGACATGTTTGCCGAAAATACTGGGGTGGGGGGGGGAATGTACATTCTAAGCTATTAACTATATTAATTTTTTATTGTATTATTATTAGCATTGATTAATGTTGAGTGATTGATTAATGGGTTGGTTGGTTGTTGATTGTATCAGATAAAGGAACAGTGCAGAAGGTGATTGTTCTCCCCACTAACCGCTCCTTGGATGAGGACCTCATTCTGGAGGAACTGGAGGTCTTTAAGGTTTGTGCTCGCACTCCCCTTTGCATGCACAATACCTTTATCCAGGAGAGAGAGATCCATACCTCCACACTTACAGGCCTCGTTTAGACTCAGCTAAGTCAGCTGAGAAGGTGACCATCGTGCAGTGAGCCACAGGATGCAGTACCCTGGTTTCATTATAAATCATTTCAAACTTGTAATATTTGAAGTGCAAGTTGCAAGTTGCAAGTTGAATGCAAGTTGCCCACTGCGGCCATGGTTTGAAATTTGGCTGCGCCAACCCGGCTCTGCCCAGGAGCTCTGGACGGGAGCTCCAATCAGGGGGCGGCAATTGGCTGTCCGCCCCAGAGGGAGGGTGAGCCGGCACGAGCTCGCCGGGAAGCGCTGAGGGAGTCCCTGTAAAGTAGGTGGGCGAGTTCCATTTCGGAGGAGGTTGATCATTGCTGACCTCGGGAGTATTAGCTTGACCCGTGGTGACGGGCAGCAGGAGGTTGGATCGAAAGAAATAGAGGGTACAATTGGCCACCAAATTGGGAGAAAAATAGGGAAGAAATCAGAGACAAATGTTTTTATTGAGTTCCCACTGATGTGACCTCTACGGTTACACTGGCACAGAGAGGCCATCCATAGCGTCCCCTCTGTCCGTTCATAGCGTTCCCTCTGCAATAGCTGTGTTACTGAAACCAGAAGGAAGGAGTGAATCCCTGGAGAATGTGTGATCCTTGTTTGATCTCTCTGCATTAAACATGCTGAATGGATTCGCTCTAATAAAGCAGTTGATCATGTGAGCAAAACTTTTAGTGGAACATTTCACTTTGATTTTCTCTCTTTTTTCAGAATCAGGCTCCGGTCACAAATTTAAGAATTTCCTCCAAAAAGGTAAGTTGATGCGACGGGGAGTGATGCTGATTGCAGAGAGCCATGCGTCATTTTAGCCTCTTCAGTGTGGCATAAACTCTTATACAGACAAAATTTGTTCTGAAAATTAATCAGCAGTGTAGAGAGATGGGTGTGCTTGTATTTAAAATCAGTCTTGATACATTTTGCCTGTCAAGCATACAGTACATGTTAGATTAAATGCTCAGGTGAGGTTTGGACTGCTTGTATTTCAGCAACAGCTATATGTGAGTTCGGAGTACGGCGTTTCCCAGGTGTCTTTGCACCGTTGCCATGCCTACGGCTCGGCGTGTGCAGACTGCTGTCTGGCCAGAGACCCTTACTGTGCCTGGGATGGCGTGACCTGCTCTCACTTCTACCCTCTGGGCAAGAGGTACAGCTTTTACCCCTCCTACCTGCTCTCACTTCTACCCCATGGGCAAGAGGTACAGCTTTTACCCCTCCGACCTGCTCTCACTTCTACCCCATGGGCAAGAGGTACGGCTTTTACCCCTCTGACCTGCTCTCACTTCTACCCCATGGGCAAGAGGTACAGCTTTTACCCCTCCTACCTGCTCTCACTTCTACCCCATGGGCAAGAGGTACAGCTTTTACCCCTCCGACCTGCTCTCACTTCTACCCCATTACGGCTTTTACCCCTCTGACCCACTTCTACCCCATGGGCTACAGACCTGCTCTCACTTCTACCCCATGGGCAAGAGGTACAGCACCCCTCCTACCCTCATGGGCAAGAGGTAGCTTTTACCCCTCTGACCTGCTCTCACTTCTACCCCATGGGCAAGAGGTACAGCTTTTACCCCTCTGACCTGCTCTCACTTCTACCCTCTGGGCAAGAGGTAGAGCTTTTACCCCTCATATCACTCACCCCATACACCCCTTTTTTGACCCCACAGGCAAGATACATTTATTATTTAGTATAGGGAGTCCTTGCTATTCATAACTGTTGTTTAAAGGTTTTTCAGTAGTTGCTGTTTGAAGTCTTTTTTAAATATTTTTCTTAATTTGTAATCACTCCCACTGTTCTCAGCCGAAATGACGGTCAACCACAGTCAGGTTTGGTTTGGTGTAAGAACAAAAGCACTGCTTCTTCTAAAATTATTTTTCTTTTCATTTTTGGCTTTTTGGTCTGTATCTTACCACGGAATAACTCAGTGAAATGTGTTTCACGCAGCCGAATGTGTGCAATGCAAAGAGATTCTTAAATGTTTTTGTTGACCTAATCTGCTTTTCATTTTGGAGAGAAACCCGATGAAACAGTAAAGTAAAGCTATTGTTCTATATGGAAAGGAAAATGTCTAAAACATCATCTCTGCTGATGATGAGCAAAGCTATAATTACAACAAAACAGAGAATCTGATACAATACAATATAAGAAAAATAACCAAAAGGGCTGCGCTGTTGAGATGTTGTCCTAAGGAACATGTGTGTGTGTGTTTGTGTGTGCGTTGTTGCAGAAGGAGCAGAAGGCAGGACATTATTCATGGTAATCCTTTGACACAGTGCAGAGGGTTCAATCTGAAAGGTAAGATTCAGCGCCCATGCAGTGACTGCATTGTGTACTGTACGTACATCAGTGCACAAAGTCAGGTCTCAGTGGGTCCTACTGACCCCAGGGCATAGGCAGGTTAAATAACCTGTAGGAGGCAGTATTACAAACAAAACAATCATTTATTAAACTAATTTTTACAAAACACAAAACAAAGGGCAGGGTATTCGGGGAATCCAAAACACAAGTCCACAATCTTTACTTGTCTTGTTGTCCGTAATCCGTAATCCAATTCCAGTTCAGTTCTGCAATCTAGTCGGTACACAAAGGGGGGTCCTCAAACAATCTGAGTCAAGCACAATAATCAATCCAAAATACTTCTCCAAGCCCCTTGGGCTGCCACAATACATACATGAAATTCATTCATTCCCTCCCTCCTCGCCTCTCCACTGTTTATTTGATGTGTAGTGAGTTTGTACTGGTGCACTATGGCTGTCGTCGCATTCACCCAGGTGGGTGCTGCACATTGGTGGTGGTTGAGGTGAGTTGCCCCTATCATTGTAAAGCGCTTTGGGTTCCTTGGAAGAAAAATACTATATAAATCCAATGTTCAATTCGATACTAAAATGTCAACGCTATCCCATGATGCTCCACCGATCACATGCGCAAGGCCCGAAGGGGTCATGTTATCCAAGCTCTCCTGCTCTGTCCAAAGGTACCAGGTCTGCAGAGCTGTCCGGTAGGGTGCGTCAAAAATACACAAAGTTGTCTTGATTTAACTTGATTTCGATCCACTTAATGAGAAAACCTGGCAGTATAAAAATCTGTTCAATATATCAATGTTTAGGGGTCACGCACAGTGAATTAAATAGGGTTATTTATTTCTGACTGGACAGCTGAGAGAGAGAGGGCTGATCACTCTGTTTACTGTCTGAATGAATGGACCATTGTCATCAGAGCTAATTAGCATGTGATTGTCATCAGAGCTAATTACAGTGATCGCCTGCAGGAGTGCGGTCTGACTGAGTCAGCAGGTCTGATATTAATCTGAGGAAGCCCTGTGTGGGTTACTAACCCCAGGGTAATTCTGTTTTACTGCCCCCTGAGGTAGCTATGTGTGTTACAGTGTGTGTGTGTAAATTTGTGTGAGTCACATTGTGTGTTATGTTGGAGTATAGGAATACAGTGGCGATGGAGAAGTGTGTGTGTGTCTTGTGTCTTGTTGCAGAGTACAAGATGGAGAAGTGTGTGTGTGTGCATGTGTAAGTATGCATAAGTGTGTGGTGTGTGTCTTATTGCAGAGTACATGAATGCAGTGGAGATGGAGAAGTGTGTGTGTGTGTGTGTGTGTATGTGTGTGTGTAAGTATGTATAACTGTGTGTGTGTGTGTGTGTGTGTGTGTGTGTGTGTGTGTGTGTGTGTGTGTATAAGTGTGTGTCTTGTTGCAGAGTACAGGAACACAATGGAGATGGAGAAGTGTGTAAGTGTGTGTGTGTGTGTGTGTGTGTAAAAGTGTGTGTCTTGTTGCAGAGTACAGGAACGCAGAGGAGATGGAGAAGTGTGTGTGTGTGTGTGTGTGTGTGTGTGTGTGTGTGTGTGTGTGTGTGTGTGTCTTGTTGTGTGTGTGTGTAAAAGTGTGTCTTGTTGCAGAGTACAGGAACACAGTGGAGATGGAGAAGTGTGTGTGTGTGTAAGTGTGTCTGTGGGTGTGTGTGTGTGTGTCTTGTTGTGGAGAAGTCTGTGGGTGTGTGTGTAAGTGTGTGTAAAAGTGTGTGTCTTGTTGCAGAGTACAGGAACGCAGTGGAGATGGTGCAGTATGGAGTGAGGAATAACACCACCTTCCTGGAGTGCCTGCCCAAGACTCCACAGGTCTCCATCAGGTGGCTGATTCAGAGGGTCAACGACCGACGGAAAGAGGTGAGGCTCACAGGGGCGCTCCCAAAACTGCAGGGTTAACTTTTGAGCAAAGAACTGAAGCAGCTGTTACAGCTGCAGGTTGCACTGTCACTAGTGCAGAGCATGTATATTAGTGCATGTTAGTTAGTTCAATGCATGTTAATTAGTGTATTTAGATGTAATTAGTGTAGTCTGTAGTGCAGTGCATGTCAAACAGTGTAGTGTTCAGTTTGAAGCTGATTAACCACAGTGTCTCTCCACAGGTGAGGCTGATTAACCATAGTGTCTCTCCGCAGGTGAGGCTGATTAACCATTGTGTTTCTCCGCAGGTGAAGCTGAGTAACCGCGTGGTGTCCACGGATCACGGGCTGCTGTTCCGCTCAGTCCAGCCCTCGGACCAGGGTCTGTATTACTGCCTGGCCACAGAGAACAGCTTCAAGCGCACGGTGGCCAAGATCCGTCTGCACGTGCTGGGTGAGGGGCTGGTGGGCTCGCTGACGGACAGGTGGGCGGGTGGCATGCCGCACCCCAAGGCCCTGCAGGGGGCACTCACCGCAGGCGAGGCAGTGGCCCTGCAGCAGTACTGCAAGGAGCAGCGGCAGGTGGAGCGTGCAGGCCCACTGCGGGGTGACCTCGCCAAACTCAAGAGCCTCATGGAGCACAGGAAGAGCCGTAACCGCAGAAACCACCTGCCCCAGGAGTAGGGAACAGGGGGGTGGGTGTTGGGGGGCTGGGAGTTGGGGTGGGTTGGGGTAGTGCAAGGCGAGGCTGGGGGGTTGTTGTGGGTTTTGAGGTGGTGGCCTGCAGGTAAAGATCATGCCCCCAACACAATGGGACCCACCTGCCTCCTTCCCGAGCTCCAGACACTCAGAGGAGAGAGCGCTACACTCACTGTGCCCTTACCTGCAGGAGGAACTCTGACCAAACCGCTGTGAGATCCACACTCACCCCCCAACACACAGGGGAGCGCTTACCTGCGTCCACTGTTTGAAGATTCAGCTGCAGGTGTCACCAGAGATTGGCCTTTACTCTTCAGCTGTGGCGGGAACACTGACACACACACACACACATACACACACAAACAAACACTCAGTCTCACCCACAGTCACACACACACGCACATACAAATACATACACAAGCACAGAGACACAGGCAAACACACATAGACACACACATACACACACACACACACACACACACACACAAACACGCACTCACTCTCATCCACACTCCACATCCGCACACATGTTAAGAATGGCACAGACTAAGGCTAAAACACAGACTAAATCATAGCTTTTCAATGGTTTCTGTTGTGTGAGAAAGGGAACCTCAGTTTAAATACAGAGGGAAGCAAGGCTGAATTTCAATGTACCAATGTATCTGTCAGAAAATCCTGTTTCCATTATGCTCTGCTTCACATCTGAAAAGACAAACAATCTCACACATACACACACACTCACTCTCTCTCTCTAACACACACATACACACTCACTCACTCACTCTCTCACACACACTCACACAGACACACACACACTCACTCACACACACACACACGCACACACTCTCTCTCTCTCACACACACACACACACACACATCAGACACACACACAGACAGACACACACACATACACACACCTATAGCTGCTTTACCAGCATGTTTTACAGGAAGGTGGTATTTTAGTATATACAGTACTCTCTTGCACACACATATTTTAGTATATACAGTACTCTCTTACACAGACACATTCTCACACACACACACACACACACACACTCTCACTCACTATCTCTCTCATACACCCCCCCCCACACACACACACACCTATAGCTGCTTTGTCGGCATGTTTTACAGTAAGGTAGTATTTTAGTATTCAGCTGTTCTGCAGCCAATATACACATACAGTATTTTCACATTCATTCACACAATATGAATTTTGTTGGAAATGAAAAGCATGCAATAATTTTAACTAAACAATAGGGCTTTTTTAATTAGAATGAATTAAAATAAAATGTTTCTCCTCAAGTACATATGATATTTGACATACAGGTATATTATCTGAAGAAAGAGAGAGACTGAAAATAATTTGGCCAAGTAAAATGTATTTCTCGAGCCATTATACTATAGTCATTCGATCATTTGTACTGAGTGCTGCCAGAAATAATATTTTTCCATGGAAGTGAGTCAGAGAATTAGTCACAGAGTCCCAGCTGGGAGCCACATGTCAAGGATCAGGGAGGTTCTGGATACCCATGAAAATCCAGTGTATTCTCCCTACTTTCAAAGGATCAAAAGCAGGCACATATGGGTCTCCTGTGTGGTGTAACGGTAAGACTGTCCGACCGGCACGCATGTTGCCCACTGCCACTGGGGTTCGATTCCAATGGCTGCACCAGCTCAGCTCTGGTCGGGAGTGCCGCTAGGAGTCAGCAATTGGCTGTCCGCCCCAGGGGGAGGGAAGCCGATTTGAGCTCGCTGCACATATGAGTGGTTCTGTGTGTACCAGAGTTACAGTTGACGGCTTGGCGAGTTCCGGCTCTGAGGGTTATGGAGGCGAGCTCACAATACAAGGGGGGTGGGAATTGATATGAAAAGAGGGTATAATTGGCTACTAAATTGGGAGAAAATGGGGAAAAAACTGAAATAGGTTACTTTGTCATTTGTATTGAAGTTTAAGGGCAGCCTCTTCTGGATGAGGGAAATAATGACAAGCATTTACTCATTAGCATACTTGTAAATCGTCTACTATTTAAAAAACTATTTTGTCAAAGGCATTAGTCATCTCTCTCTTATAATTAAAGACGTTCTCTGCTGTGAAGAGGTTGAATTTTGAGATGATTTCCATCCCTTTTTGTCCTGTGGCAAGAGCATGTTTATTCTGACATAATCAAACTCTTTTAGTTAAAAGGATAATCGTGTGAATTATGAGGCTTCTCCCATTTTATATCTATCACGGAATCAATTATGAAAAAAATAAATAATAATCAAAGCCTAGATTTCATCCAAAGAATCACACAGAGTAAAATTAGTGTTTAGTAGCTAACTGCAATTTTAGCATGCATTTAATGTAGGAACGTCTGACATATCTAATTCAATAATTAGATTGTTCTTGTTTTAAACACCAGATTATGGAGGAATTAATAATATATAGTTATTACTGTTATTGTTTTTGTGGTTGTTATTACACATGTATACTGTGTGATATGCCCTGTGGTGTGTTCATTACCTTAGAGGAAAATGTTGGTACTTGTACAGTTTTGGTGTGTTTTGATTTTCCATTTTCATAGTCGTGCTTCTTGTGCCCTCATGTACGTTTGGATGTATCTTTGTTACAAGAACCTGTATATAGTTTTAGTTCAATTCTTCAGATGTTTTAGACCACATCTGCAATTTGCAGATTGTTTAAATTTTTCGACAAAGTGTTGTTCATTGTTTTTAAATGTTTTCCCCTCGACGGTTTACAAGGTTTTGAAAGATCGCATTTTATGTCCTAACAATGAAATAATTAAAAACTAAACTAAAAGTAAACTTTTCACAGAAGGGTGAAGTTAACTTCAGTAGATGTCTCTGTTCTTTTTTTGTGTGCTTGGTTGTTTGTCTGCGTATAAGTTAAGTTAAAAACTTACAGTGTACATGCATTTTTATTTATGAATGTAATATACTGAATGCCTGATTAAAATGCATTAAAATGGATATGGATTTCACACATGGACCTGGCCTTGTATTTTATCTGGCATAATCCTCCTGTTGGATTGTGAATAACCCTCACAATTAATTTATTTGTCCTACTTGTTTTTGGGGTGACATTGGTGAAATAACGGGACCATATAATAATACCAAATAATGATATAATTCCTTGTCCATCCATCCATCCATCTTCTACCGCTTATCCGGGTCGGGTCGCGGGGGCAGCAGCCTAAGCAGGGAGACCCAGACTTCCCTCTCCCCGGCCACTTCGTCCAGCTCTTCCGGGGGAATCCCGAGGCGTTCCCAGGCCAGCCGAGAGACATAGTCTCTCCAGCGTGTCCTGGGTCTTCCCCGGGGCCTCCTCCCGGTGGGACGTGCCTGGAACACCTCACCAGGGAGGCGTCCAGGAGGCATCCTAACCAGGTGCCCGAGCCACCTCATCTGGCTCCTCTCGACGCGGAGGAGCAGCGGCTCTACTCTGAGCCCCTCCCGGATGACCGAGCTCCTCACCCTATCTCTAAGGGAGAGCCCAGACACCCTGCGGAGGAAACTCATTTCGGCCGCTTGTATTCGCGATCTCGTTCTTTTGGTCACTACCCACAACTCGTGACCATAGGTGAGGGTAGGAACATAGATCGACTGGTAAATCGAGAGCTTTGCCTTTAGGCTCAGCTCCCTCTTTACCACGACAGACCGATGCAGTGTCCGCATCACTGCCGACGCCGCACCAATCCGCCTGTCGATCTCCCGCTCCATCCTTCCCTCACTCGTGAACAAGACCCCGAGATATTTGAACTCCTCCACTTGGGGCAGGATCTCCTCCCCGACCCGGAGAGTGCACTCCACCCTTTTCCGGCTGAGAACCATGGTCTCGGATTTGGAGGTGCTGATTCTCATCCCAGCCGCTTCACACTCGGCTGCGAACCGCTCCAGCGAGAGCTGGAGGTCACGGCCCGATGAAGCCAACAGGACCACATCATCTGCAAAGAGCAGTGACCCAATCCTCAGGCCACCGAACCGGACCCCTCAACGCCCGGCTGCGCCTAGATATTCTGTCCATAAAGGTTATGAACAGAACCGGTGACAAAGGGCAGCCCTGGCGGAGTCCAACCCTCACCGGGAACAAGTCCGACTTACTGCCAGCAATGCGGACCAAGCTCTGGCACCGGTCGTACAGGGACCGAATGGCCCGTATCAAGGGGCCCGGTACCCCATACTCCCGGAGCACCCCCCACAGGACTCCCTGAGGGACATGGTCAAAAGCCTTCTCCAAGTCCACAAAACATGTGTAGACTGGTTGGGCAAACTCCCATGCACCCTCCAGGACCCCGTGGAGGGTGTAGAGCTGGTCCACAGTTCTGCGACCAGGACAAAAACCACATTGCTCCTCCTGAATCCGAGGTTCAACCATCCGACGGACCCTCCTCTCCAGAACCCTGAATAGACCTTACCAGGGAGGCTGAGGAGTGTGATCCCCTGTAGTTGGAACACACCCTCCGGTCCCCCTTCTTGAAGAAGGGGACCACCACCCCGGTCTGCCAGTCCAGAGGCACTGCCCCGATGTCCACGCGATGCTGCAGAGTCGTGTCAACCAAGACAGCCCACAACATCCAGAGCCTTGAGGGACTCGGGCGGATCTCATCCACCCCCGAGGCCCTGCCACCACGGAGCTTTTAACCACCGTGGCGACCTCAGCCCCAGAGATAGGAGAGCCCACCCCTGAGTCCCCAGACCCTACTTCCTCACTGGAAGGCATGTCGGTGGGATTGAGGAGGTCTTCGAAGTATTCCCTCCACCGACCCACAACGTCCCGAGTCGAGGTCAGCAGCGCCCCATCCCCACTGTACACAGTGTTGACAGTGCACTGTTTCCCCCTCCTGAGACGCCGGATGGTGGTCCAGAACCTCCTCGAAGCCGTTCGGAAGTCGTTCTCCATGGCCTCACCGAGCTCCTCCCATGCCCGAGTTTTTGCCTCAGCGACCGCCGAAGCCGCGCTCCGCTTGGCCCGCCGATACCTATCAGCTGCCTCCGGAGTCCCCAGGCCAAAAAGGTCCGATAGGACTCCTTCTTCAGCTTGACGGCATCCCTCACCGCCGGTGTCCACCAGCGGGTTTGGGGATTACCACCGCGACAGGCACCGACGACCTTGCGGCCACAGCTCCGGTCAGCTGCCTCGACAATGGAGGCACGGAACATGGCCCACTCGGACTCAATGTCCCCCGTCTCCCCCGGGACATGGTTGAAGCTATCCCGGAGGTGGGAGTTAAAGCTCCTTCTGACAGGAGACTCTGCCAGACGTTCCCAGCAGACCCTCACAATACGTTTGGGCCTGCCAGGGCTGACTGGTATCCTCCCCCACCATCGGAGCCAACTCACCACCAGGTGGTGATCAGTTGACAGCTCCGCCCCTCTCTTCACCCGAGTGTCCAAGACATGCGGCCGCAAGTCCAACGACACGACCACAAAGTCGATCATCGAACTGCGGCCCAGGGTGTCCTGGTGCCAAGTGCACATATGGACACCCTTATGCCTGAACATGGTGTTCGTTATGGACAATCCGCGACAGGCACAGAAGTCCAACAACAAAGCACCATTCTGGTTCAGATCGGGGGGGCCGTTCCTCCCAATCACGCCCCTCCAGGTCTCACTATCGTTGCCCACGTGAGCATTGAAGTCCCCAGCAAAACGAGGGAGTCCCCAGAAGGAGTGCTCTCAAACCCCCTCCAAGGACTCCAAAAGTCTGGGTATTCTGAGCTGCTGTTTGGAGCATAAGCACAAACAGTCAGGACCCGTCCCCCCACCCGAAGGCGGAGGGAGGCTACCCTCTCGTCTACCGGGGTGAACCCCAATGTACAGGCACCGAGCCGGGGGGCAATAAGTATTCCCACCCCTGCTCGGCGCCTCCCACCAGGGGCAACTCCAGAGTGGAAGAGAGTCCAACCCCTCTCAAGGAGACTGGTTCCGGAGCCCATGCCGTGCGTCGAGGCGAGGCCGACTATATCTAGCCGGAACCTCTCGACCTCCCGCACCAGCTCAGGCTCCTTCCCCGCCAGAGAGGTGACATTCCACGTCCCTAGAGCTAGCTTCTGCAGCCGAGGATCGGACCGCCAAGGCCCCTGCCTTCGGCCGCCGCCCATCTCACACTGCACCCGACCCCCTTGGCCCCTCCCACGGGTGGTGAGCCCATGGGAAGGGGGTCCTACGTCGCCTCTTCGGGCTGTGCCCGGCCGAGCCCCATAGGTGTAGGCCCGGCCACCAGGCGCTCGCCCTCGAGCCCCACCCCCAGGCCTGGCTCAGGGGGGCCCGGTGACCCGCGTCCGGGCGAGGGAAATGTAGTTCCATTTTGTTTGTCATCATAGGGGGTCTTGTGAGCCACGCTTTGTCTGGTCCCTCACCAAGGACCTGTTTGCCTTGGGTGACCCTACCAGGGGCATGAAGCCCCCGACAACAGCTCCTGGGATCATTGGGACACGCAAACCCCTCCACCACGGTAAGGTGGCGGCTCAAGGAGGAGATAATTCCTTGTATCACTGTTATTCAGAAATATGAAGAAACATACAGAAACACACAGAAACATGGAGAAACGTACAGAAATATGGAGAAACACACAGAAAAATGGCACTGTGACTGAACGCTGTATGAAGGACGGTCTGTCCGATTTGATTATATTCAAAGTGTAAAAATATATGAATTTGTGACTATCTCAATATAAAATAAATAATAGCAATTAATAGTAGCAATTGCTATTAAAACATCATGGCCACCATTGCTTCCTTTCTGTGCGTTTGACAAAAATGTTCACCCAACGTTGTTGTGATGTTCTCCATCCCAGACTGAAAGACATCCTCCATCACACCACCTCGATCTGAGGCATCAGCCACAGCAGCAACACACCACTTTGGATAAAAGCGTCTGCTAAATGGCATATACTGTATATCTAAATGGACAAATCCATTGCAGTATGACTTTTTGCTTTGGGTACTGTGGTCTCTTAGTGCCCCCTAGTGGTTGGCATTAATTTCATCAAGATAATTATAAACCTGGAATTCTGTACCATCAATGATATGATGCTACATCTGCAGAGAGCCTGTGCAAACATAGAGATAATAACAATTCATCAATTTAAAAAAGAAAGTCTAATATTGTAATATATACAGTGGGGTCCAAAAGTCTGAGTCCACTACCAAGATCTGTTTGTTTTCATCATTCATCAAAAACTAACACAATTTTTACTCAGGAGAACAATTTGACCTCTAACTATTTCGCTAAGTTCTGCTGACATAATTACAAACAGCTGCAAAAACGTTTGCAAAGGAAGTGTCCTTTTTCAGGACTAAAGCACCTGCAGTAGTAACGAGAACATATAGAGGACCATATTAATTACGGAAGTGTTGGCTATTAATTGTTACAAAACCAAACCAACTCACACTGTTTATTAGGAGTGTCCATGTATTAAAACTTTAATGAAAAATAAGGTGTCACAACATTTTGAGGAAATGAAAGGCAAGGGTGTGCAAACAATATTTACAGATATTTCAATTTCATACCATCCTTTCTCAAACAAACATTTTTTTATTTGTGTCAGTGTTTTATGACATTCTTGAATAATAAATACCATGAGTAAAACTTTTGTGTTAGTTTTCGATGAATGATGAAAATAAACAGATCTTGGTAGTGGACTCAGACTTTTGGACCTCACTGTATATTTATATATTATTTGTTAAATTTGTTAGATATAGCAAACAGATAATTATTTAAATAATTTATTAGATTATGTAAATAGTTATTCAGATAATGATTTGTTTTTATTTTTATGCCATTTAGCAGACGCTTTTATCCAAAGCGACTTACAGTAGTGAATGCATACATTTTCAGTATATGTGGCCCCAGTGGGGATTGAACCCACAACCTAAGTGTTGCCAACACCATGCTCTACCAACTGAGCCACAGAGAACCACAATGATTTGGCAACATAAGTGTGTACCTTGTCATGTCAGTAAAACAAATTACAAATTGAAATTACATTTTAGAGAGAGAGAGAGAGAGAGAGAGAAGGAGAGTGTGAGAGATAGAGAAGGAGAGTGTGATAGAGTGGAGAGAGTGTAAGAGAGAGGAGAGTGTGTGTGAGAGGGAGAGAGTAGGAGAGTGTGAGAGAGAAGGAAAGTGTGTGTGAAAGAGAGAGAAGTTGAGTGTGAGAGAGAAGGAAAGAGAGAGAGTGTGTGAGAGGGAGAAGGAGAGTGTGTGTGTGTGTGTGAGAGAGAGAGAGAGAGAGAGAGAGAGAGAGAGAGAGAGAGAGAGAGAGAGAGAGAGAGAGAGAGAGAGAAGGAGAGCTGAGAGATGATGCTCTGTATACGGGTTGGGGGGGCATTAGCACCCTCCCGTCCCGGGGGTTCTGGCACAGCAGTATGCCAGGAACAGGCGGTGAACATAGCAATCAGACCCGCCCAGGGGCCCTGTGCACTAACGAGCTTCGCTTCCCTAACGAGCTGCTAATTGATTCTATTTGTACACGGGTGGCCTGTATAAAAGCTAGCAGTGTTTGGGGTGTGATCATTTACATTCACATGTGAGGTGCTGGTGGTACTTACAGTACATAGAAACCAACACCACTGGATCAATGTTTCGTGTTTAAATGTGTCCATTTAGTGTGGAAAGCAAGGCTATGTGTGTACGTTGGGCATTTCTTAAAAAAAAAAAATCTGTTTTCTAATTCAATGTTATCATTATATTCTTATATTGTTTATACTTACATTTAACAGACATCTTTGAAAGGTTCCTACTAGATTATTTCACTCGTTTCCAGTTTTTATTTTGCCTTTCTTCAGCATTGAACGTTAATGTGTCTTTGACTCTCTGTGAGCCTCTGTGACTCCTCTCTGTGATTCCCTGTGACTCTCCTCTACTCTCTGTGACTACGTGTGTGAGTATCTGTGACTCTCTCTCTGTGAACTTCTGTGAGTCTCGTCTCTGTGCGTCTAAGTGACACTACCCTCTGTGAGTGTCTGTGACTCTCCTCTCTGTGAGCCTCTGTGACTCTACCATCTGTGAGTCTCTTTGTGACTCTCCTCTCTGTGACTCTAGTAGTAAACGGTTTGTTTATTTAAAAAATGAGATAAGATACTATAATGTACATGTGGCAGTAACCAAGCTGAATTGAAAGTACATTTTACATCGGTATAATCTAAAATATCAAAAAATAAATAAATAATAATAATCTAAAACATAAACAGCAACATTAAAAGCATAAAATAGACTGACACACAATAACGTGACAAACCGACATACCAGCACACAACAATCATTACAGTGTTCACTTATTTAAATGTGGGATAGCCAGTAGCGCTCAGTTCTACACCTGACCAAGTCCAGTTTTGATGAGGACCATGTCTGGCACTCTACCCTCTGTGACTCTCCTCTCTGTCTGTCTCTGGGACTCTACCCTCTGGGACTGTCTCTGACTCTCTCTCAACAATTCAGTCAGATCTTTAGCTGCTGACAGCAGTCTGCCACATCCTGGTTCCAGGATGTCACATATTAACCAGTGCAAACGGAACAGCAGAGTTTCACGGCCCAGAGTGTGTGCATGAAACTCTGCGGTTATTTGATGCACTCGTCCATTTTCAGAGAGAACCCAACTCTTTCAGATCAATTAGAGATTGTGCGTCTATCAGACACTGCTGCCCATGGGGGCTAGAATAATCTGCAGCATAGTATTCAAGTGAGGGGGGCTCCGATAGCGTAGCGGTCTAACGCACTCGTTTACGAGTGTGAGCTGCCTATCAGGGTTGTGGTTCAAAACCCAACTGTGCCAGACCGGCCCTGGTGGGGAGCCCTGATTGGGGGCGGTGTTTGGCTGTCCGCCCCAGGGGGAGGGGAGAGGGTGAGGCAGCATGAACTAGCTGAGAAGCGTGTAAGGGTGTCTCCAGAATGTGGGTGGGTGAATTCCATGTCAAAGGAAGCGGAGTTCGCTGCCCTCTGAGAATTAGCTTGCCTCATAGAGACGGGTGGCGAGTTTGAGTGGGGAGGGAAAATCAAAATAAATAGAGGGTATAATTGGCCACTAAATTGGGAGAAAAACGGGAAAAAATCTGAAACAAATTTTTAAGTGAGAGCTCCTCCTAACAGTGTCATCTGTGTGTTCAACGGCAGAGCCGTTAGGCCATTCATCAATTTATTCTGTCCATTTGCCGTGGCTGTCTTGAGCAGAGTTGAATTGTGAAGTCAATGTTTTATCAGATTCCACGTAGACTCACTGAGACTCAGATGTACACAGGTAACACACCTGTGCAGAGATGGCCATGATAAACACATTCTCTTGGTGGTTGTGCGTTAGTACTGATAAATGGGTAGGGGTGTTGGCCGTGTGTTGGTGAGGGGCTGCTGTTGAGCACAGGTATTGCATGTGCTGGATGCTCTTTGTTCTGCACCTGGTCTGTGTGGTTACATAGGGAAATATTTCCACATGAGCAACCTGGACTGGCTGAGGTAGTGCTTTGCATACTCTTCCTCGCATCTCCATGTGAAATGTAAATATTATGTAAAGTCTTTGTGTTCCACTCAGCTGTGTATTTGTACATCTGTGTCCTGTGCTGTAAAGAATCTGGAACGATCCACCCTAACCTGGCCAGGCAGACCACAGATCCCGAGTCCATCCCTCAGCAACCGAAGATATGTGCAGATACACACAGGCACCCACTTCCATTGTAGTATCCCTCATCAGAATTCACAATGGTGTGATCTGATCAGACGCCAAAATGACAATTGTCATTTCTTGTTTCTCAAAATGGAATCAGCAGGTCCTTCCTTCTGACTGTTATAATGACCTGCAAACTCACATGTCATTTGCCATTGCTGTCTAACGTGCGTGACTCTCGATGAAATTGCCAGTGACTTTATTGTACCGTTTCAGCATTTTTATTTTTATTACAACCTAAACAGCCCATCCACAATCCTTCACCAGAGATTAATCTCTATTGTGGTTTTCCCCCGGGGAAAAGGTTTGACAGTTCCAGTAATGAAAGTACGCATAGCTTTGGTGTCTCCAGCACGCTGTGAACACTCTCCCTGAGCTCTAAGATGTTATTTTTATCACTGATTGAGTTCTCCTGTCTATCGGTTGTTCTGAGGAGGAATGCAGTTATCTCACAGAGAGAAAAAGAATATGCTATTCACAGAGTCACAAATGTTATTGTTTATTGTGTAAATGTTTTTTATGTATTTTTTTGTTTGTCCAGGCTATTTATTTAGCAGGATATTAATTATAGTTTCTGAGGATTATGGATGTTAAATACTTTGTAGAAGTAGCACCAATGCTAAAGGGTATTACTATGTAGAACTAGCACCGATGCTAAAGAGTATTGTTATGTAGAACTAGCACCGATGCTAAATGGTATTACTATGTAGAACAGGGGTGCCCAAGTTCGGTCCTGGAGATCTACTGGGTGTGCAGGCTTTTGTTCCAGCCCTTCACTAACACACCTGATTCCATTAATCACTTCACTAACACACCTGATTCCACTAATCAACTGCTCGTCAAGGCAATGAATGTTCAAATCAGGTGTGTTAGTGAAGGGCTGGAACAAAAGCCTGCACACCCAGTAGATCTCCAGGACCGAGCTTGGGCACCCCTGATGTAGAACTAGCATTGATTCTAAAGGCTATTACTAGCACTGATGCTAAAGGGTATTACTGTGTAGAACTAGCACCGATGCTAAAGGGTACTCAGTAGAGGCAGTGAGCACTGGGCCGATTTCTACTAGAAAGGGCACATCTGTGAGCTCATTCTCTGTGCACCTACAGGTCTCAGTACAGTACTGCTGCGTTCTGCTTGTTCAAACCACTGTTTCACATGGAAATCCAAGTTTGGCTAATGGCAGAGTATGTCAACATCTGCGTTAAGTCAGGGCATGCTATGAGAGGGGGACACCCTAGCCGTCATCAATCATACAGTGTAACTATGCAACTTTGCAGGCACAGTGTAACTTGGCCTATGTAAATTTTCAGGGACAGTGCAACTATGTGCAGTGTATAGATTGAACACGTGTGAACGTCAAAGGAGTGAAATTCTGGCTGGGGAGTGGAAGCAGAACACCTGCAATTAAACAAAACAAAAACACGAAGCGTAGGTGGGCTAAGGCCATGGCCAGGTTCAAGCAGGGTCTTCAAAGTGCATATTTTTGTCCAACGCCCAACATCCAGCCATGCCTAATCTCACGACCTGCAGTCAGGGGCCTACTGCCACTTTAAGAACACAGACAAGAGACTGAGTGGACAAACATCACCATGGAGACGGTGATAATGACTGTGAAACAAGAGCCCAAGGTCCCTGCTCTGACTCACTGCGAGTCCAACTAAACTTTCACAGTTACTTACCCAACGGGACGCCCTTCGACTCTGCCGAAAAGAAAGGGACCGTCCCAAAGGCCATTTATCAGTCCGTTGGTTAGTTGTGCTGTTACAGCACTGAGTGGACGGCATCCGCTGTACGTGCGTGAAAGCGACTGAAAAACAGCACTGCGTTTGCCCTTGAGAAGAAACCACGTGACTGGAATGGACTCAAACAAACACAAACAAGGCCAGCCGAATATATACATACTGTATATTGGCACATGGAAGTCTTTGTGCAAAACGACACGGCCACAAACTGTACAGATTTTACTTTAAAAAGCAATGTTACCACAGGCTGATATCGTGATTTAACCTTAGGTATTAAAAGGAAATATTCTCGCTTGCATCAACATTAGTAAGCATTATGAACACACATATGGAACCGGTAAATGAAAATGAAACCGTTTTGCTTAAATTACGTGTGTGTGGGATTGTTAATTCCCCCTTTCGACTCCCATTTCAAATTACTTTCACTATCGCTGATGTGAAGGATGCGAGCAGATGGTGGTGTTCCTCCAGGTGGGCTTGTGGAACCGTGTGTGTGAAGGTATTCATCAAGTCGGGGGAAGCGCACATTCTTAGACTCCACGGGAGCAGTGGTGGAACAGGGCAAGGCCTGAGTCCGTGGTGGGGAAAGGGGCACGAATGCCATAGAAATCCTGGCTAAACAAATGAGAGACGGAGACATCCGACCAATATTGTACGCATGGCTTGCCATGCCTGGTGATTTGTCTGTCACCTCCGGGGTAGTTGAGGTTCTGCCTGCGCAACCCAGGGTATTCAAATGGGTAGGAAAAGCAAACTTTTAAAGAAAATTGTTTTTCCATAACGTCGTATAATCATTTAAGGCCCAAGCAACAATTTCGGGGCATGCTATAGAAGATTTTTTATGAATTTAGCAAAAGACACATTGAATATTATTTAATCAATCAGGAAATTATTTTTGTGTACTTAAAAGGTCAAAAACAACTAGCCCAAAATAGCAACACAAGCTATACAATATCAGATATGATGTCGCCTATACATAAAATAGCCTATTCCAAATATTTTAAACATAAAAACACAAAATTGCTAAATTATCATTTAAATTAAATTGTATGACACGACACACCGTGTAACTCGTGAACAAAAAAAGAGGAATCAATCTGTGTGCTCCAAAACCACAGTCAAAACTCGACAGCCCTTTGCATATTTATATTCAACAACATTGAGAATCGTTTCATTATCTTTTTCGTCTAATTACTATCTGCGAATGTATTTACTCATCGCTTTCTCGTGAACGACAGTTGCTCTTTGAAATATTGTCCTACGAGTATGACAGTAAACTACAGCAGAAAAGCCACCAAGTTTGAGCAAGCGAGCCTAGTCCCGCGCCGCAGCCCGTGCAGCCCCTGCGCATATGGGCGCGTGCTCGTCTGGCACGAGACGTGCACGAGCCCCCCTGTATGAGAGCAGGAAGCGGCGATCGCCCAGCGACTGAATGCGGAGACGGACGCGCAGCGAGTGGGAGCGTCACCACCGTTTTACACCCAGGAAAGAAGAAATTATTCGATAAAAACATATATTTACCGACGACACACCAACCGGACCCTTTGTAGCCTATTGGCTAGCTCTCGAAACTTCATTATTTGTGTCCGCTGATCCGTCCTGTCCCGAGCCCCAGCGAGAGCTTGCTTGCTACAAGGACGCGTGTGGGTTTTTGGGGAGTACCTTCTTTTTGTTGTTCTTGCATGTCGAGATTGTTGCATTTTATCTTTTCGCTTTGACAACGTTGCGAGGATGGGGTGCACCCTCAGCACAGAGGATAAGGCGGCGGTGGAGCGCAGTAAAATGATCGACAGGAACCTGCGGGACGACGGAGAGAAAGCGGCCAGGGAGGTCAAGTTACTCCTCCTGGGTAAGAAGTGAAGATTTTGGTCAACTTTCCTGGGCGGCGTTATCGGTTACATTGCGGCTTCCCTGTGTCAGCATCGCTTGCGGACCATCATATAAATCTAGCGAATGTTAGTCACTGCATCTAAAGGCTATTACGCATGTGGTATCAATAAGAAAGCTAATGCAGTTTTCATACAAACCCACAGAGCGAGTGTCGATAGCTAGTACAATTATTCGCTTGCTATGCTAGGCAATCGGGCGAAGTGCTTGCTAGCAATAACTGCAGTTCTACAGCAGTACACACCCGCCTTCGTAGCCGTTAGCTGTTTCTTTGAAAGCTGTTGTAGCGCAAGGTTTTCTTCGAACAAAGAGACTCAAGTTTGAAATTGTGCAACATGCCTAGTATCAAGTCGCTGGCGTATTTGTTTTAATAAGAAAGCGAGCGACCTAACTAACCTTGTATTGTCAGTTAACTGGCAATACAGTATGTAGCCGTTTTGAAAAATGTTAACGTTAGTATTTGGCTGGTCTTGATTCATTCCTATGTTTTTTGTCAAGAGCCGCGATGCAGTGCATTTTGGGAATGTATTTGCAACGTTAGTTACTTTTCTGGTAGCTATTTTAGAACGGAAGTGAATGTCAAAGACACAGAAACATTGTCATGGTTTGTTTGTATTTTGGTGATTAAAAAAAGCTAGCTAGGTAACCTAACCTTACAGCCCCTCCATTTCACGATAGCGAACGTTATCATCTTGCTGCTGGCGAAGCAACTAGTGGCCTACACGACATGTACCTGTTGAGTTCAACATGTCTGTGTCAGATGATGGCAACATTTCTGATTGAGGTACATCGAAATCGCGTGTCCTTTTCACTTGCGAAGATGTTGTTCCCGTTTCTTGAGAAGCATAGGTTTCCTCTAGATTGCTCACAATATGTTGGAACTTTGGATGACTAGCGATGGCTATTACAGGCTAATGGCTACGCATGCCACTGAATGTGTTTCAGAGCTGCGGAGAGAGCGCATCAAGTAGCCGGAGTCACAAAGGGCTACAATTATTTGTCATTTTGTAGACTGGCTAGATCTCGAGGGATTTAGTCGTTGCATCATATTAAGTTCTATGAATATGGATAGTATGCATGCAATAGGTTTACTAATAAATATCCAACCAGTGAAACGAGGGCTTAATTTGTTTAATCAGCTTTCATTTGTTTTCGATCAACAGAAGTTTTGTTTGTTAGGGAGTGATCTATTATTGTTGCTGTCTGTTTTGGCTAGGCTCCCGAATTTGGAAAACAAATCTATATTCAGGCAAGATGAACTAGATCGATCGATAGATATTCGTTGGGCGATGTTTTTTGGTGCAGGTTAAGGTAGGGCCTTTTAAATACGCTGCGTGTTCTGTGGTTGCAGGTTTTCTGTTGTCAAAAGTGACAAAGGGAAATATTACCGTGCGTTTCGGAAACAATGTGGTGTTTCACGTTAGATACCTCACAACCAGGCCTTAAAGCTAGAGAAGTACAGTGTTTACATGCATATGGCCAAACCCAACTTCCCTTAAAATGTCCACTGGTGTAGTTTAGAAAATTCCAAGAGATGTCAAGGGAAAAGCCGGTGGCGTTTTAGATTACAAACGATGTAGGGTTCATACTATGTGATGAAAATTTGATGGAGTTTTATACAGTAAAGTAATTAATTGGGGGGTTCTTTAAGCCTAATCTTATGTTTAACATTCGTTTTTATTTTTCCCTCAGAAACATAATTCACCAGAAATACATCTGCATGTATTTTGTATTTCCATAACCGACGTACTTAATGGTGGCCAGACATTGTATTTTTAAGACACCAGTGAGGATGAAAATATATTCAAACAAATATGTTGGGAAATACCTATGACCACAAAAAGCAACCAAACCATGTATCCTCTAGTTTGGCTCTTGGCTCTACTAATTTGTTGAGGCTGTCATTTAAGTGTTGATTATCACAAATTAGTGATGACAGATCAATCGTTTCTTTAATCCTTATGGTATTTCAGTACAGTTATTCTTTTTTAATTATTATTTTTGGGGTGGGGGGTTATTTTATCCTGGAGGGATATTTATTCTTGGTTATTTATCCTGGAGTCATTTTGGTACCACTAGCTGGCACTGGCAGTCGTCCTATCGTCTTAGACAACTAAAAATTAAGAAGGAAGACCTTCGATTTCCAAGTGGTCATCCTGCTGACGACTGTGAATTTAGGATTTTTTTTTTTTTTAATTAGCTAACTGGAACAATTTCTGTTTTACACTCACATTGTAACAAACACATCATGCATGGATATTCAAAAATATTTCCGATGTTCCAAATGGGAAAAGCAAAAAAGTTTGCGGATCGCAGCACATAGACACAACAGCGAGAACCAGCTAGTTAGTTAGCTAGCTAATGTTAGCATTCACGGACATTGGATATCGATATCTGTTGTTGCTAGTTGCTTGCTAACACAAGGCTTAGTAAGTGATCATGCATTTATCACTTACCAAGCCTTGAATTAGCAAGCAATATCCATGAACACTATCTAGCTAGTTCCTGTCTATATTAAGTTCAGTGAGCCCTCCCGCCAGGTTGAAGAATCGCTGAGATTTTCCTGCAGTGATTTCTCATCTCCGTCCTACAGTCCAAGCAAAAATCATTCCCACATCCCTGCTTGGTTAAATCTAGGAATTGTTAGCTAGCTATTACGTTAACTGCCATACGACATTCTAGTTGGGAATGGAAAAATCTCTCTCGTTTGAGTCCCAACTGGAGTGTACGTTATGATATAATGTACAGTCAGAGCACTAGTCGCTAACGCCACCTGCGGGCACCCGTCAGAGCTTCACTGCTACACAGTCCCATGAGCACAGGCTGCACAAGTCAAACATAAATATCCCTGTAGAAAAGAAATAACGTTAACCGTCGTGTCTGTCTTTGGGCTACATACGATGTAGTGATTGCATTTTCAAAGATGTGGAGATTTATTGAGGGTGCAAGTCCACCCCCCACTAAAAAGGCTAAAACCAAAGAAGATCAGCTAAAAACTCAGTGAAAATATGATTCAGAGAGCAGAGATCGCACTTTCCAGGAAAATTGGAAGGTGAATAGACCAAGGACAAGTAACTTTTAGGAAGGAAAAGTATCTTTTCTAAGATGCTTGCCCTTTGACAATTATGACTTTTACCCTAATCTGGGCCCCTGTCCTCACAGATTGTACCATCCAGAATTATTGGCATCCTTGGTAAAGATGAGCAAAAATGGCTATGGAAAAAAGTATTTGTTGTTCATCAACAAAATTGATTTCTTTAATTGAAGTAAAATGATTCAAAGAAAAAAAATTCTTATAAAAAAATATAAAATATATACGGTATATATATATACTGCCCATCCCAAAAAAAAGTCACACACTCTAATATTTTGTTGGACCGCCTTTAGCTTTGATTATGGCACGCATTCGCTGTGGCATCGTTTTGATAAGCTTCTGCAATGTCACAACATTTATTTCCATCCAGAGTTGCATTAATTTTTCGCGAAGATCTTGTATTGATGATGGGTGAGTCGGACCGCTGCGCAATGTCTTCTCCAGCACATCCCAAAGATTCTCAATGGGGTTAAGGTCTGGACTCTGTGGTGGCCAATCCATGTGTGAAAATGGTGTCTCATACTCCCCGAACCACTCTTTCACAATTTGAGCCCGATGAATCATGGCATTGTCATCTTGGAATATGCCCGTGCCATCAGGGGGGGAAAAAATCCATTGATGGAAAAACCTGGTCATTCAGTATATTCAGGTAGTCAGCTGACTTCATTCTTTGGGCACATAACGTTGCTGAACCTAGACCTGACCAACTGCAGCAACCCCAGATCATAACACTGCCCCCACAGGCTTGTACGGTAGGCACTAGGCATGATGGGCGCATCACTTCATCCACCTCTCTTCTTACCCTGATGCGCCCATCACTCTGGAACAGGGTAAATCTGGACTCATCAGACCACATGACCTTCTTCCATTGCTCCAGAGTCCAATCTTTATGCTCCCTAGCAAATTGAAGCCTTTTTTTCCAATTAGCCTCACTGACAAGTGGTTTTCTTAAGGCTACACAGCTGTTTAGTCCCAATCCCTTGAGTTCCCTTCACATTGTGCGTGTGGAAATGCTCTTAGTTTCACTATTAAACATAGCCGTGAGTTCTACTGTTGATTTTTTACGATATGATTTCACCAAACGTTTAAGTGATCGCCGATCACGATCATTCAAGATTTTTTTCCGACCACATTTCTTCCTTGAAAATGATGGTTCACCACTATCCTTCCAGGTTTTAATAATGCGTTGGACAGTTCTTAACCCAATTTTAGTAGTTTCAGCAATCTCCTTAGTGTTCTTTGCTTGATGCAGGCCAATAATTTGACCCTTCTGAAACAGATTAACATCTTTCCACGACCACAGGATGTGTCTTCCGACATGGTTGTTTAAGAAATGAGAACCTACTCACTGCATCAGTTAAGGTTAAATAACTTGTTGCCAGCTAAAACATATTAATCACTGTTTAATTATTTTGTCCAGGCAGTGTGTATATGTATATATATATATATATATATATATATATATATATTATTATTTTTTTTTCTCCACCTGAATCTTTAGGAACTCTTAAGTGGTCATCCATGACTTCCTGTTTCACTGGGGTATAAATGTGAGGTGACACACAGGCCAAACTCATCATCCATCAACATGGTGAAGATCAAAGAATACACAAATGAAATGAGACAAAAGGTTGTTGACATTTATCAGGGATGTGATTTTTCCAGATTATTCAGGAAATGCTGATTTTCTGGTGCTAAATATCTCTGGCTATTTCGCTTTATTTGCTGAACATTTTCTCCTGCTATCAGCTGTCAAAGAGTGCAACATTTCTTAATGTGTATGCTTATGACATACACATGTCCACAAGATATCTATGGTCTGAAAATAAACATTAATTGATTAACCAGAAAAAAAAAAATCACATCCCTGATTTATAAATCATTCAATGGCTATAATAATAGCTACATGCCTCAGAATTCCCATCTCCACTATTATGTAGGGGCCCAGATTAGGGTAAAAGTCATACTTGTCAGTTATTTGTCCTACTTATTTATTTTCTACATGAATATTTATGTTTGACTTTTTTATTTTTATTTATTTAACCTTTATTTAACCAGGCAAGCCGTTAAGAACAAATTCTTATTTACAATGGCGACCTTGTGCCTGTGCTAATGGGACTGTGTAGCAGTGAAGCTCTGACGGGTGCCCGCAGGTGGTGTTAGTGACTAGTGTTCTGACTGTACAGTATATCATAACGTACACTGTAGTTGGGACTCGAACAAGATAGATTTTTCCAGAGTGTGGTATGGCAGTTAACATAATAGCTAGCTAACAATTCCTAGATTTAACCGAGCCGGGATGTTGGAATGATTTGTGCTTGGACTGTAGGATGAAGATGAGAAATCACTGCAGGAAAATCTCAGCGATTCTTCAACCTGGCGGGAGGGCTCACTGAACTTAATATAGACAGGAACTAGCTAGCTAGTGTTCATGGATATTGCTTGCTAATTCAAGGCTTGGTAAGTGATAAATGCATGATCACTTACTAAGCCTTGTGTTAGCAAGCAACTAGCAACAACAGATATCGATATCCAATGTCCGTGAATGCTAACGTTAGCTAGCTAACTAACTAACTAGCTGGTTCTCGCTGTTGTGTCTATGTGCCGCGATCCATGAACTTGCTTGACTACTGCAGAGTCTGGCATAGCAACAACACCAAACGCAGTGAGCACAGACTGCATGCGAGTGACAATGTGCTGCTTTTCCCATTTGGAACTTTGGAAATATTTTTGAATATCCGTGCATTAAGTGTTTGTTACGATGTGAGTGTAAAACAGAAATAGTTCCAATTAGCTCATTTTAAAAATAATAAAATCCTAAATTCACAGTCGTCAGCAGGACGATCACTTGGAAATCGAAGGTCGTCCTTCTTAATTTTTAGTCATCTGAGACGATAGGACGACTGCTAATCTGGGCCCCTGTTATGGCAATAATTAAGAAGTTTAAAACAACTTGAGCTCTGATGAACCTGCCTGTAAGAGGACGCAGGTGTATTTTTCCCCCACGCACAAGTGAGGAGGATGGTTTGAGAAGCAAAAATGTATCCAAGGATCACAGCAGGAGTTGGTTGTGTCTTGGGGTCACCAAATCTCCAAAACTACAATTAGATGCCACCTCCATGCCAACAAGCTATTTGGAAGGCTTGCCAGAAGAAAGCCTCTGCTGTCATCAAACCACAAACATAAGCACCTAGAGTTTGCTAAATGTCACCGGAACTTTGAGTGGGACCGCCCGTTCTGAATACCTTTCCTGGTCGGTTGGATGAGATAATCAAGGTAACAAAATAAATGACAAATAATGGTAATTTCAAGCAACAGAACAGTGTCAAGATATAGGTATTTATTGCAAAACTGCAATCAGATTCAGCCACTACTCAAGCAAATTAGTTTATATAGGCCTATAGTGCACGCGTACTTGATGAGTTCCATTTTTTATTGTAAAATTGATAAGCAGTGTAATCATTTGATATTCATTCTCTATGCAATGACAACACTGGCAGACCAAAGGTGCAGGTGGTGTGTAGAGCGTGCTCCTTGAACACCCTGCGATGTTTGCTTTCTGTGTTTCTGAGGCATCCATGGTTGCCAGGTAACACAGACAGCCTGTTCAAATTACCAGCTGGGATAGCAATGGTCGAGTAAGCTGAACAAACTGAACTACAGCTCGGTAAACTGAGCTTAGCATTAAATATGGAGGAGTTGCAGATTATACCTGGCAAAGGCTGATTAGGGGGCTCTTGCGCCATCCTGCTCTATACTGTCCACTACCACTCTGATCACTGCTCCACACTGCTGCTCTGACCCCTGCTCCACACTGCCGCTCTGACCACTGCGCCACACTACCACTCTAACCACTGCTCCCCACTGCCGCTCTAACCACTGCTCTCCACTGCCGCTCTGATCACTGCTCCACACTGCCGCTCTGACCACTGCGCCACACTACCACTCTAACCACTGCTCCCCACTGCCGCTCTGACCACTGCTCCACACTGCCGCTCTGACCACTGCTTCACACTGCTGCTCTGACCACTGCTCCACACTGCCGCTCTGACCACTGCTCCACACTGCCGCTCTGACCACTGCTCTACACTACCACTCTAACCACTGCTCCCCACTGCCGCTCTGACCACTGCTTCACACTGCCGCTCTGACCACTGCTTCACACTGCCGCTCTGACCACTGCTCCACACTACTGCTTATCTGTGATAACGCTCTTAAGGAAAGGTACATGCTGTTGGAGTTCAGGATTAAGCTGTGATTGGTTTACAGGGCGGGTGAGATTAGGCCTGTTATAATTGGCTGATTAACAGTTTTGCTGACGTCCCCTGGGTAGATTATGCAGTAGCTGGTACACAGCAGGTGGAGAGAAGCTCCTGTAATCCCCTCTGTGCCTGGGAAAGCTGTGGGTTTAGGGATTAGTATGAACTCTTGAGTGTAATGATTCCCTATGGGACAAAGCAGAAAGGATTCCATTTTAGCAGTGATACCTTCACCTGTTAAAGGGGTGCAGGTATGTGATATATTGGGTGACAACCCCCCCCACCACCACTCTGTGGCTGAGGGCTCCCATCTCAATACAATTGTTAATCTTTGACATCTTTATCCAACACCCACTACTGCATACCCAAATCTGGTCCTGGAGGGCTGCAGGGTCTGCTGGCTTTTGTTTCTCAGCACTTGATTGATAAATTAAAGCGGTTGATTACACAGTTATCTCTCCTTACCTAGTGTCTTGGGTTCAAACTGGTCGCTGATTTTTAAGGTTCAAACTGGTTACTGATTTTTAAGGTGAAATCAAAAACCAGCCATCCAGTGGCCCTCCTGGACCAGATTTTGGGATCCCTGAATTAGACTGCATTGCAGAGTCTATATCACACTAGTACAGTGGCTGTATCACACAGGCTATATCACACTAGTGCAGTGGCTCTATCACACAGGCTATATCACACTAGTGCAGTGGCTCTATCACACAGGCTATATCACACTAGTGCAGTGGCTCTATCACACAGGCTATATCACACTAGTGCAGTGGCTCTATCACACATTGCCATTCAATTTGAGTGGCTCTATCACACAGGCTATATCACACTAGTGCAGTGGCTCTTCATTTATGTTTCACACTAGTGCAGTGGCTTTATCACCCATGAAATCACACTAGTGCAGTGGCTCTATCACACAGGCTATATCACACTAGTGCATTGGCTATATCATACTGGTGCAGTGGTTCCCAACCCTCTCCTCGCAAACCCCCAGCCAGTCCATGTGTTCATTAAATTTCACATCAGCACACCTGATCCAACTTGTTAACTTTGAGCTTTGATTCGTTGAATTGGGTGCGCTGGTGGTGCAATTAACAAACACATGGACCGGCTGTGGGTTTGTGAGTGAGGGTTGGCAGCCACTGCACTAGTGCATAGAACTGTCTAAATTATCATCATATTATGTATAAATTCTGTATAATATATTGAATAATTACAATGACTACTCTATTACCAAGGATGTGTACCTGGCTAAACCAGGTAATGTTTATTTTATCCCAAAGTCTAAAATATAATTGATGAAATATGGAAATAGTAATCTTTCCCCAGTTTGTGAACCCAGTGCCCTCCCCCTGAATATGATCCCAAGTCTTGGTAGACCAAAAAGGCTGGGCCACAAAATGGAAAAAATGGTAACCACGTTAAAATGGTTGCTGTGTTGGTGAGCAGCATAATAATAATATATGCCATTTAGTAGACTCTTTTATCCAAAGCGACTTAGTAGTGAATGCATACATTTTTTAGTGTATGTGGTCCCAGTGGGAATCGAACCCACAACCTAAGCGTTGTCAGCGCCGTGCTCTACCTACTGAGCCACACAGAGCGGTATAACCAGCATAATCTCCATATTGTCATTGTAATGCCAGCACTGTTGTGATGATGGCAAGCCTTTTCAGGACAGGCCGTAAGTGTGCTCTGATTTATAGTTTAGTGTGTAGAGTGTAGAGTGCAGGCTAAACCCTGGCCAGTACAGGCAAGCTCCGTGTTCCTGGTGGAATTGTGGATCATTTCCTGTGTTTCTCTCAGTGCGTGTGACTCCCAGATAGGTGGCATATTCACTGGATCTCAGTGACCGGATCATAGAGTGGCCTGAACCCTTTGATTGGCTGAGCCCACTCACTTGTCATGCTGAGGTGGTCAGAGCTGGTCAAAGACAGTGAGAGTGTCTACTGTCTGTAAATCCAAAATACCAAATTGAGGTAAAACGATCTCTGTATTGATGAAGAGACAGACCTGATGATTGTAACGGAAAAGGTTTAAGAGAAAGTTTAATTACACAGCTGGCTGCGGGAACGCAAGCATGTTACAAAATGTTCGACAAACGTTCGAAACCCGACTGCGCCAGTCCGGCTCTGGTGGCGATTGGTATAGCCAGCATGGGCTTGCTGAGGAGCGGAAGGGCGTCCCTAGAAAGGAGGTGGGCGAGTTCCATCTCGAAGGAGGCGTGGCCCAGGGTATTCGCTTGTCCTGTAGTGACGGGTGGGGGGAGGGCGAATCGAAAGAAATGGGAGGGTATAATTGGCCACCAAATTGGGGGGAAAAATCTAAATGTCAGACAAGCACAAGGGGAAGCTCCCTCTTACACAGTTAAGAAGTTATGTTCACATGCAGAGATGTTGGGGTCTCAAATACACAAACACAAACCTCTTCTGTGTCTTCAGACCAAATGTCACATTTCTTATGAATACTAAAATTGACATTCCAATGGTTTAAAATAAACCTTTGAAGTGTTTGATTGGACTCACCAAGCAGTCCTGAATCTGGTGCTGAAGGAACATTAAACAAACGTTGTAAACAAGAGCTGTAAACAAGCTTTGTAAACACCAGACTGTTGCTCCAGGCGATGTCATCAGTTGCCATGGCAGTGTGCATTGTTGGAGAACTCTGGCGAGCCAAGCCGCATCTTGAACCCTGTCAGCTCGATCCCTCGATCTTCCTGGCCTTGCTGTCAACTGGCTCCTCCCCTTTGCCCTGCTTCTCGATCACTCTGTATTCTATAGCTGCCCCAGCAGGGTGTGTGGAGCCTCAGGAGTGCCGATCTAGGATCAGCTGTCTTTTTAGCTCGTAGTGGATAAGGTTAGGGTATGTTCTGGGGAAGCCTGATCCTAGATCAGCAATCTTACTCTGAGATGATTTATACATGCGGGCCCTGGTGTCAGCATGCTGTGGCATTAAGGGTAACACACGCTTTGGCCTTTACAAATGCCTGCTCAGTCCAACATGCATTAAAACAACGTTCAAAAGTGGTCTCCGTGAAACGGACACAGAAGCGCCGTGGGATTATCATCTCCTCATTTTTCAGCCGTAGTGCAGAGGTTCATGAACAGTGTGCTTTTGAATAATATATTTGCTTGGCGCCCTGTTGTATTCCGTTTAAAAACTTTTTTGGCACATTTTGTGTAATAATTTTAACAACACAGTAGTTTAGAATCAGCAGGGCTATTTGGTGCACACTCACTTATACCATATCTGTTATTGGTGGACTGACAGCAACTTGAATAAAATGTTTATAGATTGGTATATAAAGCACAAAATCTATCAAAATTCAGAACAAAACCAGACGATAGTTTTAAATGTTGTGCAGAATATTTTTTTTACGAATTGTGTTGCTTCAGTCTCATCCAGTGCAGTTGCATTAGTCTCTTGGGTTTTTGTTCTGGGAAAAGAATGGCGTTGTTAAAATGTGCAAATTATAGGGATGCACCAATATAAAAATTCTGGACCTATACTGATAATTCAAATTACACAATTGGCCATCGATAATTTGTTATTTATAGTCCTATTTGTGCCCTGGCAAAAAATTATAATTCTGCCCTTCATTTTACTTTTCAATGAGCACAAATTCAATCATGCAGATGTATGGAACAGCTTTTATTGTAACATTCTTTCACATACTCGTTGTACTGTGCTACATGTCTTACTTGTAAATGACTGATCAGATTTGATGTATTAAAATTCTTGCTTGAGTTGATTACTCCTCTTGAAATCTCACTGGAGCATTTGTTACAAATAGCAAATCAGTTGTCTTTCTCAGACACCTTGTAATGCGCCCACACAGCTGACATTTTCTTCAAGCAACAAGAACTGCGTGCGTTACAGCTGGGCGATAACTGAATTTTACACCGTTATCGTAATTTCAATGATCAACCATGGCAAATTTACAAATGTCGATGATTGCAGTTACACTATAACATTGTTGCGTGGAGGAGAATAATTCCTGCATTCGTTTTGGCAACACACAACACAGTAACACAGCCAATCACAGCCAGCCTTGGTATGAAGTGCAACTTCACTGCAGTGAAACCAGAGGGAAGAATCATCAAAACGCCAAACTTGGAGCTAGCGAAGCATGAAGTGAATTTGTTCAGTCAGTAAACCCACTAACTAGGGTAGGCCCAGACTAAACATGACAACAAGATTGAAGACGAACCGAGTATAGTTCAAGGCAGCTGACAAACAAGCTGACAAAGACCAGAAAGGAAATGTGTACTGCAAGTACTGTAATAAAGCGGTCCCGGCAGCAGATGGGAATACGTCTAATCTGTTCCATCATTTGAGAAGTTATGACGAAAAGGAATATGAAGAATGTATGGCAAAAAATCATAGGCAGACGCGAAAAGGCAGCCATACATATACAGTGCATCCGGAAAGTATTCAGACCCCTTCACTTTTTCCACATTTTGTTATGCTACAGCCTTATTCAAATATTTATTAAATTCATTATTTTTCCTCATCAATCTGCACACAATACCCCTTAATGACAAAGCAAAAACAGGTTTTTATAAATTTTTGCTAATTTATAAAAAATAAAAAACTGATATCACATTAAGTATTAAGACCTTTTGCTTTGACACTCTAAATTGAGCTCAGATGCATCCCTTTGATCATCCTTGAGATGTCTCTAGAACTTGATTGTAGTCCACCTGTGGCAAATTCAATTGAACAACAAAAGTTGTGTTTGAATAGCTGTATATACTCATCTTTTTCCTTTTTATCATTTCAATATCGTTATCAAAGTATTTGGTCAACATATCATGCCCAGCTCTAGCGTGCATCTTGTGCAAGAATGCGTGGAGTGACAGAGTGCTCGTGATAGCTAGTCAATCGCAGCATTGTCAGAGGAGTAAATTAGGCGTGGTTTCAGTCAGTTTAGCCTGTAAATAAAAGATGCTGCCCTTCCATTCAAGTTTGAACATTTAGACCAGATTGACGCAACACAAATTGACAGATAATTATCGGCCACTGCCATTGGTAAATTTGATCTTGAGATTGCAGTCAACAAGGCAAATATCGGCCGATACCGATAGTCTACCAATATATCGGTGCACCCCTAGTAAATTGTATTGTATGTTTGGAACCTAAAAGTAATTCTGTTTTCTGCTTTCTGGAGAAAGGTCATTTTAAAATATTTAAGCTCCTTTCAGTATCATCCTGCTTTTCCTTCAACCATGATTTACAGCACATCCTATCCTTTGTGTGTGTGTCTGTGTCTCTCGGTCTCTCTGTCTCTGTGTGTGAGTGTATGAGAGAGGCAGATGAGTAAGGCAGGTGTGCAGGTCTCCACCTGTACAGGAATGTCACTGAGCCAGTCCAGCGCAGTGTGTCCCTGTAGTGCTGTCCGGATGCACCGCATGTGTCCCCTTAGTGGACCAGCCAGACGGCAACATGCCCTGGGCTTTTTGATGCCCCTGTTTGTTACTCTGAAGGAAGTGCTGTCAATATTCTTCATATCCGTATCTGCTCATGGAGTCATATCCTCCATTCACAAGCTGCTCTGTGCAGCTTAAGTACTGTGAGCACCAATCTGTTCAGTGAGTGTCTCTGTTTTTAGCAATTTCAGTGTATTTTGTTGCCATGCCAAACATGTCGGCAGCTGCCAAAATAAAGGAAATGTCCAAGTTCAATTCAATTTCAAGTTACATTTTATTTCTATATAGTGTTTTTTTAAAGAGCACTGTCTCAGACGCGTTACAGAAATGCAAAAATCTGAGGGCTGAGGGAAAAGCTCTCCAGTGGGGAAGAAATATCAGGAGGGACCAAAGGGGGGCTTGGGTGGCGTAACGGTCAAAGCATTTGTCTGGAATGCAAGTTGCCCATTGCACCCGCACCCGTTCGAAACCTGACTGCACCAGTCCAACTCAGTCTGACTCTCTCTCTGGTCCGATTGGCTGACCGCCCCAGAGGGAGTGAGGGAGGAGGATCAGCCAATCAGACGCGAGAAGCGCGAAAGGCGTCCCTGTACGGGAAAAAGTGGCTTGCCTCCGAGGACGAGCGGCGGGCTCGTGAGGGAGGGTAAATTGAAAGAAATGGAGGGTACCAAATTGGTAACAAAATAAATCTGAAACAAAATTGATTTAATAAAATAAAACAAAGGCAAGTAAAATAATACACAAAAAATTGAAATTCATAATTAATCTGAAGTGCAAGGTCATGTTTCCAGCTAAGGTCATTTAAGGTGCATTGTGTGAATGTCACTATCCCTCAGGTTGTGGCCAGTCATAACAAATCTCTCCCTCTCTCTTTCTCTCCTTCTCCCTCTTTCTCTCTCCCTCCCCATTCTCAGGTGCTGGTGAGTCAGGGAAAAGCACAATCGTCAAACAAATGAAGTAAGCACCTGCAGTTGTAAAGTGCGTGTGAAGGCAGAGAAAGGCATTGATGTTCTTTGTTTCTTTTGGCACGCCTGTTCTTCGTTTATTTACAACCACATACCTCATAAAGATGTGCTGCTGCCTTTCATTGTGGCCTTCCTGAAAGAAGCGGACACTTTCCCCAGCCTCTTCCCAAGGCTCAATGCTTATTTCTCAATAAGTCACTCTTTACTCCACTGAAAAGTGTTAACATACATCCGTGTTGTTTGTTTTCCTCCACTCGGTAGTGGCCGCTCGAACCGTACCTGTAACAACGGTATCTTTGCCAAAACGTGCCTCAATCAATATAATATATTTGGTTTGAAAGCAAAATTATTTCAAACTTCATCTGAATTTGTTAAGCTCTTTTTGAAAGCTGTTTATTTAAATGTTTAGTGTCCTCCATTTTCCACTGTCTCAGGATTATCCATGAATGCTGTCCCGTTTAAATGTTTAGTTTCCTCAGTGAGCATGTTGGTGTTTCTCTCTCAGGATTATCCATGAGGCAGGCTACTCTGAGGAGGAGTGTAAGCAGTACAAGGCCGTGGTCTACAGCAACACCATCCAGTCCATCATTGCCATCATCCGTGCCATGGGCCGCCTCAAGATCGACTTTGCCGACCCTGCACGAGCGGTGTGTGTGTGTGTGTTGTGTGTGTGTGTGGTGTGTGTTGGGGGCACAGGGATATGGGGAACTGGTGGGTGATGAAACGAAGGTTGAATATTGTGATGAAGACAACCAGCAGCTCTTATCATGCTATCATGGTGATGATGGTTATGTTGATATTGGTGGTGTAGGTGATGGTTGTTGTTGTGATGATGATGGTGTTGGTGCTCTTCCTCAGGATGACGCTCGGCAGCTCTTTGTGTTGGCGGGCTCGGCGGAGGAGGGCTTCATGACAGCGGAGTTGGCGGGGGTGATCAAACGGTTGTGGAAGGATGGAGGGGTACAGGCCTGCTTCAGCCGATCCCGGGAGTACCAGCTCAACGACTCGGCGGCCTAGTGAGTATTGAATTGAACATTGGGTTTATATAGCGCCTCAAGGTACCCAAAGCGCTTTACAACGACAATGAAAGGGGCAACTCACCTCAACCACCGCCAATGTGCAGCACCCACCTGGGTGAACAGGACAGCAGCCATTTTGCACCAGTACAAACCACTGCACATATACCCCTATCTGTCCACCCCCCAATCAAACTCTCTCTCTCTCCCTCCCTCATGCATGTTTGACACTGTGCACGGTGCTATACATTAAACCCCCTCTGCTCTATATTGGCTTTGTAGTTTTTTTTGCAAATGGCAGAAATGTCTGTTCAGTGTTTGCACTACAGCCAATGAAGAGTGGTTGTGGAACACAGTAGCTCCATTGTGTGTTCTGAGCTGGAGGTTATCCTCTCACCTGTAGTAGCTGTATCTGCATGTGCTCTCCCACAGCGCCTCACGCTGGTATATAACTGTTTGTTTGAGAGGAATGGTAATCCTGCTGCTTGAGTAATCGTTGCGCTGTGGGGAAAGGGCTCTAATCTTCAGGAACACTGAGAGATTGTTCCTCCAACAGATTACAGCAGAACTGTTGGTCTTCCACTGCACCGTCGTTTGATATTATTCTCTGTGTGGGAGCCTGCATCGTCTGTGTCTGTGTGTAGGAGAGGGCTGGTCATGTGGAGCTGCAGTTCCAGATTACAGAATGACATCACTTTGAGATGCCTTGATTGGCTGTTAGAAACAGGAAGTGTAGCTGTTTCGGAAGTTACTTTTTTATGTCTGTCTGCAACCGGCAGCGATATTGCAAAACTGAACCCACAGAGCATTAGTCATTTCTGTGGCTTATATCTTATCTTTCCACAGAAAAAAATAAGGCGCATAGTTTTATGTATTTATCCAGCACAGATTGAGGGGGATAAATACGGCTTCCCTATCAACAGAATTTCAGGCAGAAAACTTGTCATGTGTTTATAAATCTCTTGAGATGCATGAGAACTGCTCTGTGTGTGTGTGTGTGTGTGTGTGTCTGTGTGTGTCTGTGTGTGTCTGTGTGTGTCTGTGTGTGTCCGTGTGTGTCCGTGTGTGTCCGTGTGTGTCCGTGTGTGTGCGTGCGTGTGCGTGCGTGTGTGTGTGTGTGTGTGTGTGTGTGTGTGTCTGTGTGCATGAATGGATGGGTGGCATTAAAATGACAGCCAGGGAGATTGGACAGTGTCCATCTGCTGTTTGTAGGACCGTCCTGCCTCAGTGCACCCCCCACCCTTGTCCCCCACAGCTACCTGAACGACCTGGACAGGGTGTCCCATGCCTCCTACATCCCCACCCAGCAGGACGTCCTGCGCACCCGCGTCAAAACCACCGGCATCGTGGAGACGCACTTCACATTCAAAGACCTGCATTTCAAGTGAGTCTGGCTGGCCTGGGGTCAGTGAGTGCACACCTGGGTGAGGGAAGATGTGTGGAGCTGTGGTTAGAGAGCTGATCCAGGAATAGCCCAGATGCACGCTCGTGCTACAGGTGGGACAGAGTTGTGCCTGTGGGAGTGGGTGTGTAAGCACAGTGTCCAGCGTGGTCCACTGGTACTTTGGGGTATTGGAGGGCATGAGAGACGTGCGTGGCACAGGGCGACAGGTCTCTGCGCAGTTAATGAGTGCATAGCACCAAGCTTGGGGAAAATTGTTTCCTCAAAATATTTAACATTTTTATTGAAGTATTTTTAAAGTGTTTTAATGGTTTGATTTGAGGGATTTTGGCATAGTAACTGATCCTGGGTCAGAATCCTACATCAGTGTTTGAGGGTGCAGTCCCAGCAGCTGAGGGCGGGACCCCTGAGTGTCCACGTTGGGCTCGCTGATCCTGAATCAGTGTTTGAGGGTGCAGTTCCATGGCCTTCCACATGCTTGCATGAAGGGGAAGTGATGTCCACAGGAAGGGGAAGAGAACACTCATCGTACGCTGGCTTTATTGGGATATTTTTAGTCTGTCTCAGGGGGAGGGTTCTGAAAAGGGGGTCTTGCTAAATCAGTTTGTCTCTAAAAAGTGTAGAGCGCTGTCCTAAATCTCCGCCATAGATCCGGGAGCGTGTTCTGTCACACAGCATCTGACCAGCGCTGGTCTAACGTAACAGAGCGCTCGTTCATTGGGCTGTGCCGATATCGATTCGGTTGACAATTGCGGTTCCATTTTTCACAATGTCGTATCGATACTCTGACCCCAAGTATTGTTTATTTGCCCATAATATGTGAACTGCAGTAACCTTACAGGGGTTGACATTTTATGTATGCTGCTCTGTTCAGATTTGGCTACATAATTACACACTGTTGTTCAGTCTGTGTATGTTTACTGTTGAACCTGAAAGTGATCCTTTCATTCCATTTCATTTCTCAAGGCTCAATAAAAAAAGCATGTGGTTAACATAATTTCAAAACGTTTTTGTTATTATGGAGTGTTAATCGTATTTGAAATATATTCTAGTAGTATTATTTGAATACTACTAGAGTTGAGTTGTGAATGCCTCGGGGCAGCTGTGTAGTGTAATGGTTAGGGACCTGGGCTTGTAAAGCAAAGGTTGCAGGTTAGATTCCCAGGCGGGAGCACTGCCATTGTGTCGTTAACCTGAATTGCTTCCGTAAAATGTGTGCAAGTGTCTAGACTGGACTGAGTTTGTGACTGCCCATCATTCTTAACTGTGTGTGTGCTGTCTCCCCAGGATGTTTGATGTGGGAGGTCAGAGGTCAGAGAGGAAGAAGTGGATCCACTGTTTCGAGGGCGTGACCGCCATCATCTTCTGCGTGGCGCTGAGCGACTACGACCTGGTGCTGGCAGAGGACGAGGAGATGGTGAGGCTTCCTCATAGCGCCGTCTCCATAATGACACTGCCAACAACAAACTGACCACACAGTGTATCAACCGTGTTTCTGTTTCTCACCATACTGTGACCGTATCTTTACCGTGTTTCTGTTTTCTGCAGAACCGCATGCATGAGAGCATGAAGCTGTTCGACAGCATCTGCAACAACAAGTGGTTCACCGACACCTCCATCATCCTCTTCCTCAACAAAAAGGACCTGTTTGAGGAGAAAATCAAGCGAAGTCCGCTCACCATCTGCTACCCAGAGTATGCAGGTAAGAATCAAGTTAGCCACGCCCAGAACACACAGGTAAGCCTGTTAGCCACACCCAGAACACACAGGTAAGCCTGTTAGCCACACCCAGAACACACAGGTAAGGCTGTTAGCCACACCCAGAACACACAGGTAAGACCCAGAACACACAGGTAAGACCCATGCTCATTTTTCTCGTGGTCTCAGATTTTGAGTTTGGAACAGAGAAACAGCAGTGTTGTGCATTCCCAAACGGACGTGCAGGGGGCGGGGTAGCCAGGAGGCGACACGCTTCTCTCCGTTGTCATGGGAATGCACCGGAATGCCTGCTCAGTCATGCTTGGCGCCCTCTCCTCAGAGAGACTCTTCACCGCAGTGACGCAGTGCTCAGGGCTCCACGCTCGGCATCAGCAGGTTGCATGTTCCAATCCCCTGCATCCTTGATCATTGCTGTCCCCCTCAGCAAAGAGCTGAAGTGTTTGGATAGACACCAGCTGATTAGATTGACTCACTTTTTGAAAAAATGTATGCTAGTTATTATTAAAAAAGAGCAAGAATTCAAATTTTTCTAATTTTAATTCAAAGTGGTGCTTCTGTGGCTCAGTAGTTTGTATTGGGACCACATATACTGAACAATGTGTGCATTCACTACTGTAAGTCGCTTTGGATAAAAGCATGACACATACTGTATATATATTATTATTATTATTAAACTGATCATTTTTTTAAAGAAGGTTGTGTAAAATACAGAGCAGTGGTATGGTGATTGTCAGTACATTGTAAGGGCATGTTCTCAGGGTTCAACACGTACGAGGAGGCCGCGGCCTACATCCAGTGCCAGTTCGAGGACCTGAACAAGCGCAAGGACACCAAGGAGATCTACACCCACTTCACCTGCGCCACCGACACCAAGAACGTGCAGTTCGTCTTCGACGCTGTGACCGACGTCATCATCAAGAACAACCTGAAGGACTGCGGCCTGTTCTAGACCCGCCGCGTTCTGGTGAGGAAGCTCCTGCTACCGCCCGCTAACCGCGTAAACACGCGGCAATGTGGGGCCGTCGACCGTGTGCCACTGTGGCTGTGTGTCCATGTGCATCCATGGGCACGCTGAAGTATTGGCAGTGTGTCTGTGTGATATTAACTCCTCACTTGTTTTTAAGCACTTTAGTCATTTTAACTTAAATTGTGCAAAGGTGAAGTGTATTTTCTGGAAAGTGAATGTTGTTTTTCTGTCTGAAATAGTACAGTAAAGACATTTAGATTTTACATTTTAAGCATTTAGCAGACGCTCTTATCCAGAGCGACTTACAAGATGTGCATAAATACATGGTATGAACAATCATACTTTGCACAAGAGATCAATGCAGTAATACAGCGATAGACATCGTTGCAGGCAGCTGCATACCATACCTGTAACACTGGGAAGGAAAAGGTTAGTATTTTTTTTTTTAAATATTTTTTTTATTTTTTATTAAATGGAGTAAGCAGGGGTATATAGTGTTGAGCAAGTAGGCAGTGGTGATGACAATTAGCTAGATGTACAGAATTCAGTGGTAGTGGAGTCTGAAAAGGTGGGTTTTGAGTCTCTTGCGGAAGATCGCAAGTGATTCCGTGGTTCTGACCAATTGCGGAAGGTCGTTCCACCAGCGAGGGGTCAGGACAGAGAAGAGATGAGACCGCGAGGAGCGGCTGCCGGGTGCCCAGAGGGATGGGGCAGTCCGTTTGCCAGAGGAGGCGGAGCGGAGGAGTCTGGCTGGGGTGTAGGGAGTGATGAGTGATCGGTGGGGTATGGTGGAGCAGAAACTCTAGCCGCTTGAAAAGCAAGCACCAGTGATGTGAAACTGATGCGTGCTGCGATGAGGAGCCAGTGCAGAGGATGGTCCTGTGGGGGCAGGGGGAAGGTGCACTCTTCCCTCTGGACCAAACCCAATGCCCCAATGCCCCAGTGCACTGATGGGGACAATGTGCTGCGGGAGTTTCCGTCCTTTGGATGAGACGTTAAACAGGAGGTGTTCCCAAACCTCTTTGATTCCCCATGTTGTCACTGCAAATGAGAATTTATAAATAATTTTAAAAAGATATAAAAATGTTAAGTTCCAGTTTGATGTTGTTCATTGATGACCATAACGTTAAGGGTAGATATTGATGATTTATGATGAGATGTGATTGCTGTTGCATTCAGACTGTACGCGTGACCGCTGATGTAGGTGTTAATGTTGTTCCTCTGTGTCTTTGGTACAGGAGCAGAAGAGATCAGCTGAGCGTGCTGTTTTTGGGGAACAAAGTGTGTGTGCGAGGAGAGGAGAGACCATGGACCAGTACCGTACCACATGCCTGTTCTGCAGCTTATCGATCTTGTCTGGGAACGTTTTAAAGATGTTTTTAAACGTTGCGTTTGTGTAGGAAGTTTGTATAATTGTAACCGTCGTAGCAGATTATTCAGAGGTTGTTTTTTTGTTTTTTGTTTTTTGTTTTTTGTTTTTTGTTTTTTGTTTTTGTTTTTTAAAGGATATTTTATTTAGTGCCCTCCTTTTTCTTTTCTTTTTTTTTTTTTCCCTTTCCTCCCCTGCCCTCTTTTAAAACAATTGTTTTATTTTTTTTATTTTAAAGGAGGATCACCTTGGGTGGAGAGAAATTTATTTATTCCCCCCCAGATTGTCTAGTTTGTTGGTACTCGTGCCTTCCGCATGCCTTTGCAGGCTTTGGTTAAGTGCATTGTTTTGCCTGCTAAATCGTTCCAGCTTAAGTGTACATTTTCATATTTAATATCCCCCCACACACACACACGCACACACACACACACACACACAAGCCTACACATGGGATTGTGGGTATCTCGGTGGTTAAGAGTTTAAACATTGGTCAAACTGTGCTTGTGTGTGTCTGAGACCGCCCATGACCAATAACCACTCAACGCACGGCACAACTGCTCACCATCAAGTAAGTCAGAGAAGCGGTTCATTTGGAACCGAGTGCAGCATCTTACTATTCTTGGTTTTTAGTACAGTGGAGGCGGTTATCGCTAAACACGAGCTGAGATGTAGGCAGGATGTTTAGGAGATGTTACTTACCTTCTTTTTTTAAGGAGCGCGGTCCGATTTTGCTCTGTATCGGGAAACGCATTAGGATCAATCTTTTCGAAGGTTTTTGGAAGAGGGCGACAGCTTAAATTGTGTACCACGACACCATAAAGACACACTTTGAAAAGTGCAGATGCAAGCAGGGGACGTGACAGGGCGATACCTGTGAGGGGGACAAACTGCCAACGCTGTCTGTCTGTAGCAGTGTTCTCCGTGGAAAGGGGACCTTATGTCCCTTATTTTGCTAATAAAAACATTAACAATCCAAAGCTGGTGTCCTGGGAGGTTGTGAGTTTCTGTGGGAGGGGGGGGAGGGGGGGGGGGTGTCAGGGAACATGTGCTTCGTCTGTGTGGGTTTTGGAGTGCAGAAACCTCCGCTCTGTGTACTTTTTATTTTTTTATTTTTTTATAAAATTGTTCCAGATTTCTTTTTTTTTTTTTTTCAGTTTTTCTCCCAATTTAGTGGCCAATTATATCCTATATTTTGATTTGTCCCACATGAACTGGCCGCCCGTTTCTATGAGGCAAGCTAATTCTCCAAAATGCCGCCCCCGATCAGGACACCCCACCAGGGATGGGTTTCAAACCGTGACCGTAATAGGCAGCTCACACTCGTAAAGGACCAGCCAATACTGGTGCGTTGGATCGCTACACTATTGGAGGCCCCACGTGTACCTCATAT
Source organism: Aldrovandia affinis (assembly GCA_029706075.1). Taxonomy (NCBI): domain Eukaryota; kingdom Metazoa; phylum Chordata; class Actinopteri; order Notacanthiformes; family Halosauridae; genus Aldrovandia; species Aldrovandia affinis. Next base: position 911,719 of record JAINUG010000242.1, read on the forward strand.
CTGATGTAGAGAGGAACGCCTGAACCTGTGGATCATTTTGCCCTACTAACCTCGGATCAGTGCTGGATACCCGGAGAGCCTTCACTCAGGCAGAATCGCATTATCGGAAACCCAAGTTATTCTGAGGACAGGCCTGTCCCAATAGCAACTACTTTCTCGTTCCTGATTGGTTAAAACCGTTTATGCTTCTCCCTTGTTCTTAATTGGCTATGTCCGAGGACTTAACATTTTCTACTGAGAGCTGTGCAGTCAAACCCAGTCAGCCGTGAGGATCGTGTTACAATTGTGAGGTACATGAATATTTTTGTAGTGATTGCATAGTTACATATTATTAACTGATTATTGTCATATTCATGTTAGCTAATGGAACATATCCATCAGAGCTAATGTTTCAATAATAATATTTTAATTAGTTTGGCTACTGTCTGTCTACTACTATAATTTTAGCTAACGTCTGAATATCTAAATTACTGTGCCAGGGTAGGTAACGTTAGCCAGGTAGCCAGTGGTAGCTGGTGAGCTGGAAACAAGCGCGAACCTTACCCTTTAAACTGACCATTAACTCACCTGTTTCCGTTATACCAGTAGGTATACTGATTACAAATGATATTTTGTAATGGCATTATTGTTTTTAAAGCATAAACTTGTTCAGCCTTTTCTTACATCAAAGTTTATTTGAATTGGGCTACTCTTAATTCTCTGTCTGAATTCGGGGAAAATTGATAACATAAAATGCGTTAACCTGACCTGCGAAGATTCTGCCATTTAAATGCTCATGAAACAGCACCCAGTTTATGAAGGTTATTTGCTAGCTTTTATTGCATGTTTGCACTCAAAATGCCAATTTAATACTTTTAAGTTGTATGATTCACAAATCAATGTAGATAAATTCTGTTATGTGCATTTTTTTATAATATTTTTATATTTATTTATTTTTTCCTGAACCCCCAAAAATAATAACATGCATTTGCTTAAGGACCCAGGAGAATGTGTGCGTGCAAGTGAGTTTGCATGTGTGCGTCTTCGTGAGTTTATGCATGTGTGCGTCTGTGAGTGTGAGTAAGTCTGCATGTCTGTGTCTGTGTGGGTGTGTTTGTGCGTCTGTGAGTGCATGTGAGTCTGCGTGTGAGTGCACGTGTGCGTCTGTGAGTGTGTGAGTTTGTATATGTGTGTGTCTGTCTGAGGTCATGTGAGTTTGCATGTGTGAGTTTGTGCATGTGTGCGTGTGACTGCATGTGTGCATCTGTGAGTGCAAGTGAGTTTGTGCATGTGTGTGAGTTTGTGCACATGAGTGTATGTGAGTTTGCATGTGAGTGCGTGTGAGTTGGGCTTCTACACGAGCCCAACATGGTCTCTAAACCCTGCCTCCCCACTGGCCACTATGTTCACATACACAAAACTACGGGTACACTCACACACAAGCACAGCTGCGCACACACACACACACACTGCTGCTTTTTGACATTTCAGTGCACAAATGCGCATCTATTACTGATGCCAGTTAGGGAAGCAAGTCCACGCTGCAGTGCAACACTACACAGCCCTGGAAAGACATGGTTGTGCAACGTAACCAGGGGTGCCTTCAGCTTGTGTGCAGTGTCTATTCTTAGTGTAAGATAGGTGGTGCTGGCTAATCACGAGCCGCGAGCTTGCTGTCCCTCAATCTCCTTCCAGAACCACATTCCCCTAGTGATGTCATCGAGTGTGGGCTCCATGGAAACGGACTGATGTTCCTTTAGACTGGCAGGGCCCTGTAGCTCGGCTGGATGTTATAAATAGCTGCTTGTGACAGGTTGTGCTTCGGCTCAACCGCACAGATGTGCTATCTGCGCTGATAACGTTCCGCCTTTTGAGAGGAGACAAATTCGCCAATCGCCAGTTTCATTTTATGGGTAACGGCTAGTCTCAAATGGGTTGTTAAAGAAAGCGGTTGCCCGTCCGCTGTCATTTTCTGTATATTCATTGAACCGTTTTCAGTGGGCTCCTTCAGTTTCATTTCCTGAAAAAATTGGTATATGTTTATAATCGGAAAAGGGTAGCTGAAGGTGATCAGTTTACCCGTTTGCACAAACTAATGTAACGCACTGGCCGGCTATGACCTCCAAGAAATTGGCGATGGATAGAATGGTGCACACTTTGTCGAAGTGATTTTTTCTAGAAATGGCTGCAAGTCCCATAAGACCTTCAAATAAGTAATCGAAATGACGGCGGAAAGGTTGGTGCGTGATTGAAAGGGAGAAAATAAAAAAGGATATATTTTGTAAATGTTACAATGGCTACAGATGCTGAAGAGTCATATAACATGAACAGATAGATATTGGCTATTGTAAGGATGGAGAAAACTCATAAGTAGCCTAAATAAAAGAAGCCCACTGTTTTTTCAGTCAATTTTAATTTGTTAATTAGTTGGGGCAGTTTTTAATATTATTCCCATAAAGGCGGCAGTGTGGTATAATGGTTAGGGAACTGGGCTTGTAATGTTAAGGTTTGCAGGTTCAATCCCCAGGTGGGGCACTGCCGTTGTACCCTTGAGCAAGGTACTTAACCTGAACTGCTTCAGTTAATATCCAGCTGTATAAATGGATTGTAAAGAAATGTAAACTGTAAGTCGCTCTGGATAAGAGCGTCTGCTAAATGCCTGTAATGCAATGTCTAATGTATAATGGAATGGAATTTTCACACCCGTGTCATTTTATAATAAAAGACAAGGTCAAATCGTGAGTTAACGCGTTTCAACGTCTCCGTGAACGGTGTAGCCTCAGTGATACTGGAGTGAGAAAGGAAGTTATTGACCCGTGCCTCTTATTACCTCAGTAAAAATGTTACTCTGGTTACGGTCCTGATTGCAGCCAGTCATTCTCAAGCAGCGAGTAAACCAACAGCTCAGTAACACGGGTACGACCCTACAAATACAAATGTGAATTCCAAATTGGGAGGATTATTTATTTATTTTTATAACCGGGGTTATAATTCGGTTTAACAAATTACTTAGGTCCAACATTGGGCCAGCTGGGTTGCCATGTAGCTCACCTGAAATCATCCAGCAAAGGGCCTGTTCTGTGAATGAGCGACGCGTCAGCAAATTACTGCGTCACTAATGCCAACGCTAAACGCATTCGGGAACACGTGTTCCACCATTGTTTATTCATCAACCTTAATGTCTGCTGCAGATTGGTGCATTAATGCATAAGTGGGGATAAAGTTATCTGTGCTCATCTATAGTTCATCTCTTAATTGGTCGTGTACGAGTTTTTGAAGAAACGTGCGATTTCAATAAATGTTTCAAGTTAAAAAGAAACCATTACATGGAACCTTATCCTCGTGGGTTCTGTATGATTTTTTTTTTCTCACTGCGCTCTAGACCCAAGGTCATAGGTTCGAATCTTGTTTGGCTATTGCATTAGTTAGAAAGGGATACTCTCATTTGCAGTAATGCATTTGTGGGTACGGTTGGGTTTAAATGAAATACCATAACTGGCAAAGACCAAGATGGGAAAAGTGTGTCGATAGCGTAGTAGTATTTCAGCAAGCAAGCAATTTCAGCTTTATTTCTTCAATGGCGATCTCTCTGCAATACCATACTCACTGTGCCCCCCTGGTGGCGAGAGTCGGTAGGTGATTTTACAGCAACGAGTGGAAACATTTATCACAGACTATTTGACTAAATAAAATGCCCAGCTGTGCCATTGTAAAGGTTGTCATTGTATGTAAGTGCTGATGGAACAAAACAATTGCAGCGGTGGTAGACAAAGAGTACAAACGATAGCGATGCAGATTTCATTTTAAGAAATCAATTTTCCGAAAGGTAGATTAGTCACCTCCTTGCTTTTCAAAATCGCTTTAACGTGCAGGCTATTCACGGAAACATAATTCAGAGGAGTGGAATTGGCGCGTGAAAATGTGCTCTTGAGGCCGCTCATGCATAAACACCGGAACCTGATTAAAAATGGCTGCTCTGCAGCTCAGACAAAAATAACATATTTCTTTCTCTTGTCTGCATGGTAGCCTAATCCGCGCCTGCTGATGTGCCTATAGATGTGACAGATCAATAGCCAGTCTCTTCTTAGAGAAGATATTGTATCCAGTGATGGGGCTCATTATTTTGCTGTCACCCCCACTGAAATATTTGTCTCTGAGGAAAAAAAAAGAATCTGGGCTACACCATGGACCACATTGGTGTGAGCGTGTTTGCTTTTGTAAAGGCCTATCTGTGTATGTGTGTTCGCATGTATGCGTCTACATGTGTGTACTTGTGTGCGTGTGTGCATGCTTGCCTTATTCTGCAGGACAGGGGTAGAAGGGGCTCATTTTTAATGAAATGGTGACAGTTTAATGAGTGTTGAGCAACAGAAAGGACATTTAATTGTGTGGGAGGTAGGGAATTTGGATATGAGAAAGTTATGAATCAGTGACGGCATTAATAGTAAAAATATTTACATTTATGTCATTGGTATTGGTAATTAAAGTAATTCAACTACAGTATTAACAGTATATATGGATAACAGATTGTAAATCCCTATCTTTTAGGTGTATAAATATATTAAGAGACTGCCATTAGCTGTATGGTTTCAGTAGCACATATACCATATAGGCCTGGGTGTGTGTGTGTGTGCATGCATGCATTTTAGTCCCTCAAAATGTGCTGGCCAGATTCAGACCTTTAAGTATAAACTTTGGTTTATAGCTTTGCGGGGGTCAAAGTAAAGTGTGTTCAAAGTAAAGGAGCTTCTCCACTCATAATGTTGTGGGAATAAAGATGGAGTGCCTTGTGGGAATTAATGCCTCTGATTTCTCATCAGCTGAAGCTGAAGCCCTTCACAGGGGGGGGAACGTGAAATGAGAAAAGCAGAGCTGCTCATTAGTGATTTACTGTAAAGAATGACATTGAGAGCAAAGTCACATGCAAGCAAGCCCGCTGTTCCATGACAGCCGAAAGCGACCCAACCGACAGATGGTATGTGGCCAATTATCTTTTATTTATTTTAATGGAACATTGACGTCGTGTACCGCCAGAAATTCCTAATATCCCAGAAAGATAAAATTGGCCAATAAGAGAAAGGCTACAGGGGGAATGCAGGTCATAGAGGGGAGAGGAGTGAACAAACATTCAGCCACGCTCATGCTGCCTGGAACACAATGGGGTGATGGTTGTAACATATTTTTTACATTTCTGTCTGTATCTTGGAGCTCTTTTAAACTAGTGCATTCAAAATGTATTACAAACTAGTTACATTTGTCTGCTATTAAATTATTTAGTTATTATCTCTGTAACACAAACAGAAACGCATAGTTTAGTCTCAAACACAAGGAGTGAAATGTTACAATTGACCCTCCGGGCCCTAGGCCCCGCCTTTGGGGCCCCCAACCGCCCTCCGGCATGGAATTCTGGGAGATGGAGTTCTTAGATTTAATGTTACATTGGAGATATGATTTTATTTGCGTTATTTATTTTTTATGACTACTACTAATAATGATAAGGATCCTGTGTGATGAACATATATTTATTAGGAGTTGTATTAGGAGTATTAGGAGTTATATTTATAATTCATTTATTATGTATAAAAATTAAAAAACGGCCCTGGTCGTCAGCACCGCTTGGGGATGGCATTTTGCTGTCTGCCAGAGGGGGAAGGGGGAGGGTGGAGGGTGAGCCGGCTCGGGTCCGCCGGTTCACGTCTGCCGTGGAGCACGTAAGGGAGTCTCCAGAACGTGGGTGAGCAAATTCCGTCTCAAAGTAAGCGGAGAATTAGCTTGCCACGTTGAAACGAGCGGTGGACTCGTGTGGGGAGGGTACATTTAAATAAATTGAGGGTGTAATTGGCTACCAAATCAGGAGAAAAACAGGAAAAAAACTGAAACGAATAAAAGAAAAGATAATACAGTTTATTAATATATAATTTAAATATGAATATTTTCCCCATAATTCTGGGCCCCATGTGACGTTTGGGCCCTAGGCCCAGGCCTTGTCGGCCTATACAGAGATCCGGTCCTGTTCACCCCATAGTCTGGGTTAGTTGTAACAGAGCCTGGGGTGAAATGTAACATTATGGTGCAAGGATTATTACTGCGTACTATGCCTGTAAACGTCTGTGGACTACACCTTATTTAGATGAATCATTTATGAACAATTATATTTTGGAGAGGTGAGCACGGGCAGCTCTTTCGAGTATTGGAGGTAGCAGGGTGCCACCACCGCCATCGCCTTCACCTTCATGCACCAGATGACAGGCAATTTTAAACAAACATCTTTACATTAATATTCAGGACTATTTCATATGATTTTACGTTTTGTGTTTGTAACATATTTCATTGAAATTTCTCGGGGAGCTCCAGGAATGTTTTTTTGTTTTTTTACACAAACATCTAAAGAGTGTGGGGGTACGAAGGTGAAGATGTGTGTCCTCAGGGAAAAGGGAAGCTGGCACGGTCCCTAAAGGATTAAATATACTTCACTTAATCACGCCGTATGCCAGGCGAATAGCATTGTTCACATACCCCAATGCATACTTTTTCTCTGGATGTTTAAAAGCAATATTCACGAGGGGGCAGGTCATTGCCATATTTTGTTTTCTTCTTCTTCGCTTTCTTCCTGTTTCGTTTTCTTCAGTCAGTCACAGACTGGACATCACACGTGGTATACTACCCCCACGATTTATGTTGGCATCAGGGTTTCCGTTAGAGAGAATTGGTGACGGTCCACGTGTCCTGGAAGATTTCATTGTCCCGGACAAATGGGAGAAATTCCGGTCAAATATTATCTGTGTTTATTGAGCTTAAAAACAATTGATAGGCAGGCTATATAAAGAATGACATCATCAAGGCATGTAGATTTATAATATTTTTTATTTAAAAGTAGGCTACTTTTGCTTATACATTATATTCCAAATAAAATGTATATTCTCAGATACAATAAAACAGAATAAAAACTATTTGCAAACAAACAAAAAGTTACATGTAGGCCTATCTGGCTCATAACATTTTAATTATGGCGTGCTGCTGCCGACTTGAAATCAAATAATTTCCGTTCGCTACAGACCTTTTCTCAGATAAAATAAAATAGAATAAAAACTATTTGAAAAAAACAACAACAAAAAAACTGCTGGTACTGCTGGCTCATACCATTTTACTTCTTTTTATTTGCTTTTTCGCAGCAGTGAAGCGTGCAGCTGCCCACTTAAAATCAAAGGTGCCAAGTGTCTCTCCACAACTTGCAATGCGCATAAGCCTTGTGACCTTGTCCTCCCCAATGCGACTTCGCTGCGCTGTTTTGATAAGGTTCTGCAGAGAGAACCCTCTCTGATCAAGCAGGCTACCTTGGCCAGTTTGGCCCACTCGGGATAGATTTCGCTGAAATCCCTGATGAGGACTTCGCAGGCCGTTGAGAAATACAAGCCTCCATAACCGCGGAGAACGACATTTTTGTTTCTTTTCGGCTGGAGCCACGGCATCAGCGGTCTCCGTGACTTCATACTGTATCTCAGACTCATCGTCATCATTGTCATTAGACCTGCTTGGTTTCAGAAAATACTTGTTAAGGGTTCTTGTTTGGCCATGTCTGATCTCTCTCGCCGTTATGGTATTCAATCCGAGCGCGCGCTTTATCAGAGTGAAGCAACAATTAAACAAATGTAACGATTATTTTGTTCATCGCATAGGCTAGCCTATAGCCTACACATTCATTAAAAAATTCATTCAGATTCATTTTTTAATAGAAGGACATGTGGAAATTAAATTTGAGCCTGTTTTAATACAATTCAAATTGTGCTTAGAGGGAATTATTTTCACCGGACATTATGACCGGAGAGATTTAAATATGTCGGACTTCAACAGATTTTCCCGGTTAAAAAAACTGTAATTACCGGATAACGGAAACCCTGGTTGGCATTGCACCTCGCATAACATACCGTTAATTTTTTGAGGACATGCACAAAAGATGCTCCCAATGACAGGACATGCGTGGCAGCCATCTTGCATACGCATACGCGTATTTAAAGTGAAGTATATTTAAGCTTTTATTAATATAATATATGCCATTTAGCAGACGCTTTTATCCAAAGCGATTTATAGTAGTGAATGCATACATTTTTCAGTATATGTGGCCCCCTGGGGATTGAACCCACAACCTAAGCGTTGCTAACGCTGTGCTCTACCAACTGAGCCACAGAGAGCCACATTCATATTTGGGGGGTCTTCCAACTCTCTGTGTTATTAAGGCTTAAATATACTTCACTTTAAATATGTGTACGCAAGATAACTGCCACGTGTATCCTGTGGTCGTTCTCAAGAAGGTTAACGTTACGCGTACGCGAGGTGCAATACCAACATAAATCGTGGGGGCAGGCAAGAAAGCGAAGGGTGAAGGTCACCCACTGACTCACTGTGCTCGGAAAATCAAATGTCCTGGTGGACTTACGGAAATACTGCCGCTGTTTCTGCCATCTTCTCAAGATATACATCAAAACAACAGAATCAGAAATAGTTTTCAGAAGTGTGCAGAATTGGAAGTAGTTTTCAACATATGCAGGCCAGAGACAATTTTGTTTCGCCTCTGACCTGCCCCCTCGTGGATATAGCTTTTAAACACGCTGACAGACAAAAGGTACACAGTGGTGTATGTTAACAATGCTACTCGCGTGGCGTAGGTGTAAGTGCACGCGTACGCGCGATTAAGTGAAGTATATTTAAGCCCCTATCTCCGTTTCCCACGTCCTTGTTACTGCACACGCAGGAAACCTGTTCACCAAACACAGAACTAACCCTGCACCTAATTACCTTTCGCCTGCGAGAAAAGGCACGACGCAATATTAATATTGCAGGGCTAAAAGTGAACGCTTTGTCTAATCCCCTTATTCATCTCGCAAAGAGCCGAAGAGTCCCAGGGTACCCCAGTTGCAGAATCTCTGTCCGCCCTGAGAAACTAATAACGTGTTTGAACTCAGCCTCCACAATTAAATAAGATAAATGAATAAAAGGTAATCATTCACCACCAAATGAGTAATTTCTCCTCACAAGAACAGTGCAGCTCAAACAAAAAATAACAAGGTGAAAGTGACACACAAACACCTGCCATTTATCTTTAAAAAGAAAAAGAAAAACGTGTCAGCTGTTCTCATGAGGCTGGGGATTTACATTAAACAAATGCAACCGACAAGCTCTCGTTAGGAGTGTGAATAAACGAAGCTGGGACCGAGCGTAGACATTGACGCGCATTAAAATTCTCAAGTCATCTCCTGGAAGGCCGCAGCCGTTGACTGTCTCTCGGCGACCAGTGGTCCTGTTCAAACAAAGATCGCTCAGCTGTTGTCACGCCACCTTTTTAATTGCTTACATTAACATGTTTCTTTAGAGCTAGAAGTGGAAATGAGACTAACGAGATCAAAAGTGCACCCTGTTTCCAGAAGCCTTTCTTCCGAGTGGCCTTGCCGTTTTCATCCAAGGTGCGTTGGCGATATGACCATCCAGGATTTGAGTCTGCATTTGCTGACCTGATCATGCATTGTTTTATCCAGGTATTTAACATTTAAAACTTGAACAGTCTCCTCAGACCCGCTTTGGCACACATAGCTGTAGTTTGGAGAGGTGACGTATTCAGCACCCCCGACTGAACGGTTAAAAGCCGGCGCTAGGCCGCCTCTGTTTTACATTCTGTAACGAACGCTCGTGCAGTCTCAGTAATTTGATTTTTTAACTGCAACGCTAAAAGATTCACGTGGCGTGCTCTGCGGCGTGATCTTGAATTTAAAAGTACAAAGAAACTTTCAAAAATGGCAAATCCCACGCATGAGCGGTTCCTGTGCCGAGCTGTAACTTTGTTTTAGTCTTTTGACCTTGTTCGACCTGGTTGCTATCACGTCTAGTTACGTTTGAATGATCAGTAGGCTATTACGGCGTCACACGCGGCCGACGTAAAGATTTATTCAAATGCATAGGAACCCTGCTTCTGATAAGTGGCGACACTCTTCACCCCAGCGCGAAGGTGGCGTTTGAGCAATGTCTTTCCATGCGCAGTCATTTTATGTTGCTGGGCGATGGGCAGGCTCCAGAACTTTCTTTCCTTCAGTTTGACGCAGAGATAGGCTAGTATAGACATTAGTCTCAGCGAGTTTAGTCGTCGTTTCATTGTTTGCATTCAGACACACTCTCCCCCACGTACTATTTAACCGTATCCAATAAGAGCTGATTAAATACCATTTAGTCCTTCACCCGACGAGAAGAAAACATTGTAAAGTGTTAGACAAGAGTGTATGGTGGCGAATGTCAGAGTATACAATGTTTTTCTAGGTGAGAAGAACATAAGAATGGTTAGTCGGTGGTGCTTCTTGATCAATCTGATAGCATGTCCCCGGAAAGTTATTCTGCGGGAGTGAGATGGATGCCTGAAAGACAAAGGCTACACTGATAAACATGGATGCAAAAAAACAAGTAATGCAGTAGAATATGGCTTCTTCTTGTGTGTGTGCGTACGTGTGTCTGTGTGTGAGAGAATGTGTGCACACACGTGCATATGTGTGTGTGTGTATGTGTGTAGGCTATATGTCAGCCTGCGTGTGTCTGCGCTTGACTGTGTGAATGCGTCCACAGACATGTATGTATGTGAGTTTGTATGTGTGTGTTTGTTCACGCTTGTGTGCATGCATGTGCGCGTACCTGTGTTTTTCATAGGCGTAACGAGTGGGCGGATGACGAGTGCCCCCCTCCCAATATTCAAATCAGTCATATGTGCCCCCCTTGTGGAGGTAGATTCTGATGGAACTTCGACAATGCTTTATATTGCGCTGGGCTGTGAACTCGCGATTGGAGAGAGACGGTAATCTGCAGGCGTTATTTAAAAACTATCTGTGACTGGGCCTACGTGCCTATGGAAACACTGAAGGTTTGGTGTCTGGTGAAATTAATGTTTTGTGGAACAAACAGAATTGCTAAATTAATTAACTGATGTAAGAACTGCACAATAATTGAACCACTGGGACCTAGAGTATTGTGCTGATGTCAAAGAACATGCTTTGAGAAATGATTTGGGAAAACGTTCTTCAAGGTTATCAAGGCCTAATTGATAAAATAAAACCAATAAACATGTCTCCACACTCAACTTATACATTTTTGATAGTTAGGTTTCATAAACCTTGTTTTTTTCATAAATCGTCTTTCTTGGATTTATTATTCGAAGAAAACACCCCTCCAAATACCACCTTAATGCAGAGCAGAATTGTGAGACAATACGATGATTCAATTTATGAATACATAATACATGACTTTGTTTTGGGTTTGCCTCCGTTTGAGTGACTGAATCAACAGCATCAGTTTAATCATTTATTAATATCTTTCAATGGTTTTTATCTCCGCTTACAACCAAAACGCTCCCAAGCCAATCGATCGGGAGATTAGCTGCAATGTGATCTGGGTGTTCGGGACGCCTGTGGACAAATGCATCGATTTAATGTTTGTTTTACACAAACCTCTCTTTGATCCGATCACAACAAAACCACCTCCCCGTCTCTGCTGCATCAGCACCAGCTTCATCTCGGAGAAATCGAGCTTCCCTCATAACAAGACAAACTGATTTAAAATCACATCAGAAATGCAGCTCGGCAGATATGACATTAATATTTTTGTACCGTAGGGCACATTTCTGAAAGGAATTTGATTCCCTGGCATTCATATTACCGCACAACGGTAATTGAAAGATAACCGCGTTTGCCTGTCCAGCCGCTCGGCGGTGATATGATGATGGGATTTGATGGCGATCAGGGCTGATATCGGGCGCGGGTTTGAGAGGAATAAAAATGAATTTTAGATATTAAACCCTGAGATGAGAAGCCTGAGACCAGTCCCGTCTGGATCGATGCAGCACTGATACGGCACACAACCGGCGTTCGGTTCACGGCCGGTTTCCCTGAGCTTTGGCACGGCGGCTAACGAGACTAGCAGGAGCTGAGCGCGCTGCTCCGTTTGTAAACACTAGATGGCAGTGTGGCTCCCCTTGACTCACGTTAACGGTTGTGTCTGGTGCGAGAGGGCAGAATTACGAGGAGGCGTAGAGCGAGGCTGGCCCTGAGAAGCAGCCCAATCAACAGCCTTAATTAGTTTGTTGTTCGTATCGCTGGTCGTAGTCGGAGGGAAACTTAGACTGCAGAGTATCACAGACAGGGTTTTGCAGGCGCTGTGTGTGTGTGTGTGTGTGTGTGTGTGTGTGTGTGTGTGTGTGTGTGTGTGTGTGTGTGTGTGTGTGTGTGTACACCTTTGCATGTCTGTGTGTGCATGTGTCTTTGTGTGTGTATGAGTGTGTACATGTACATGTGCATGTGTATTTCTGTGTGTGTGAAGGTGTGTATGGGTGTGTATGTTTGCGTGTGTGTCTGTATGAGTGTGTGTGTATGTCTCTGTCTGTGCGTGTACTTGTGTCTGTGTATGTGTGTGTGTTGTGTGTTTTGAGAGCCTGTGGGGATCAATGGTGGGATGAACTGACTGTCATGTGACAGGAGCTGTGAGGAGTCTCTTCTGTTTATTCATTAGTGTTAGGAGACCACCTCAGAACAGTGCTTCTGCACGAACTACACAATGAGACCACCTCAGAACAGTGCTTCCACACAAACTACACAATGAGACCACCTCAGAACAGTGCTTCTACACAAACTATGCAATGAGACCACCTCAGAACAGTGCTCCTACACCAACTACACAATGAGACCACCTCAGAAGAGTGCTTCCACACAAACTACATTAACTACACAATGAGACCACCTCAGAACAGTGCTTCTACACCAACTACACAATGAGACCACCTCAGAAGAGTGCTCCTACATCAACTACACAATGAGACCACCTCATTGGTCTACATGAACTACGCAAATGTAATTTATATTCAGTATAGCTATGATAGAGTAGGTTTGTGGTGAGGCTTAACGTGGACATCATTATCCAGCATTGTTTGAGATGGTCGCTGTGTTCTGCACACATTTTCTTTCCTAGAGAGATTTGGAAGCAGCACCACAACCCTCCACCCCACCCCCTCCCTTGCTATCTGCTCCTGAACCCCCATCAATCTCCCTAGTTAGGGCTAGACCCAATCCACAAAGTCTGAAAGGTTTGTTGTGAGGTAGACCGAGAGTCTGTGCATACTGGCACAGAGAGCGGGAGAGAGGGAGAGATGGGGGGGGCATTCTGTATGAGTGGGGATGAACTTTGAGTAGAGACTTTTATTCTGTAAAAATCTCCTTTCAACAACATTCTCTTACAGACCAGCTCTGCTGCTCCATTTGTGAGTCTTAATGATGTATTAATGTAATCATCCTGTTACACCTTGCTGCTTATCTGACATTGTTGCACAACACTGAGTCATCGCTGTGTAACAAATGTGGCCAAAGCAAGTCTTCATAAGGGAAGTTAAAATATGTAAATGTTTTTCTCAGCTTCCCCCCTGAAATCTAAACCTGCCCAACATCAGCCCCTTACACAGAGCGAAGAGACGGACTGCAGTTTACAGACCAAGGAAGAACCAGGGAGAAAGGAACATCTTTTATTTATTCATTATTTTTTTAAATCAGGGACAAAATCACTGTTACAATGTTAAAAAAAACACACATCAGATGCATTGCTTTAAGTGTTTATAGTCAAGGGCTCATTTACAACACCTGTCCCAAAAAAATGACAAAAGAAAGGTATGTATGAAAAGAGTTCAATAAAACAAAATACAGGCACACACACATGTAGGTATAAACATAAAGTTTATAAACTATTGCTGTATTAAAATAGTTAAAAAGCTATTGTGATCTTTTAGTATTACTGATAGATACTGACAGTGAGAATATACAGATTTTCCTTCAAATCAAATCAGCCATCAAATTTGGTAGTATCTCCACATAACAGTTCTCAACATTTGCTGTATCTCGTCTGAACAACATAAAAAAGCTGTTTAAGTAACTGCAGCAGGGATGGATAGAGGAAAGAACAGAACTGATTCATTTAAAAAGAGGAGAGGAGAGGCGTGGCGCTCCATGCTGTAATCAGTGTATCATCATTGTTCTTGCCAGCACTAAGTAAAACCCCGGAGTATGGACAGAAATCTGACTGGTGTTGAGTTGATATTTAATCCCGGCTCAGTGTCACTCATTAAGGCCACGTGACTGTACTCGTTAGTGGTCTGTAGGGTAATCTGGCTGGATTAGAAGCAGGATTAACAATTTCCTGGCAATTCTCTGAGTGTTTAAAGTGGATTCAGAGTGCTCCTGTAGAAAGGGCTCCTTATGTTGGCATAGTGTTTTTTCAAGGTTTCTTGAATATTAACATAATGTTTTTGTGATGCTAAGTCTGTACACGTGGAGGACATTTCATGTGAGCTCTAGTTGGGGAATGGTCTCTTAAACACACACACATACATACAGTGGGTTTGTAAAGTATTCACCCCTTTTGATTTTCTTTACTTCGTGGAATCAAAATAGATTTAATTGGGATTTCTTGCCACTGATCAACACAAAATACTCTATAATTTTAAATAAAAAACAATTCTAAACTTTTTGTTAATTAAAATGGAAAAGACAGATATTAATTGATTATATAAGTAGTCACCCCCCTTGACTTAATACTTGGTAGAAGCACCTTTAGTTGAAATTACAACCCATTCTTCTTTACAAAACTTCTCGAGCTCCATCAGGTTGTATGGTACGGCAATTTTCAAATCTTTCCACAGATTCTCAATGGGATTTAGGTCTGGGCTTTGACTGGGCCACTCCAGTACATAGATTTTTGTTTTTAAACCACTCCAATGTGGCTTTTGCTGTATGCTTGGGGTAATTTATTCAATGACCATGCTTGGTCATGGTCATTGAATAAATCTTCTCCTAAATCCCAGGTCTCTTGCAGGTTTTCTTCCAAGATTTGTCTATCTTGCACCATCAATTTTACCCTCTATTTTGATAAGTTTTCCAGTCCCTGAAGCAGAGAAGCATCCCCATAGCTATAGTCTCCGGCTACCAGCTTGCGCAAACATAGCACTTAACATTGATGCCAAAAAAGTTCAATCTTCCTCCAATTGGTTTGAGAGTCTTCCACATGCCTTCTGGCAAAACTCTAGGCAAGATTGTGAGGTTTCTGGACCCAGTATTGAACAGGACTGTTCAATAAAGGAACTGCACCCAAGGCCCTGTTTCTCACCACCAGAAGGGTACTTCTTAGTTAATGATATGCTAATTACACTCCACCACTCCGGGAACATAAAACAATTCCATTCGGCTCTCTTTTCCTAGAGCCTTCTTAAACTCTTATTTTACATAATGCATGCTTCTCAATCACGAGACGGCTTTGGGATGTGTGACGATTGCTCTGTACGTACTGTGGTATCTCTTGGGGTTGGGCAACACACACAGACCTTTGCAGAGGGCGTAGGCAGTTAAATAACCCAGAGGAGGCAGTAATACAAACAAAACAATGGTTTATTAACCAAATCTTGACAAACAGGTTGAGGTATTGGTTGCGGTATTCAGGGGGAATTCAAAACACACACAGTCCACAATCCTTAACTTTGCCGTTGTCCATAATTTGTAGTCCAAATCCAATCCAGTACCTCAATCCAGTCCAAAGGTCGGTACACAAAGCGGAATCCTCAAGCAATCCAAGTCAAACATGAACATGCAATCCAAAATACTACTCTTCACAACACTCTCCACAAAACCACCAACCTACTCCCCAACACACCAACTCACTCCTTCCCAGTGTGACACAAATCAGTTATTTAAATAGGCCTCCAAATGGCCTTCAGCTGTCCTTAGTCCCAATCGCTTGACTTTGTTCAAGCTGCTGGGAAATGTATTTTTTTCCCCTCTCCAGTTGCTCCCAAGAATTAAAGGGCCAGGCAGCCATTTTCCAGTGCAGGCCCTTGGGACGTTACAGTACGCGGTGCAGTGCGCATTCACCAGGAAGGGAGGGGAACATTCAAATCGCAATACACATCAAAAACGGCACATGCCCACCAGCCTCTGTAGATATTACATGTCGCTGAATTTCAAGAGAAAATGAATTCCGTATTTTAGGCGATACATTATAAACTTCTGTTCTGTGATTAAAATATCCTCCCTCTGCAGAGGTGATCCTGTGAGATTGAAATAATGGGCCTGCAATAAGAGAAAAACAAATCTTCCCACTAATTACCATCCTGTCACTAGCAGTGCCTTGTTTGGAAGTTTTGAATACAAAAAAACTGCAAAACGCCAATAACAAAAATGGTAACTGCAGTTTTGCCCTCTTGTATTTAAGTGAGGTTTTGTTCAGTTAAATGTACAGGTGTCTGATTGACAGCTTGGTTGAAGCACAGATGTGGTGTATAGCTCCAGGTACCTGAAGTTTGCCTATGAGGTGACTGAGTTATGGGCAAAGGGGCTTGGCGTCAGCAGTCTGTCTCTCTGAACGAAACAAACGCAGAACATCCGTGCCAAAGACACAGTGAGTGACAGAGAGCAATTGCCTTCCCTTGTATTTAAGTAAGGGTTTTGCTGGAATAAAGGCAGGTCTCTCAGGTACGTACACAGAGGTCTGGTCCGATTGCGGCCAGGAGATTTCCCCCTTTATTAACCCTAATGAATGGTGGCAGAGCAGGGAGAGGCTGTATATGTTCCCGCTGATAAGCCCAGGCAGGTTGTATCCTGAGATCTGGGCTATGGACTGATTCCAGCGCCTCTCTCCTCTTCTTTAGCTCAGAATCGACTCTTCTGCTGCTGGTTTGACAGGAAGCTGTGCTGTGTGATGACAGATTGTCTGCATGTTGGCCATGGCCTCTAGCCTTTGATTTCATAGTGAAGCAGTGATATATCTACTCCACACAAACACACACTGTACCTCACCTGACATAAATGAAATCCCCTCCCTGCTTCGTGCATGCTGATTTCTGACTCTGAAACATACTGGACTGTGTCTGATGTGCCGGCAATTAGGCAGTTGGTTGTGCTCTCCACCATGAGAAATCCTGCAACAATCTCAGGAAATAATTTTAGAAATGGTCTATAATCTTATGACGCAAAAGCAAAAAAAAACACACAGTGGTTCAAGGTCAGATCCTGCTTTCCTCTCGAGAGACACAGAATACAAAGGCCCTTCCTGTCCCAAGCTTTTTCACTTCCGGTCACAAGCTTTCCCACTTCCTGTCATAAGCTTTCCTACTTCCTGTCACAAGCCTTCCCTCTTCCTGTCTCAATTTTTCCCATTTCCTATCCCAATATTTTCCACTGCCTCTGCCCACCTTTGTCATTTCCAGTCCCAAGATTTCCCACTTCCTAAATTGTTTTCAGGGACTAATTTTATTGGGTGTGTATAAAACATTTCAAACTGTTTTATACACTGAAACGATGCTGTATTGAAGGCACGGTTGCAGACCACTGTTACTGTGAATGCTGACAGGACAATTGTGTATGGTGTGACACCAATTTTTAAATATATCTGGATACATCCCTGACACGCCCACCTAACTGGAATAAACAAGTCTGTGAGGTCGTATTGAAATGGTGTGCAATGCTGAGAGCAAACATGGCATCCAACTGTAGCGACACATTTTGCTTGCCAAGCTCACACGAGGTGAAGGAGAATGTTGGTGAAGACAGTGCTTAAACCATTTGGGATATCTGGTCAGTGTCCAGACATCTTTCAGCTTCCCTGAATGGCTCTGCGTTAAACTCCAAAGTAGGGGCCAGCGTTGTAATGAACGTTTACCATGACAATGAACCCGAGTGATAATTAATGAGCAGTGTCTGTGTGGGAACAGATGCCTGACACTCAAGGGTAGTGAGGTGTGCCCCACACCTCCTGAGTCTGTGCGATATTGGCTTGGGTCAGACGGGGGAGGCTAACTGCTCTGAAACTGATTATACCCTCCCCTAAGCCTCATCCACCCAAAGGCTCTCTGAGGAGCGAGAGGGAGAGAGAGGTGTGTGTGTGTGTGTGTGTGGGTATGTGTGTGAATGTGTGTGAGAGAGAGAGGTGTGTGTGTATGTGTGTGTGAGAGAGAGAGGCGCATTGTGTGTGTGTGTGTGCGTGTGTGTGTGTGTGTGTGTGTGAGAGAGAGAGAGAGAGAGAGAGAAAGTGTGAAAGAGAGAGAGAGGTACAGTGTGTGGGTATGCGAGTGAGAGAGAAAGAGAGAGAGGGAGAGAGAGGTGTGTGTGTGTCTGTGTAAAAGAGAGAGATGGGGGGCTATACCTCTCTTACCATCATCACTGCCATCATCTTTCAAACATAAACTATTCTTAACTTTCTCAATTCTCTTTTCGCTGGGCTTGCATTTATTTTGTGCTTTTTCCGTGCTTTTCAACATCATCAATGGTTAACAATGTTCATTTCGCATTGCGTTGCTTCGACTCAGCATGCGCCAGTGAGATGTGTGAAGCACTGCTCCGGTGCTACCTGAGCATTAAATCTTCAATTACTTTTAAAAACATGTTCCCCCCCAAGTGGCACAATCAGTTTGCAATCAATTGGCTGCAGAATTGGGAGAAAATGGAGAAACAAAGTCAGAAATTAGTTCAGCTTATTTTATGGGCAGATTTTGTAGCAACAAGATGACAAATATAAATTTTTGCACCCCGCAGGAAATCAGTTTCCTTAGTGTGCCATTAAAATCTGAAAAATATAATCCCAAATCAATATTCAGGGCCATTGGGGCATCTCTAATTTTGTGACTGTAAATGTTTGTAAGCGTTGGTCTTAGGTTGGATTGCATTGTAATCAACCAAGGATTGTTAGTCGGGTTGCAGTCCTATTAAGGACCCGCCGGAACCGTTGAACAAGCTTGCCTCTTCAGGACCAAGGGCTCGGACAAATGAGAAACAAATGTGCATCCGTTTAATGGAAATATGAATAAAATATGAATATGCATCCACTTAGCTATCTTGCCAGCAGTTTTTTGTGGTGTATGAGTTTTCTAACTCATTTGAACCATTTATTGGGAGCAGTCAATAGAGCAGTCAATTGCATGTATAAAGAAGAGGCTCACTCACTCTCTCTCCCTCTCTCTCACTTTTTAAATCAATGGTGCTTTATTGGCAACACAAACTGAAGTACTGTTTCCCAAAACAGCACTGCTATGAAACTCTAAACATTTCACTAATGCATTTGCAGTCTTATAAACTTACAATGTATATGCAGAAGCCTGTTGTAATAGATTGTTACTGTATGACCTCAATTATGAAAGGAATACACAAATACAGTTTTCAAATTATAGTTTTGTACTGTCATTTCAGTGAATAGCATAGGGGAAAACAACATGACAATACAGTAGGTCTGTACAGGAAGACCATTTATGGAAAAGAAAAAAAAACTTTGTCTAGTCTCTCATCTCTGTCAGGCCAGGGTAATCATTGATAGCAATGTCATATTTAAATGTTATGATGTTGTCATCAATGATTTTCCTCAGTCGACTGGCATTGTTTTGTAGCACCATGTTGACGATAGCCGTCTCTTGCTCTGCTGAGATGTTGTCTTCCACCACCAGCTGGTCGTCTTTCAATTCTGCAAAAATAAGTTATGTTACACAAAATAGGAATAGCCTACAACTCCCAGTTTCATACATGATACATATTGGCACTGTGGTTCACTTGCAGTAGCTTACCATATTCTACAGTAATCACTGAGTACTGTATTGTAATGTAATACTAAAGACAAGAACAGTAAAGTTGAGATTACTCCAATGTTCACAGCACCTATTCTCATTTGAGATGGTCTGGGATGCAACAATAAAGCAGCTCAAGTTTGGCTGCACCCTTTGCCCGGCTTTCTCAAGGTCAAACCAGGGTTAGCAACATGTTCAACCAAAATGGTCTTTGATTACTGATTTAATCATTTAGGCCAGTAGTGTTTGTACCTAATGAGTGTGGTCAATTGATAAATTGTTTGGCATGTTGGCAATTGAATGGCTGTGTTTTCCATGTGAACACAAGAGTTTTTATTGATGAAGATTGTGCTTAATGAGGATAATTGTGTTTAGGGTTTTGCAAAAAGGTAATTTGACAATGAGATTTGTTTGTGAAAACAAACAAACTGTACTTACAATTTTACAGAAAGTGTTTAATTTTTTATTATTATTAATGCATATGCTTTAGCTTTTATAATTGATAATTGTGTCCATAGTACCAGTTTTTGTGTGTAGACGATTGAGAAAAACTGTAAATATAAAATATGTAACTACCATGCCATAACAATTATATATATATATATATATATATACTAATATACCCCTCCTGGGATCAGAACCTTAACGTGGTGGAGGGGTTTGTGTACCTCAATGAACCTGGGGCTATGGTCACCCATGCGGCTAGGCCCGGGAGTGTAGCTCACAGACGAGTGCCTGGTGACCGGGTGACTCACGTAGCTCGGTCACGCACAGCCCGAAAAAGTGACATGGGGCCGCTGCCTTGTAGGCCCACCACAAGGCAAATCATAGGGGTCCGGTGCAACTGCCCATTTGCAGTGGGTGTTGGGCTCCGCCAAGGGTGCGCCTTCAATTCTGTTCATGGTTTTCATGGACAGGATATCAAGGCGTAGTCGAGGACCAGAGTGTATCTGGTTTGGGCGCATGAGGGTGGCATCAATGCTTTTTGCAGATGATGTCATTATTTTTGTCTCATCAGACTATGATCTCCAGCGTGCACTGAAACGATTTGCGGCCGAGTGTGACACGGTGGGGATGTGAGTCAGCACTTCCAAATCTGAGGCTATGGTTTTTGCCCAGAAAAAGCTAGCTTGTCCCCTTTGGTTGGGGAGTGAACAGCTGACTGAAGTGGAGGAGTTCAGGTATCTCGGGGTTGTATTCACGAGTGAGGGTAAAAGGTAGCGTGAGATTGACAGACAAATAGGGGCAGCATCTGCGGTAATGCAGGCATTGTACCAGACCGTTTTGATGAAGAGGGAGCTGAGTCAGAAGGCAAAGCTCTCAATATCGGTCATTCTTCGTTCCAACCCTAACCTATGGTCATGAGCTTTGTGTAGTGACTGAAAGAGTAAGGTCCCAAATACAGACGGCTGAAATGAGGTTCCTCCACAGGGTTGCTGGGCTCAGCCTTAGAGGTAGGGTGAGCAGTTCAGTGATGCGGGAGGATCTCAGAGTAGAGCTGTTACTCCACATTGAGAGGAGTCAGTTGAGGTGGTTCGGGCATCTGGGCACCTCCTTGTGGAGGTGTACCGCGTGCCGTCAACTGGGAAGAGACCCTGGGGCAGACCCAGGAGCCGCTGGAGGGATTATATCTCTCAACTGACCTGAGAACGCCTTGAAATCCCCCGGGAAGAGCTGGAGGAAGTTGTTGGAGAAAAGGACGTCTGGGCTGCTTTGCTAAGACTGTTGCCTTCGCGACCCGGACCCGGCTAAGCGGCAAGACAATGGATGGAATGGATGGATGGATGGATATATACCAATATATGTATATATATATTGTGGCAGCCCAAAGGGTTGCACCAGAAAATGGCTGCCTGGCCTCCAACACATGGCAGCCATTTTCACTACATTTCCCAGCAGACCACAGCAACACCTGAACGAAGTCAGGCAATGGGAGCTAACGACCAGCTGAAAGCCATTGCAAGGCCTATTTAAAGAGCTCGCTCCCAGCACCTGTTGAGAGGAGTCGGAACGTGGTTGAGAAGGAGTTACTGTGAGTGTGTTTATAGAAAGTGTATACCTGTGAAGTCGTGTGACCAGCCAGGATTTGGAGAGAGTGTTTGTTGGAGTGTTTTTGTGTTGGAAATTGGATTGCTGCTTTGGATTTGAATACGGACTGGTTACGGACTTGGAACTGGATTTTGGATTTGGATTTGGACATTGGACGAGAAAGGATTGCGGACTTTGTGTTTGTATTCCCCTGAAGACCCCACCCTGTGTTTTGTGTTTGTAAGTAATAGTTTAATAAATTATCATTTTGTTTTCAAACACTGCCTCCTTGTTGTTAAACTTGCCTACGCCCTCTGCAAGGTCCGTGCGTGTCGCCCAAGCCCTGGGGACACCACAATATATATATATATATACCAATATTTATATTCCTCTCTGTCACTATACAGCAGTAAATTATGGTTTAGTGGCCGTATGATGAGAGGGCAGCCAGGGGAGTCCTCTGTGCCAGGGTCTAGGGGTCCAGAGCTCCTTCAGCTCCAATGGCTCTTCCTCTCCAGACTCTATGTCCAGTCCACTGCACCTACACACTCGATGTCCACTCCCCTGCAACTACACACTCGATGTCCACTGCACTGCAGCTGCGTCTCCACTGTGATTTGCAGAAACTTTGTCATCTATCACACCAGTGTGCAATTAATCCTCAGTAGTCTATTCATTTTGATGTCAGTTATTTTGGTTAAAAAGTGTCATTTTGAGAAGAGTTCACATAATTTTGTGTACAGTGTTTCATTTTTAGGAATTTGAGGAGCCAAAATAGTTTACTGATTTATTTTTTAGTTTGTGTTTATAGTTTTGAGAAAAAGTGTCATAGTTTCAGGAAAACATGTTTAAACAATTGAGGAAAAACTGTAATTTAGGTGCTGAATTCCACTGTCCACCACCAGCAGGTGGCGCTGTGACTTACAACAGTTTGTGGGCTTTAGTTCATTTGTGTGCATTTCCTGATCCACAAGCTGTAGTGTGTAGCAGCGTAATTGTCTCTCACTTGGGAAAGCTTCTGTGTTTAACCTTCCTGTCTGAGCTCGGAGGGCAGGCCAGGAGACAGAAAAACTATTTCACGGCAAGAGATCTTTTGCAATTTAAATTTGGTCAGCTGAGCGCATAATTCTCACCATTTATGCAGAGTGCAGACAAGGGCCTTGGAGACTAAATACGAGAACATTTTAAATATGATATTGGACTGCAGCTGGTTTGTGATGTTTTCATAAGAACATAAGAATACATAATGACGAGAACGGGCCATTCAGCCTATCTAGGCTTGTCACGCCCAAATCTGAAGAGTATCTAGTACTGCATCTAGCCTAGACTTGAATAGCCCAAGTGTTTCTGCTTCTACTACCCGACCTGGCAAGCTTTTCCAGGCATTGACAACTATCTGTGTAAAGAAAAACTTCCTAATATCTGTGCGGAATTTGCCTTTAACTCATTTCCACCGGTGGCCTCTTGTTCTGTTGACCCCACTTATCTTTAAATCTTTGGTAGTTCACATTGTTAATCCCTTTTAGGAATTTTAAAAAAACTTAATCAAATCCCCTCTAAGTCTCCGTTTGCTAAGCTTAAATAGATTGAGTGCAGTAAGTCTATCTTCATAACTTTTATCTTTCATACTAGGTACCAATTTAGTTGCCCTTCTTTGAACTTTTTCAAGAGCTTCTATATCTTTCTTGTAGTGCAGTGCCCAGAACTGCACACAGTACCCTAAGTGAGGTCTGACAAAGGCATTATATAGCATTAATATAACCTCCTTTGATTTATACTCAATACATTTTACTATGTATCCCAGCATCCTGTTGACCTTTTTCACTGCTGTAGTACACTGTTTTGATTCAACTACAATTCCTAAGTCTTTTTCAAATTGAACACCAACTAATTTTTCTCCTCCCATAAAATACTCCTGTCTTATGTTTTTATTTCCCACATGCATAACTTTACATTTAGCAATATTGAATGTCATCTGCCATGTTTCTGCCCATTTTTGGATTTTGGATTTTAGGCATGACCTCCCTTCGAGAAAACCATGTTGGCTCTCCCATAAAATACTATTATTTTTCAAGAATGATTCAAACTTATCCCTATTAATCAGTCTTCAGTAGTGCTCCGTCTGAATCAATCCACCCCTCAATAACAATTTTATGGCTATAAAAACCATCTTATTGTTATGTTTTGAGTGTCTGTTCGGTTTGTTTTTGCACTTTGTTTATTTATCTTTCTTCAGTCATGTTTCATTCTCATTCTGTCATGCACTTCGGGAAATTCTGTTTGGTTTTTCCGTCTTCGTTTCTAATCTCGTTTACTTCCTTCTTACTTTCTAATTACACTTTGTATATATTAGTTAGATGTATATAGTACTAACCAACTAATCTACTAACATTAGGGATTTAGATTAAGTTACTAACACTACTAATCACTAATTCTGACGTTCCGCTTTATTCGCACGCAGATTTTTTTATGCGTTCCTCCTCCTCCCTAAAAAACCGAAACATAGAATTTCCCGAAGTGCATGACAAGACAAGGAGAGGAACTCGAACAGGAACAATGACAGACGGGGAACAGAACGAGAATGAAACATGACTGAAGAAAGATAAATAAACAAAGTGCAAAAACAAACCGTTGCACAAAGACACCCGTTGCCGTTGCATCGCAGATAGATAACTCGTGTATCCAGAATAAATGCCTTTACTGAAGAAACAAACCCGGGGTGCTACAGCTGCGACACACATAAAAAACCATCAATAATAACCTCATAAAATTGCAATATTATTTAGGAAAATAGCAACATTTTACTCACCAAAAATCCTTATTATTTGTACACAAAATCCATCCTCCTTTCTTTCCTCAAAAAGAGTTCAATTACTGTCGTACAGATTATCCGTGTGTTTCAGTTCCATCAAGAAGTCCTTTTCTATCGCCATCGAAGCTAATGCTGAAAGTCGAGCCTGCCCTGTCGTATTTCTGGCATAAGTTTTAATTCGCTTTAGGGCTGAAAATGTCCACTCAAATGTCTGAATCACAGACTGATGTTAATTATATTTTGTCCATGAATACTTATTAAATAATTCTAAATGGTCTGTTCGCTTCCTTTCATAGCTGTTCCCTGGTTGCGCTGCATCCAGACGTGTATTTTCATATTAAAGCATTTAACCAATCACATTACATCATAGTCAGACACTCTCTGACTATCCAATCAAAGGGTGTGAATACGCTGATGTTACCTAGGCCTTCTAGAAGGCCTTCGTGTCCCCAACTCAAAATCTGATTGGTTGAAGCAACAGTTTGATCAACACTTATTTTATGCTACAGGGCCTGCAGAACGGATTGTGAAGGCCTCCAGGCAGATTTCTTTGACCCTGGCAACAAATGATGGCTGAAATGTGATTGGTTAAATGCTTTAATATGAAAATACACGTCTGGATGCAGCGCAACCAGGGGAACAGCCATGAAAGGAAGCAAACAGACCATTTGGAATTATTTAATAAGTATTCATGGACAAAATATAATTAACATCAGTCTGTGATTCAGATATTTTTTAGGCCAGCAGAGAAGGCCTTGCAGGCCCTGACGGCCCACCACTGCTATTAATACATTCCAGTATTTTGCATGATATGCAAGTTAAACTGACAGGCCTATAGTTCCCTGGGTCAGTATGGTCCCCCTTCTTATATATTGGAATTATACAACTCTGCTTCCAGTCATCTGGTATTTCTCCAGTGTTTATAGATTGCATAAAAATATCTGTCACCCGTGTTCATGCTTAGATACATGCCTTTGACTGAAGTAAGCCTCTTCTTGCACACAAGCAGCAGCAGGGTTAATCCGTCAGTCTCTGTTTGTACACACTCTAACAGACTGTTTGTCGTAGTTAAGTACACACGTTGGTTGAATGGCGGCCATAATGCTGAGATTACCTTGACATATTCGACTGTGGTGGAGCCACCTCCCTGTATCACTGCTGTCCTCCAGGGCCCGAATGTTCATTGTGTCCAAGATTTACTCAACTCGGTATCACTGTGCTGTGGGAATAATCAATTAGAGATAGTGTTTGTTTGAGCCTATTTCAAATATCAACTTTTTTTTTTAATTATTATTTTTGTTTCAGATTTTTTCTCAGTTTTTCTCCCAATTTGGTAGCCATTTATACCCTCTATTTCTTTTTTTTATTTACCCTCCCCCACAAATATGCCACCCCCCCCATCCCCCTGGGGCAGACAGCCAAATGCTGCCCTCAATCAGGGCTCCCCATCAGGGCTGGTCTGGTATAGTCGGGTTTCAAACCGCAACCGTGATAGGCAGCTCACACACCAGCCAATATGGGTGTGTTAGACCACTACACTATCAGAGGCTCACAAATATCTACTTTTGATGTAAGGTTTGTGGCGGGATGAAGCACACGGCTGCTGTCAGTGAGGAGTCCGGTTTTCCGACTTTACGGACGCTGACGCTCTGAAAAGTGTCTGTTTGATCCGATAGACCATGTTTGATGTAGAGATGAAATATGAACATAATCATCTTGTGTTAATAACAAAAATATCCTGGTGCTGGAGGGCTTTGGTTCTGCATTGAAAAATGAGATCTCTCATTGACGCTCGCCAAGAGTGGAGACCAGGGAGCTGATAGTTTAATCCTGTTCAAACCTCAGTGGGTATAACTGCTGTGTGTGTGTGTGTGTGTGTGTGTGTGTGTGTGTGTGTGTGTGTGTGTGTGTGTGTGTGTGTGTGTGTGTGTGCGTGTGCGTGCATGTGTAAACATGTGTATATGCATGTCTGTGTGAGTAACGTCTGTGTGTGTGTGTGTGAAAGTAACGTGTATGTGCGTGCATGTGAAAACACGTGTGTGTGAGTAACGTGCATGTCTAAGCGCGTGTGTACATGCATGTGTATGAGTAACATGCATGTGTGTGAGTAATGTGTATGTATGCATGTGTGTGTGTGTGTGTGTGAGTAAAGTGTATGTGCGTGCATGTGTAAGCGTGTGGATATGTGCATGTGTGTGAGTAACATGCATGTGAGTGTGTGTGTGTGTGTGTGTGAGTAATGTGTATGTGCTTGCATGCGTAAGCGTGTGGGTATATGCATGTGTGTTAGTAACGTGCATGTGTGTGTGTGTGAGTAACGTGTATGTGCGTGTGTGTGAGTGGGATAAATGTAGTCACTGAGATTTCTAGTCTGGTATGTACAGATGCAGGCTATGTGCTTGTCACACGCCACGTGACAATCCCTGGATGGGAACAGAGCAGTCTGGAGATGGAGTGGAGTTTGCCGGTCTACGGATCATATTTTTTTTGGTCTCTCCCACCAGACATGGGAGAGAGACAGTGGGAGAGCAGGTTAACATAAAACAAGCACAAACACAATCACAGACACAAAATCTTCACCCTACTCGCCGCGAAGCTTTCGGGTAAAAACAATGAACTAAAATAACAAGCTAAAATAATCTAAACTTACGGGACAGGGTAGAACCCTACATGTTCACATTACACCGCGCCTCTTCGTCCGGAGTTCCCCTGGAACCTCCCCAGGCACACACATATCCAGTGACCTTTCAAGTGCTTCCCAAACCCATGCACACAGAGACACTCAAACTTTACAGTCCGAGTTCTCTTTTACCCCAAACATACAGAGACCCTCACCACTCCTCACAGTGAGAGTTCTCTGGCAACCAGCCTCGAGACACTCTCCACTCTTTCAGTGAGAGTTCTCGGGCCGTTGTCCAGAGACACTCTCCACTGCCCGAGTGTGAGTTCTCCCCAAACACACTGAGACCCTCGCCACTCCTCACAGTGAGAGTTCTCTGGCAACCAGCCCCAAGACACTCTCCACTCTTTCAGTGAGAGTTCCCAGGCTGTTGTCCAGAGACACTCTCCACTGCCCGAGTGCGAGTTCTCTTCCAGTCACACCGAGGGCGTGAGGCGGACCCTCTTTCAGGGCGCCCTCTCGCTCTCTTTCACGATCACACCGAGGGAGAGAGGGGGACACTCTTAGTGCACCGCCTCTCCCTCTTTCCCACACACACAGGAAGCACTTTACTCAGTCATTTTCGACAAACGCACACAGAACTCAACAAACTCAACAAACTCAACAGACTCCACGTCCCCCGACACGGACACCCCCCTTGCGGGGAACATCCATAAAACAATACGTCACACCTGACATTACATCACACAAACACTACATAACACGCACGCGAATGACAAGACAACAACTCAGAATACACACACGAATGCTATAATCAACCACTCAATACACAAACATGAATGACAGGACAAGACTAACTCTCAACACGCACACACGACAATCAATTACATACACACACGACACGACAAGACTGACTCTCAATACGCACACATAATGACAAAGACAAAAGACTAACTGATTCCCCACTCGCCCCACCTGCTCTTAAATAGGCTTACTTTCTGCCTGGCTCAGCATTCTCACAGACAAACCCAATCAATTCAATTGGCTTCAATCAGTCAATCAATTATCTGATTGACACCAATTAAATAATAATTCAATCAATTATGGCCTTTGGAGCAACCTTCCGGGCGACAGTTCACTCTCACACCCTGTGAGAGTGCCAAACCTGCCCCCGGAAAGTCTCCCTGCTCCAAAGGCCTCCACAACATGTACAACCATGCCACTCCCACGTGGCCGAGACCGACGCCCTCCACACTCCTCCACCGCCAGAATGTGGCCCGAGCCCATTCAGTCTTGAACACCCCCTCCTGCGTGCCTCTGGGTTACGAAGCACTCTATCCTTTGCCTTCACCCAGCCCACAGGGCTAGAGCCTTCTCCCCCCTGCACCAGGCTATAGGGCGGTGTCCTCCGGCCATTCCAGCTTCTTCCCCTCCGGCTTCACCACCCCGATCTTGCGGCTTTTCAGTCGCTCGACCGAGGTGGGGGGGGGGGAATCCCCATGACAGCCAAGAGGGGTGCTGCTCTCTCCCAGGTTTCGACACCAAATTGTCACAGTGCTGTTCTGATGTAGCCCAATAGTCTGGTTTTGCATTTCGAACCAGAACTGAACTGCCCTGTGAGAAAGAATACAGGATGCAGAGAACTGAACTATAAACTATGAAGTGTCCTGGGCCTGTTCATGGTTTTTCATCATTCACCAGCACACAGGTTTAAGTAAGGATCACTACGCCTCTGCTCTGCACATCACATCATTCTTTTTTTAACATTTTGGTTTCAGATTCCAGTTTTTCTCCCAATTTAGTAGCCAATTATACCATTTCGATTTGCCCTCCCTACATGAAATCGCCGGCTATCTCTACGAGGCAAGCTAATTCTCCAAGGGCAGCAAATTCCACTTCCTTCGAGATGGAATTCACCCACCAATGTTCTGGAGACACCCTTATACACAACTCATGCCGGCTCACCCTCCCACCTCCCCCTGGGAGCCATTATTCTAACCATGATAATGACAACAAATTATTTTGCGTGAAATGTACAAAAGTGATGGTATTATGTTAAGTATAAGCAAGTAAAAAGTACTCGGCTACTAATGGCAAATTAAATGAAAATGAAAATGACACCCTTGTTTCTGCACAAAGCCAAATTCAACACAGGTTCAGAATAATTATGAACAGAAGGCAAAATAATAATAATAATAATAATCACAGTGCTGTTCTTTGTCATGTTGCTCCTTCTGCCATCATTTTTGTTTCTGCGGGAGATTGCGTGTGGTTCTCGGTTCTGTGCAGTTCCTTTCTGGCTTTTGAGGCGCAAATCCTGTGGTTTTGTCATTTCCTTGTTACTCTTTTGGGGGGAACAATATAAAAATATATATTGTGGGCCTACAGCTGATTTCTGGCCAATACCACCTTTGACGGATGAGCTCTAGTAGATAGATTCATACGTATCAAATAACTATGCTTCATACAACTAATGATAACCATTAGTTAGCCATGTAAACCAGTTAAAGATAATATTTCACAAAAGCAAACCAGTTAAAGATGGTCTCTCATCACGTGTACCAGTTGTAGATAATATTTCACTGGTTGATAATCCTTGACATCCCATTCCTCTCTGTAGGTGTGTGTATGTAATGAGTAAAAACTGATTGAGCCTCTATGCAACCAAGCTTAGTCAAGCCCTGGGGCTCAGATGCATGGACCCCCCCATCCCCAGGGTGCTCTCTCAGATGTCATGCTCACATCCCAGCCTTTATTTAATAAAACATACAATGTGAAACTGTGTTAAAGGAGAGGCAGTGCTAAATAATGCTATTTCCACACCTCAACTGTAGCAACACACGCCCCCCGCCCCTCACGCCTTAGCAACACTACACATGCCCACACCTCCCCCAACGCCTTAGCAACACATCACATGCCCACACCTCCCCCCCTACGCCTTAGCAACACATCACATGCCCACAACCGCCCCACCCCCGCCCCATGCCTTAGCAACACAAAACACGCCCCCACCCCTCACACCTTATCAACACATCACACGTCCACAACCGCCCCCACCTGCCTTAGCAACACAACACACGCTGCCCTCGCGCCTTAGCAACACATCACATGCCCACACCTTCCCCATTCCCCCATGCCTTATCAACACATCACATGCCCACAACCCTCCCCCCCACCCCATGCCTTAGCAACACGTCATATCCCCCATCCCCCATTGCTGTAATTGAGGTTTGGGTTTGGGAATCCTGTCGTGTGGTTGGTTTGAGCAAGGGTCTTTTGTTGGAAAGGCCAATCAGGAAGGGTCTTCAGAGGACTGCTGGGAAACAGAATCCCTGAATGCATTTTAATTTAGAAATGTGGATTTTCTTTTTTTTCCTTTTTCAAAACGCCTTCTTCTTTCACTCGGGCTGGCCGTTGGGGGAATTACCGCCGGCGCTTTGAAGGAGTTAAAAAGCAATCTGTCACCGTAGCATTAGGGACGGAGCACGCCAGAGCGGGGGACAAGCAGAGAGAAACCACAGAGAAATCGGCCCATGTAAAAAACATTCCACAGATTTATAGATCCGCTCCATCTGCAAAAACTCTGTCCCACCCAGAACAAGGCCCTGAAGGGTCAAACACACAGATACACCAACGGTACATACACCAAGATATCACAGCAACCGTTTCTACAGATTAAAGAATCGCATTTGACTTTGAGGAAAGAGTCTCACTGGATCCTGCTCACACAGAACTGCCTGGTCCAGAGTTCTGCATTCAACGAGCAGGAGCATCATAGTCATCCTGTGTCTAATCATTGACATTGCCAAAGTTTGAGCCTGGGCCATACAAAGGGGAAAGGTTATTTTTATTTATTTATTTCATTTAACTGAGGTGAAGTCTGAAAAGGTGAGTTTTCAGCCTTTTTGTTTTCAGTCTCATCTGTCCTGACGCAAGCCGTAACCGGGAGCCAATGAAGGGTGGGGAGAAGTGCACTCACAGAACTCATTCAGCTCATGTTTCTTTACTCCACATAGAGGCACATCTGTTCAGCTCAGGTTTAGCAAAAAAAGGATTTTGCAGAGATATCCCGACATCTCTGACCATCATGCCTTTGGGTCCCCCTCCCCACAACCTTATCTGTGTGAACTCTGACCTGTGACCTGTGACCTGTGGAGGGATCAAGAATGGATCTGAGCTGCTGTCGTATCAGGAGATTATGGAGGCAAGATCCAGAGTTCTGCACAATTAGACACTGTGAGCTCTTCCTGTGAAGTGACACTGATCATGTGACTGTGCAGAATGAAGCATCCTTCCACTTAGCAGGAGCAGGAGTTAGTGCGGATGCCATTCTGCACTGGAGCGTTAGAGTGACGGCGTACGCCCCCCCCTTCACAGCTTATGGAACCACATGCCGGTTTGTGAGGAGGCCTAAGCTGCCCTTCTGTCCATAGTGCTGCTGGTGAGACATAATGATCAATCATAATGACCATCGGCAGCTGGAGATCACCTGGAGATGCAGTGGTGGGATGTGGCCTTGTGATCGGCTCATTGGTAAGCATGAGACACAGGGGGGGTGTGTGCATCAGCCCCGTCTGATGAGAGAGAGGGAGAGAGAGGAAGAGAGAGGCAGATGCCTCTGATTTGTTTCAGCTCCCATCCTCCCTGCCTCCTTCTACCCAAAGCTCCCCCCTCCCGCTCAAGCTCTCAGCCGCAGGGCTGCCTTTGTCCTCGCCCCACCTGCGTCTATGCCTCCCCCCTCCCTCCCTGGTGAGAAACTCTTTATCTGGTGTTTTTACATCGAATGTAAACGGCTCCTTACCGTCTGTATCTCTCAGAACAGCCCAGTTTGGTGTGAATGGCAGAAAGGCTGATAACCTCTTAACACGGGAGCACACAGCTACAGCCACGGGCGAAGGGGCCCTTAAATGACTCACTGGCGCTTGTCCTGATCTGCAGAAAACGCATGCTTTCTGATGTCTGATGTTTTTATCTTACAAACATTAGTCCCACACCAACAAAGACATTCAGAGTTATTCAGCCCGAAACATTTATAGTTTACATTCGAGTTCAAGTGCATGTTTTTTTGCCATTTCGAAAGCTGGTGATTCAAGTGTTAAGAGAGCTATGAAACCAGACGGCTCAGGGTTCAAACTCATGCTCGCCATTCCCCAGTGTCCTTTTAAAACAACAGTTTAATGCTTTATTAGATATGCATGAAGTACATTCACAGCAGCACAAGCGCCATATATGCAGGCTAGTCGCCAGCTGTTCTATGTATGAAAGCTTCTCCATTGTTCACTGAGATGCCTTTGATCTCACATATTCATAATAACTATGAATAACGATGATAACCTTCTCAGCCTGAGTATTTGGGGCAGTTCAACATTAATATTTACACTTGGTATGAAGGTGTTTAAAGAAATATGATCACACTGCAGATGAAGGGATTATTTATTGCGGATCAGGGGAAAGGACTTTGACAGGTAGATGATGTAAATGCAGGATGGGAGCCGAAGGGCACTGACCGAGCTTTAAATCTTCGACAGCGGGCGAAACCTCTGTGATTATACTCAGCACACTCCTGGGCACATAAACCATCTGTATGAGACAGGGTTAATAAAAGATCTAATATAAGGGTTAGGATTAGGGCTGCAAGCCTGTTACATGGAATCAGGCACACAGCGCTCTCTACTATAGCACAGTCAGACACACAGCGCTCTGTGCTATAGCACAGTCAGACACACACTCTCTACCGTAGCACAGTGAGATACACAAACACTCTACTGTAGCACAGACAGACACACACTCTCTACTATAGCACAGTCAGACACACACTCTCTACTGTAGCACAGTCAGACACACACTCTCTCTACTATAGCACAGTCAGACACACACTCTCTACTGTAGCACAGTCAGACACACACTCTCTCTACTATAGCACAGTCAGACACACACTCTCTCTACTATAGCACAGTCAGACACACTCTCTCTACTATAGCACAGTCAGACACACACTCTCTACTGTAGCACAGTCAGACAAACACTCTACTGTAGCACAGTCAGCACAGTCAGACACACACTCTCTACTGTAGCACAGACAGACACACACACTCTCTACTGTAGCACAGACAGACACACACACTCTACTGTAGCACAGACAGACACACACACTCTCTACTATAGCACAGACAGACACACACTCTGTACTGTAGCACAGACAGACACACAGCAATCAGTGCTATAGCACAGGCTGGCACAGGTAAATGCAAAGGCACAGACTTACACACATTTGTAAGCATATAGACAGACACATATAAAGGAGAACCCTGACACAGCGAGACACAGTGAGCCAGAGGGGAGAACACAGTCAGCCAGTGAATCACAGGGACACACAGATCAGAGAATAGGCAGTAACCCTGTCCTCTACCCCTGGCCCAAACCCGTACCCCTTCCCCGTTCCATACCCCTGTCCCTGTCAATGCCCCAAACCCCTACCCCTAACCCGTACCTGTACCCCTTCCCCTACCCCTGTCCCTGCCTCTAACCCTGTCATTCTCCCATTAGCAGGCAGCTGCTCTACAAAAGGGTTGACGGTTGATCTAAAGCATTCCCCTGACTCACCCGTCCCACACAGAGGAAGAGCATGATTTAATATTTGGGTCATCTGAGCAAATCTAATCTTGGCAAAGAAAATATTTATTGAATGGGTGGTGGGGCGGGGGAGGGGGGTGACAGACACTATAGCTGGGAAATTGTAGCGCGTAATTAAGTTATCTGATGGAGTGCGGGCTTGCAGTAGTCCACGTACGGGTGTCACGGATATGGCGAGATGTGACACCTAAGATGAGACTTTTATTCAAATATACGGATGGACTGAAATAACCACGGTCACATGCTGGCGCCAGAACAGGAGGAGACCGAGTTAATGAAACCACATATTAAATCAGTGGAAGTCAAGCCACTCGTGCGCCAACCTATTTTCAACGTGTCCAAGAATTTCAGAAAAAATTTAATAAAATAACATAATAACATTTTCTTGGTTATTTTCAGATGCTTGCTCTGTGTAGACAGGAATGTAGGCACTGCAAGCTTTATACATTGATCTATGACACTGAAACTCCTCAAATGTAAGGCAGGAAGAGGACTGTTGAACTTAAAGATTAATTTATTGTTCAGAAATAAAAATGTTTCAGGTGTGAACATATCAGAGACAGTGATGGTTGTCCTTGCTCTGGCCTGTCTGTCTCTGTCCATCAATGGCAGGAAAAACTCATTCCGCTTTACCTTTCTTTCCTGAGCAGAATAAGCTGAGTTCCACACTGAAGTGGTACATTTAAAGATAGACACGTTTTTTTTTTTTTTTACAGACGTGGCACAAGATTTCCGGATCTCATGACTCATCCCTGACAAAGAGGAATAATGCAGAGTAAATGAACAGGCATTTCTTTCACAATGCGCTTCCCATAAGATTTCTGCAAAGCTGGGGCAACTGTATCATGCTGTCATATCTGTGCTGTAGTGATATCCGCCAGGCTTGGAACACCGCCTTGAAGACAGTGTAAGATTATTACTCACCGTGGTGTGGCACATACATATGAGTTAATAAGCAAGACAAAAGACAATATTTGAGTATTTGCGCATTAGAGTACAGTATCTACACATTAAAGAACAATATTTGCATATTAAAGAACAGTATTTGTGCATTAGAGAACAATGTTTGCACATTAGAGAACAGTATTTGTGCATTAAATAATAATATTTGCGCATTAGAGAACAGAATTTGCACATTAGAGAATGTTTGCACATTAGAGAACAGTATTTGCACATTAGGGATCAGTATTTGCACATTAGGGATCAGTATTTGCACATTAGGGAATGGTATTTGCACATTAGGGAATGGTCGAACCATTTGCGGAGTTTGCATTAGGGAACGGTGGAGAGTCTTTGCGTAGGTATGAGTGTGTGAGTGAACATTAGGGAATGGTATTTGCACAATGGAGGGAATAGTATTGCACATTAGGGAACAGTATTTGCGCATTAAGGAATGATATTTGCGCATTAGGGAACAGTATTTGCACATTAGGGAACAGTATTTACGCATTAGGGAACAGTATTTGCGCATTAGGGAACAGTATTTGCGCATTTGAGTATTCACTCCTGTAGGGGGAGCTGGCAGAGAGGGCTCATGGCGCAGTTCAGACAGACACGTGTGACAGGAAAGCGGAAGAGGTTTAGGGATCGGGGGACAGATCAGTCACAGAGAACGAGACTCTATCAAACTGCCTCTGCACTTAATGGGGAGTGAGTGAGAGATCTGTCTCTAATGGAAGCAACTGTGACAGATCAGACCCATGTCTCTTGTACAATGCTCTTCCACCGTGCTGCAGGGAGAGGGAGCGTTGCTTGTTGAATATTAAAACTCAAAGGCGGACCTGTGAACGGCTTCTCCTAGAAACATTAAAATATGTTAGTTACGCTAAGCATATACTAGAGTTACTAGGCCCGATTTTGGTGAATTAGGGCGGTGTCGGTAATGCAGACGCAAAGCAAAGACGGTGGCACTTTAGGGCATGTCTAACGCAATTTTGATAAATTTGTGACTTAGGACGATAGTGCACCTCCGGTGCAGTTGTAAAAGAGGTTGGATTAACTTTAAAAAAATACATGTTGGTGTGGTGGGGGTTTGGTTTCATAATGGCCAATCAGAACACCTATTTTCTATCCCTTTAAATACCAGTGCGCCAGGGCTGGACTGGGACAAAAATAGGCCCTGCCATTTGGCTCAGACCGGCCCATCCAGTGGCGCCCCACCAGTGCGCCGAATACCCGGTCCGTGGTATAATATATATAGGCTTTATAAAATAATAGCCCAAAATTGGCCCACCGGGCATCTGCCCGGTAGACTACATAGCCAGTCCAGCCCTGCAGTGCGCTAATGCTACAGCAAATTGGCAATTTCGTGACATGGATTACAGTTTTGCGCGGCTGCGCCAGGAGCGCTTCTCAAAAGAGGAGAGCGAGGAGGTACGGAAAAGTTGGCGCGCGAATCAGAGGGGGAAAACAAGGCGCACATTAATTTGTTATTTTCATGATTTGAGTTTATATTTTGAGACCTACATTGTTTTATTTTACCATCTCTTTTTTTCCTTATTTGTAGGCTTTCCAACTTTAAAAAAACTGTTTATTTTCTTCTAACTTAATGTAATTGTTAAATGGAAAGCAATAAATCACAAACTCACAACTGCAACTAGGCCTGTTTCATTTATGTTTGTCATGCAGTAGGCCTACATGTGTCACCCTGGAGTGTGCATTACAAACCACCTGGATATTAATGGAGTGGACCCCCTTCCGATTCACATAAATGATACCGTGATTAGATGGTGCGCGCAACTGCACATGTGTGCAGACCCCAGGGAATCCACACTGTGTATAAAAATCCTGTTTAGTTCTCTGCTGGCTGTCGGGTGTAGGAAAAGTAATAAACAAATTTGCATGTTGGACAAGACTGGAAGAAACTGCATGTACAGCCGAACTGATAGCCGTCTGGCCAACACCGGCTACCAAACCCAGGGTATTGCTCATGGTATCGCCTTCGCATATCGCCTATCGCATTTTCTGTAGTGCAAATGGAAAGAATAAAACCCTGTGCATACAAACATATATTTATTTAACAGGTGTATCTTTCAGATAACCTTATGTTCATATGTGCACATCAATAAAGTCACCAAATTGCACAGTGTCAGCGTTTGCGCTAAGAGGTGGTCTAGTTGGACATTAATGCAAACGCATTATTTGACACCAAACTTGCATAGCGCTGACTGTTTTCATAGTCACACCCTTTATTGCGCTGCCCAGCCCATAGTCGTGCAATAGCCTTCATTGTGCACCACAAAATTGCCAAACTCGGCAGAGACGGGAAAACTGGCAATTCGCCTGCGCTAGGGCATAACGCCGCTTAGCGCCGGCATGAAAATATTGGCCCATAATATGGAAATGGTTCGCAAACTAATGATAGGGAAATCCACTTGGACCTTGAAGTTAGGGAGCCAGCCTGGTTCTTGCTCTACAGTGGGAAAAGGCTATAATGAGCCAGCATGGTTCCAGCTCTACAGTGGGAAAAGGCTATAATGAGCCAGCATGGTTCCAGTTCTACAGTGGGAAAAGGCTATAATGAGCCAGCATGGTTCCAGTTCTACAGTGGGAAAAGGCTATAATGAGCCAGCCTGGTTCTGCTCTACAGTGGGAAAGGACTATAATGAGCCAGTCTGGTCCAACTATACAGTGATAGGATAATGCTGATGGGTCCATTTTGAAACCTAGAGAGTCTTGTTTTCAAGACTGAAGCATTAAAGGAAACAACAATAACAGCAAAAAGACAACTTAAAGGTGACAGAGCGCAACAGAGACACTGTATCAGTCAGAAAACATAAAAAACACCTGTCCTCTTTCATGTCCTAGAGCAGAAACATCTCCAGAGTGCCAGCTGCACTGACATGTGCCTCCTGCCCAATCACTCTCTGTTCAGGCTCTAAATAAACCCTGCCACTCTCGCACCAAGCTGCAGGACGGAAGGGAGCGAGGAAGGAAAGAAGGAGGGGGTAAAGGAAGTAGAAGGAGGGAGTAAGGAGGGGAGGGAAGAAGGAGGGAAGCTTATTTTGGACTCACTGTTTGTGCATTTTAGGTAGCTACTGACTGGTCTATTTTATTTTATAATGTATCACTCTTCAGTATCACTATATTAATCTCCATAGATTGTTATGTTTGAATGTCATATAAAAAGGAACAGATTGTGCAGTACATAATACATCATGATCAACATAATATTCACATTGAAATGAAAGTATTATGACACATTACAGGAACTGAAGGCCACTCAGTATGAGCTATGAGTCAGTTTACAATACCATACATAGAGTATAGAACAAAATAACATTCATGCACTCATTAAAGATCCTCTGTATTGCTAAATTAAAACAAACAAAACAATGTTTTCCTGATATAATATCGCACAGTTATAGCTGATATAATGAACATTTGGATTAGACTGTATAGTACCACAAACAACACATTTCAAATATTATTTAGATTACAGTTTTGGCTAACTATAAATGATGTTTCCACAGAAATGTAGGAGACAGTGGAATGTGTGTGCTTTGTGGCTCTGCCTACACACAATAGACTTTCAGTGAAGCACTCCCAGGCAAAAATACTAAATCACGCTCTTATGCATGTTTTATGCTGTTTTTTGTCTTACGCTGTTATGCACTCTGCATTCAAGTTTCATGTCTGGAGTTTCCACCTCCATAAATACACCACCCTCATAATGCAGCATTTTGTTTAACCTTGTATCAATCAAATTCACACTTTAGTGGGGTGCCGGCACGGGCAGAATGCAGGCACCCCATTAACCAGAGGGGTCACTCTTGTGCTGACTCAGACCATGCCTACCTGGGCAATGCTATGGCCAATTCAGTACATTGTTGTACTGACAATACAAAATTGTCACACTACATAAATGTGTTGGGGTTTTTTTTGTTTGTTTGTTTGTTTGTTTTTCTCCCAATTTGGTACCCAATTATACCCTCTATTTATTTATTTTTTAAATGTATCCTCCCCCGCGAACTCACCACCCGCCTCCACAGGACGAGCACAGGCAACGTTCGCCTCCTCCAAGACGGAACTCACCCAACCCTGTTTACGAGGTCGCCCTACTGCTCCTCGGCAAGGTCATGCCAGCCCTTCCTCCCCCCTCCCCCTGGGGCGGACAGCCAAACGCTGTCTCGGGGCTCGGAGTCTGGAGGCAGGATCACACCTGGCCTTTAGGACGAGGTTGTTGATGCCGCAATTGGACACCAATAGAAGACAGAAGATAGCAACATAAAACGATGGTGTAGATGGAGAGGCGGTGGGATGCCATGCCGGAAACAGCTGGCACATTGGGGGAAAACGTACTTGGCGAATTTATCGCTGCTGGTAAAATTGGTTTCATTTGGCTGAGGTAAGGGGTTGTTTAAAAATGTATCTCCCAAATCTTTCTTTAGAAACTCCAATTAAGCAGAACCCCCCCAACTACAGGACCCTGGCCTCAATCAGAATTGTATTCGGGACAGTGGGGTGTGCTGTCCTTAGGAGCAGCGCTTTAGCTGGACCTGCCACCCAGAAGGCCCAGAAAAAATAGACAGAACTAGGCTGCTTATTAGATTAATCATTTGATTTGATTGTTTTTTGTAGTCCTACATCCGCTCTGGGCTTTCTAGATCTGGATTCTACTTTGTCAATAAATAATTTGATAAGTTAACTGTGCTTATGGTATCTGTTAAATAGCATATACAATGGGGGAAATAAGTATTGAACACATCAACATTTTGTCCAGTAAATGTATTTCCAATGAGCCTATTCAAGTGAAATTTGCACCAGACTTTGGTATTAACTCAAAAACTCCAGACAAAAAATCTAAACATTAAAGTCCATATGTAAATAAAGTTATGTGTAATAAAGTGGAATGAAACAGGAAAAAAGTATTGAACACACTAAGAAAAAGCAGTACACCACAGCAAGGAAAGGCAAGGAACCAGCTGAAAACCATAACTAATTAGGAGGCAACTCTACCTCCAATCTGTGCTAATTAATGTCAGCTGGGTTAGAATATATTGATGGGCTATAAAAGGTTTTTTTTGTTACCAAGGTGCCACACAAGAAACATCTAATGATGGGTAAAAGCAAAGAGCTCTCTCAAGACCTTCGCAACCAGATTGTTGCAAAACATGAAAATGGAATTGGCTACAGACGTATTTCACAACTTCTGAATCTTCCAGTAAGCACCATTGGGGGCATTATCCGTAAGTGGAAGCAACATCACTCCACCATCAACCGGCCACGCACAGGAGCTCCTCGCAAGATTTCTGATCAGGGAGTCAGAAGGATACTTAGAAGAGTAGCCAAAGAGCCAAGGACCACTAGGAAAGCGCTCCAGAAAGACTTGGAGGCAGCAGGTACAACTGTGACAGAAAGGACAGTAGGCAATGCACTCCACCGCCATGGCCTCTGTGCACGCTCAGCCCGCAAGACTCCACTACTGAAAAAAAGACATGTTGAAGCTCGTTTAAAGTTTGCCAAACAACATTTGGACAAGCCAGTGAACTACTGGGAGCATGTACTCTGGTCAGATGAGACCAAAATTGAACTTTTTGGATGTCACACAACACACCATGTTTGGAGGAGAAATGGCACTGCACATCACCCGAATAACACTATCCCAACAGTGAAGTTTGGAGGTGGAAGTATCATGATGTGGGGCTGTTTCTCCTCTCGTGGTACTGGCAGACTTCATATCATTGAAGGAACAATGAATGGAGCCATGTACAGAGAGATTCTTGAGATGAACCTGCTGCCATCCACCAGGATGCTGAGGATGAGACGTGGGTGGACCTTCCAGCAGGACAACGATCCAAAGCATACAGCAAAGGAAACTCGCAATTGGTTTCAGAGAAAGAAAATCAACTTGTTGGAATGGCCCAGTCAATCACCTGACTTAAACCCAATTGAACATTTGTGGAAGCATCTGAAGATCCAGATTCACAAGAGGGCCCCACGCAATCTTCAAGATTGAAAGACAATCTGTGTAGAGGAATGGGCCAAAATCACACCTGAATACTGCGGGCGATTAGTTACTTCATACAGAAAGCGCCTTGAAGCTGTCATTACAAACAAATGCTTCTCCACTAAGTATTGAATTAATTTCAGTTAGTGTGTTCAATACTTTTTTCCTATGTCATTCCACTTTATTACACATAACTTTATTTACATATGGACTTTAATGTTTAGATTTTTTGTCTGGATTTCTTGAGTTAATACCAAAGTCTGGTGCAAATTTCACTTGAATGGCCTCATTGGAAATAAATGTACAGGGAAAAATGTTGATGTGTTCAATACTTATTTCCCCCATTGTATCTACTATCTTCATTTCTCTCATGGATTAATTTAGTCATCGGTATCATGTCTTTAGTCTGAACGGTTTCCGGTGGGAGCGGGGCGGTCCGATATCAACACGGCCGAAGGTCCGTGTGCGTCGCGGTCATTGTGAGACTTAAGGCCTATACATGCTCGCGCAACTGCAACACAACATCCTCTGCAACACGTCGCAGAGGTTGCGTTGATGTTGCAGAGGGTGTTGCAGAGGATGTTGCGTACCTAGCACAAAAATCTAACTCGCAACATGTCCCGTAGATGTTGCACAGCATTGATTGGTTGGTTAGCGAATGGAGGCGGAGCTGTCATTGTCATAGTTCATCGAGCTAGTACATCATTTTTTTACATTTTACATTTTAAGCATTTAGCAGATGCTTTTATCCAGAGCGACATCCAGATTAGGGGAGAAAGATAAAAGCAGCAATTTTTTAAATTCTGTGAAAAGACCATCCTTCATTTCCCTCAATACATTAACATTATTTTCAAGAGTCGTCTGCTGGTTCCTTTGTTCCACGTGACTTTACTCTGTTATTTTAATGCTATAAAGGTGAGTTGCTCGCACACAAGCTGCTTTCATGACAGGCGTACTTCCTTAAGGTTTTAAAGTCTATTGTACTGACAGTACATTCAACTCGGAGATTCTGCAAACAATGAACTATCGACTGTGGTCTTCACGCCATTCTAATTATATATTTAAGGTTGCAAATATCCAGATGTTTTGTGTTGTGCTTTAGATTACATATAAATGTAACATGTCACTACAACACCTTAATGCGCAGAATATTCAACTAATAAACAAAGAAAGAGCAGACGCTCTTATCCAGAGCAATTTACTAGATGTGCATTAATACATGGTAGGAACAATCATAGTTTGCACAAGAGATCAGTGAAGTAATACAGCGATAGACATCGTTGTTGGCAGCTGCATACAACAATATATACAACAACAACTGTATCTATGTCAACGTTAGCTAAGCAAAACTATCGTTATCTAGCTAGCTAGCTACCAACCTGATATCACGGCCAAATAAAGCTCGCTAACAGCAGCTAACAATATACGAAGATAACTAGCATAATTTGTTCAACACGGTATAAAATGAACCAGCTTCAGGAAGTGTAAGGACACCATGTTGTGTAGGTTGCGCAGAAGTATGTATTGCCAAGTGCTCTGCAACATGTTGCAGAGGAATGTGGCGTCGCAGTCGCGTTGCAGTCCCGTTGCTTAGGCAGAAGCATGTAGAGGCCTTTAACGGCCTGATCTGAGCTCTGATGTCTGGCGTTATCTCGCAGCGTCGAGCTCCGCTTGGCATGGCCGCACCCTCAAGGAGAGCTGGAGAGGGCGGCCCCTTTTTCGGGCAGCTAGGTCCAACAGATGGTGGTAAAATAAACACGGCGTGCGGCACACTGCGTGCGTGCTGACTATTATCTCGCTCCGCCTCGCCGGGAAAAATAAACGCACGAAACGAACTCTGTTCATTTGTTCTGCTGTAGATTCTGTTGGAACTGTCAAAACCCGGGCTCCCAGAAGATTATCAAGACATATGTAGCGTCCTGAAACGATAATGAGCGGAACTGTTTCCAACTGCACAAATCAGCCACTGTGGGAAGGGATCACAGCTCCTCGGTACTATCAGCACACTCAAACCATCAGGATCCTTCAGTCCTTATCGCTGAGCCATGTTTAATGGCTTTGAAGCGATCTCTGTTGGATTAATGCATCACGTTGTACTGCAATATACTGGTGGCCTGGAGGTAGCATTACCGTAACATTCTATGCGTCGGTACCTGGTGAACTGCATTGTGGGAGTGCCTGTATGGTTCCAAGCCATTATCGGCTACATAGACATGCATAGAACACACACAATGTATTGTGCAAACGATTTATGTGCGTAAATGGTTTTTGTCACTTTTTACATAATTTATATTAAATTGGCTCATGAACATTTACTTCAATTATCGCACCAAACATTTTCACCTCAAACGCCTCTTTGAGAAAAATCCAAATATCTTCCAGTGTTTAGCTACATCATTAAAACTAAACAAACTTTGAATACGCATCTGTGATTGGTCCTGTGCTACACTCTTTACCATAACAGATCTTGCGATGACTGGGAAATGTGCTACAAAAGGATGCATTAACACCGACTCTTTGCACTGCCTATGTGTAGAGTACAGTTACATTTTTGGCATTTAGCAGACACTCTTATTCAGAGCGACTTCAAAAAAGTGCAGTTATACATGGTAGGATTAAACATAGTGCAAAAGATCACTGTAGTAACACTGCAATATACATCATTATTGGCAGCTGCACATCGTACCTGTAACACGGGGAAAGACAAGTAAAAAAAAACCATTTTTAAACATGTAAACAGTGGTGATGGCAGTTAATTAATTTTCAGAAACATTGGTATACATGTTATATGTGTAATATTTTGGTTGTAGCTACTGTTTTTTCTTTTCTTATTTCACAGAAATAACTACATTGTCAGGAACGGTGTCGGAAAACCAGGCACAGACCCAGAAATGCAATGATGTATTTTATTGCATAAACAGGCAATGGTCACACAGGAGCAATCAGGGCAATACAGGGATCCAAAGAGTGGTTGGGGACAGGCAAAGTTTGTTCCA
The DNA here is from genome assembly GCA_029706075.1 of Aldrovandia affinis. Lineage (NCBI taxonomy): Eukaryota > Metazoa > Chordata > Actinopteri > Notacanthiformes > Halosauridae > Aldrovandia > Aldrovandia affinis. The sequence continues at coordinate 955,342 of JAINUG010000242.1, forward strand.
GACTTCACTTGTGTCAGAGGCAGGCAAGGCGTAGTCAATGGGCAGGCGGAGGTCGATAACGGGAAATCAGTTCAGGGAACACAGAGAGGAGCGGGACTGGAACCACAAGGAGCACGAACAGGTGGGTCGGGAACGAGACTGGGACACAGACGAATACGGGAGCACGAACAAAAACACGATGAAACAAAACACGGGTAAACAGCGAAACCGCTGGAGAGTTGTGTAGGCATAAGCAAAGCACAAGAAAATCTGGTAATGGACATGGGAAAACGCACAGCTTATATAGGCTACATTTAGACATAACTAGAAACAATCAGGAATTAACAGGAATGCAGCAGACTGCAATCAGACACATGAGGAATAAGTGAAAACGATAATACAATGACGAGACAATCTGGTAATGAACATGGGAAACGAACAGCTTAACTACATCAGACATAACGAGAAACAATCAGGAATTAACACGAATGCAGCTAACTGCAATCAGACACATGAGGAACAGGTGAAAACGATAATACAATGACGAGACTGGAAACAGGTAAGCGAAAGTAAAAACATGGACCGGACAACCAGGAAAACATGGAATAAACCTAACTACAGGGAACACGAACACGAGACGTGACATACACTTGTCAGTGGTGGGCCGTCAGGGCCTGCAAGGCCTTCTCTGCTGGCCTAAAAAATATCTGAATCACAGACTGATGTTAATTATATTTTTTCCATGAATACTTATTAAATAATTCCAAATGGTCTGTCCGCTTCCTTTCATAGCTTTTCCCCTGCTTGCGCTGCTTCCAGACGTGTATTTTCATATTAAAGCATTTAACCAATCACATTTCAGCCATCATTTGTTGCCAGGGTCAAAGAAATCTGCCTGGAGGCCTTCACAATCAGTTCTGCAGGCCCTGTAGCATAAAATAAGTGTTGATCAAACTGTTGCTTCAACCAATCAGATTTTGAGTTGGGGACACGAAGGCCTTCTAGAAGGCCTAGGTAACGTCAGCATATTCACACCCTTTGATTGGATAGTCAGAGAGTGTCTGACTATGATGTAATGTGATTGGTTAAATGCTTTAATATGAAAATACACATCTGGAAGCAGCGCAACCAGGGGAAAAGCTATGAAAGGAAGCGGACAGACCATTTGGAATTATTTAATAAGTATTCATGGACAAAATATAATTAACATCAGTCTGTGATTCAGACATTTGAGCGGACATTTTCAGCCCTAAAGCGAATTAAAACTTATGCCAGAAATACGACAGGGCAGGCTCGACTTTCAGCATTAGCTTCGATGGCGATAGAAAAGGACTTCTTGATGGAACTGAAACACACGGATAATCTGTACGACAGAGTAATTTAACTCTTTTGAGGAAAGAAAGGAGGATGGATTTTGTGTACAAGTAATAAGGATTTTTGGTGAGTAAAATGTTGCTATTTTCCTAAATAATATTGCAATTTTATGAGGTTATTATTGATGCTTTTTTTGTGTGTCGCAGCTGTAGCACCCGGGTTTGTTTCTTCAGTAAAGGCATTTATTCTGGATACACGAGTTATCTATCTGATGCAACGCAACGGGTGTCTGTTCGGTTTGTTTTTGCACTTTGTTTATTTATCTTTCTTCAGTCATGTTTCATTCTCGTTCTGTTCCCCGTCTGTCATTGTTCCTGTTCGAGTTCCTCTCCTTGTCTTGTCATGCACTTCGGGAAATTCTATGTTTCGTTTTTTTAGGGAGGAGGAGAAACGCATAAAGAAATCTGCGTGCGAATAAAGCGGAACGTGAGAACGTGAAGCGTACAGAGATAGGACAAGAGAGAGAATGACAGCGATAGTTAAAGCGTGAGATAATTAGTGATTAGTAGTGTTAGTAACTTAATCTAAATCCCTAATGTTAGTAGATTCGTTGGTTAGTACTATATACATCTAACTAATATATACAAAGTGTAATTAGAAATTAAGAAGGAAGTAAAACGAGATTAGAAACGAAGACGGAAAACCAAAACATAGAATTTCCCGGAGAGGTGCATGACAGAACTGGAGGAATGAAACATGACTGAAGAAAGATAAATAAACAAAGTGCAAAAACAAACCGAACAGACACTCAAAACATAACAATAAGATGGCTTTTATAGCCATAAAATAGTTATTGAGGGGTGGATTGATTCAGACGGAGCACTACTGAAGGCCTAGGTGTGAAATGCACGGCCCGCCACTGCACTTTGTAAATCTGACTGTAATGAGCTATATGGCGTTAGCCTATATGTTGTGGATTTAAAAAGAAATAAAATGTAATGTTAGTGAAACCAGCTGATAACTTTATAAAAACGTTTTGGTCGCACATCTTGCCAGAGATAGGTAAAACCCACTCGTTGTATTGGTTACAAATGTAAAGTTATCTACCATGGTTTAAAGACACGGACAAGTAGATTGAAGAATAAATATGACCGGGAGGGAAACGTCCAACGTGACAATGGTGAGCCGTCAAAATTGTTCCACATGTCATAGCAGGTTTTTGATCGCTTAAAAAAAGAATATATTCTCATTTATTCTTATTATCATAGACTCATATTGTATTTCTCTATGTGAATTTATCGTTAAAAAAGTTATGAGCCACCTTCTTTGAGAGACTTCTTGAAGGTATTGCACGTGTAGTGTTATTTTGTATTTTATAGATAAGTTAAAGTAATAGGCTACCGATAAGATTTTTTTATCAACTGACCTTGGAGCTTATTCTGAACATGAGGAGAAACTTTTGGCAATTCTCGAGCAAATTTTCTTGCGATTACAGATAGAATTACAGTACGTAACAGAAGAGATTCTATAAGTGTTTACAAAACCCTTTACGAGCACACCAACACCGCGATTGTGTTGCGCTCATGCAGTTTTTCTTGACCATCTTTGACAAACACGGGGTTTTGTCACCCACCCACCCACACCTACTCCGGACCCCAGACAGCCAGTAATGGTGGTGTTATTAGGCTGAAACCCAGCCCACCTGCAGATGGGTGAAGCATCATTACTGGCCCATTGCAGTACAGGTGTTTGTGATGGTTTACACCGTTATTATTCAGCCTTTACATATCCCTCATTCACACACCAGTTTCACACTAAACCCCCGCAGTTAGTCTACCCATTTCATTCTGCACAGACTCAGCGATGTTTCTAGAACACAACAGGAAGAATAGAATAAGAAGTTTTCAATCCTCGAAGGAGAAATGAGCTTGGCCCAGAATTACAAAGCACTCACACACTGAGAGAGAGAGAGAGAGAGAGAGAGAGAGAGAGAGGAGGAGGACAACAACATAATTTAAGCTAAGACAAACAAACTGGGACACCAATTTTTGCCTCTCTCAGTAAATTCCTCTCAAACAAAAAAAAACCCCAAAACAGTTCTATCAGTGACTTCCTCTTCTTGTGTAAAAACTACAGTCAGTGAATTCCTCTCCTGGTTAAAACACTCCACTCAGTAAATTCCTCTTCCTCAAAACACCGCTCTTCCATTTTGGCTCTTGCTGTGTGTGAACATGGTCTCACCTGACTGCTTGAGAGATGTTAAAGTAGAGCCCTCACTTTCACTGCTTTTCAATGGCACGCATTGGTGATAATCTGAAATAAAATCACACTCAGGTACAGTGCTCTATTTAACTTAAGGAAGTATTCATCCAACAGCATTGTGACAAAAGTTTGCCTGTTCTCTCCTTAATAATCCCTACAAAACATCATCTGTGGGGTTAATTTAAAAAGACCTATGCACCGTTTTAAGAAACGTTTTTCACATCAAGCTCCAGTAAGGTTGGAGTACTGTATGGCTACAGTATTTCATGTGAGTGAAACACAAAACATTCAAATGAACTGTCAATAAGAGCATGCAGATACAAATGTGCTCTGGGAGAGCCTCCTGCCAATGAGAGCAGCCTGGTAGTGGAACCTTGTGGAATCTGCTCTTATTCAGTTCAATTCAATTTTATTTGTATATCGCTTTTTTATAGAGAACTGTCAAAATGACGCCTTATAGAAACCAGGAGATATGAAAACAAGAAAATACTGTGTCTGAATCTCAAAAGACCAGAAAGTGAGGCTAAAAACTCCCCAGTGGGAAGAGAAAAACACTCCAACAGTGGCAAGAAAAACTCCCTGCTGGGAAGAAATCTCAGGAGGAACCCATCCTCTGCTGGCCGGCCCGGGTATTATCTTTTTCTGTTTCGGTGTGGGTCACACTCTCTGGGGGGGTCAGATCGCTGAGCTGGTTCCAGTTTTGGTGTGGGTCACATCACTGAGCCAGTGGTTAGCCCCCCATCCTTCCTCTTGGCACCGGCCACCAAAAACGAATCCCCTAATCTACCCTAAAACCAGGATTAAACTCTATCCACTTTCCCATCATATTTACTTTCAAATCTACACAGGGATATCCCCTTTAATCTGTATTATTCCATTACAGCCGATCTCTATTTGGTTTATTCGACATTGAGACTATTGAACGCCTGTGAGCCACACCTCCATGAATTTAAGAGCTCGCCTCCTTGGTGGCAGTGGCATGTCCAGACTGTTTTAACTGGGGTGGCCCAAGTGGGGCACTGACTTATGTAGGGGTGGCATGAAGTACAAATGTGCACATCGGGGCGGGGGGCACGGAATAGCATTAATTTACCATTTTTGTCTCTACTACCCATATCTACTTTAATTACTAACATTACAGTGTCTTACATTTCTGTGTTTAATTTAAAAGATAAATAAACCTATACCAATCACAACAAAACAGAGTGGCACCATACCAATGTAATATAATCAATCATAGTTTAGCATCTGGGGTGGCACCTGGGGTGGCCAATCAGATTCCAGGGGTAGCATGTGCCACCCTAGGCCACCCCCTAAACACGCCACTGCTTGGTGGTTTGTTTCCGTGGACTCCCCAGCCGCCATGATGGGATAGAAGCACTGTTCTGACCCTGTGAGCTCCGCCTGCTAACGCCGTCTGGAGTCAGTCTGTCCAAAATACCCAATCCAAGTGAAATGATCTCCGTATTGACAAAGAGACAGACCCGACAATCGTAACAGGAGACAGGAAAGTTTGATTACACAGTCGGCCGCGGGAAACACAAGTATGTTACAAAAATGTTCAACAAACACTCATTCTTACTGTGGTTTTGTACAGTTTAACAGGGACATTTGCATTAATTCATACAGTGGGGGTGAGACGCAGGGCCCTGCCTGATTGGGCCAGAAACACTGTTGTTACAAGACGTATACAGGCCCAGCTAGACATTGGGGACCGTTGTCCATGCAGTCTCTGTCACACAAACACAAACCTCATCTGTGCATTCTCAGATCTAATGTCATGTTTCTTATATATGAAAAAAATTAGGAGATGACAGTGTCAGAGCATGTGTCTGTTATTTTATTTTTATTTATTCATTTAAAAGGGATCTCACATAGTAATCAACATATCTGCAAAAAGCGTCAATGGGTACAATGGCAGAGTTAGCTCCAGAGCTAGTTTTCGTCTGTTACTGTTCCCATGCCACAGATACTCTGCTTTGTACTCTTTTATACATTTATTTCAGATTTTCCCCTTGTTTTTCTCCCAATTCGGTGGCCAATTGTACTCTCTATTTCTTCAATTCACCCTCCCCCACGAGCTGCCGCCCATCTGTACAAGCCAATACCCTGAGGCTGGCAATGATCCACCTCCTCTGAGACAAAACTCGCTCCCTTACTTTACAGGGAGGCCCTTTGCACTTCTCTGTGAATTTGTGCCGGCTCTCCCTGCCCCCTCCCCCTGGGGCGGACAGCCAATCGCCACCCTGAACAGGGCTACTGGCCAGATTCGAACCCCGGCCGCAGTGGGCAACTTGCACTCCGGGCGAGTGCTTTTTCCGCTGCTCCTCCCAGGGGCTTCTTGCTTTGTATTCTTAACAGTCAAGGTTATGGCTCCTGTACCATCAATGCATCTTCAAGGGCATAAACGAGGGCCTGTAATGGTAAGCGCGTCCGACCGGCAATGCAAGTTGCCCACTGCAGGTGCGGTTCAAAACCCGGCTGTGTCAGTCCAGCTCTGGCTGGGAGTGCCGCTAGGGGGCAACAATTGGCTGTCCGCCCCAGAGGGAGGGGGGATGGAGAGCCGGCATTAACTAAACATAGTTGGGGGAGTCCAGTCTCGAAGGAGGCGGAGCATTGCCTCAAGGTATTAGCTTGTCCCGTGGGGGTGGGAGGCGACTTCATGGGGGGAGGGTAAATCGAAAAAGAAATAGAGGGTATAATTGGCCACCAGTTTGGGAGAAAAAAGGGGAAAAAATCTGAAACTATTTTTTTAAAGAAGCATAATCTAAATACAATACTGTTGCAATTTATGTTTTGTACTGAAATATATCAAAAAGTCCTGCTTCCGATTACCGATACCTACTGTAGTTAAAGCAGAGAGGATGGAAGGATTGCATCTGAAAGGAGTATCTGGTGAGGCTATATAATCTGTGGCAATGCAGTTTGGTGCACAAGCATGGTCCTGGAAGATGCCAGTTTGTTCCAGGGCTCTAAACCCTACACATCTCTATAATTCAGAATAGCCTGCTTGCCCTGTTTAGTCTTTCTATTTTTTGACTAAGTACTGAGCCTAAACCTTAATGGGTTTGCTGCTCATGTATGTCTAGGTCTAAGTGTTGTATCAAATGTGAGATTAAATTACACATGCAAACCACAGTGGAGTCCAGGCCGTGCCCAAGATCATAAACAAATAAAGACAGGGTGGCGGATGGCGTAGCGGTCTAACGCACCACACTGTGGTGTGCGCTGCCTGTCAGGGACGCGGTTCGAAACCCGTGTCTCTACCAGACCGGCCCTGGTCGTCAGCCCCGATCGGAGGCGGGTGGCTGTCCGCCTCCGGGGGAGGGTGAGCCGGCACGAGTCCGTCGAGGAGCAGGTAAAAGGCGTCCGTGGTAGAATTCTGTCTCGGAAGAGGCAGATCAATCGGCCCAGAAAGCATGTCTCGACCCGGAGGATGGGCGGCGGACTCGTGGGGGAGGGGAATTGAGATAAATAGAGGGTATAATTGGGAGAAAAATGGGAAAAAATAAAGATGTGATGCGTGTTTTATGGAAGGGGCTATTTAACTGTACCAACCTAAAGTGTTTTATTGAGTGATTCAAAGACTGCTCCAGTATTCGTACAGCATATTTACATTCAAACTCGAACGCGGAAAGCAACATGTACACTGTAGGGTGAGTACAGCAGGCCAAACTACACATGCAGCTGTTTCACAGAGCTCTGTACTCTAAATCCACCCTGGAACAACGGAGCATGAACCACACTCACGTGGCTGACCCTGCGCCAGGGCGAGATGCGGCAAGAGCTCAACCTTCGATGCCCTGACTCACCACTAGGTCCCTCCCACAGCTGGCTCTCCATCAGACCTGGTCATGAAGCAGTGAAAAAAATGTGTTGCCTTTCTTAGAAAGCACGTCGCATTAATCCTTATTATCGATTAAATGAAAGCCTCTGGTTGTTGCTGTGTGTTCACTCAGTTATAATCTGGACCTGCAAATTAAAGGACTAAAGGACCTGCATTGCATTGGTGCGTTTACCTGTTCTTTTTATGTGTTACATAACATTACTGTGTATCACATTAGTTGTAAACTAAACCCTTCAAAGTGACTTTTTGAGGATTGTGGACGGTTTGTGATTAAATGGCAAAGGAGAAAGAGATTGGTGAATATAGTTCCCTCGCAGACCGATTCCACGACTGTATCGTGATTCTGTCCCGGGAAACTGACTAGTATCAAGATAAACAGTAGCAGAATTATGTATTTATTTACTTATTGGATACTTTAATACACAGCAGCTAAATTATTATTTTTCTATCTATTTTTTTATATTGGGGGAGGGGTACGTGTGATGTGCATACACATATAAATAAACATGTTTTTTTGTTCTCACTGACGTCGTTCGGGTATTCCCTGCAGCCGTGTTTTTCGAGTTATGATGTAGCTAAAGCGAATCTGTGCGGGCGGGGGGACGTAGCGGAATGAATGTCTGGGTGAAATTCCTGTCCGTGTTCGGGCGGCGGTCGCGCACACGCGAGCGTGCTGCTCCGGGCTGGTTGCCGTGGGTAACTCTTCCCGCGCCGCTCTGGTGTTTCCTTCGTGGTTTTTCCTTCTGCGGTGAAATTCTGAGTCCTGCTTCTCCCTTCCTCCACACATCACATCCGGGTCACTTCCCTGCAACTGTGCGAGAGAAAATCTGCTCCTCCACCGTTACAGGGAAACGCAGCCCTAAGCCAGCTGCTGTGCGAGATAGCTGGCATGGATATTACCACTGGCGTACAGCGTTTTTAAAAACCAACAAGCATCTCTTCGGGGGGGGAAGCGAACCGCGGAGCGCAGGGAGTACTGATAACTTATTGCATGGGCGCGCTCATGTAATATTCATTATTTTTCCAGCAATGTCCAAAACCCTGAAAAAGAAAAACCACTGGACCAACAAAGTCCACGAGACCGTCCTTTGTAGGAGTAAAGACGGCGAGCTCGGGTTCGAGCTGAAGGGAGGCGCCGAGAATGGGCAGTTCCCGTACCTCGGCGAGGTGAAGCAAGGCAAGGTGGCCTGTCAGAGCGGCAAGCTGTCCCAGGACGAGCTGCTTCTGGAGGTCAATGACACGCCAGTGGCCGGACTCACCATTCGAGATGTGCTCGCCGTCATCAAGCACTGCAAGGACCCAGTCCGCCTCAAGTGTGTCAAACAAGGTGAGGAAGCGAGAGAGCGTAACACACAACCCCGACGCGCTGCTACGGTGGATCTGCCTGCGTGCGCGACCCCACCGTGCACTCCGCTGTCTCCTGCTATCGAGTGTCATTCATGACACGCACTACCATTGTTGTGTTTATTTTCCCCCCGAAGAAAACTCTCCCAAGTTAAGAATGCAAAAGGGTGTGCGTTGTTATGGATATCCGAAACTTTGCTATTGTCTGTCTTTCATTGTTGATTCGAAGGGGCGTAGGTGCAACAAAGTGACATTTGTTGTATCCGGTCGTCGCTTCGCCGTTCGACATTAAAGTCGATTGCAAAGTTGTTAATTGTTGTCAAGTAGCGGAATCGATGCCCTGAGTGAAGGGGGTGTGTTCAGGTTGAGCGGGTGTAATCGGATACCGAATGGATATCTCGGAGGAATTCCTAGTTTTCAGCGGGTTATTTTTCCGTTATTGTAAACCGTACCGTGTCTGAGTGATGTATCCGTGCCTCGTTCCTCTGGGTATGATGTGTGATTTATGTCGTTCATAGAATAGGGGAAAGTATCTGGCTAGCGAGTGAGTGAGCAGTTGTTTAACCCGTTTGCTTGTGGGTGTGGTATTTTATTTGATTGTTTATTTGGTTCTAGGTGCATATTATTAACCCCTGTGTAAATAAATAGTCCTGGCGATTTGTGTGATTCTTTAACAGGGGCCTAAAACGGTCGGCCACATTTTATTTAACAGCATCTTGTGAAAGGTTGTTGTTTAAACAAATTAATTGGAAGAAAGCTACCACCTGACACGTCAGTGCCGGCGACGATGATGACTATTTATGTATTTATTTTATGTAATTGGCTTAGCAGTCTTATAGATTCATTGTACCAGTCATAAAACTGGATAGACACAGTAATCATTGGGCTACAACGGAAGCAATTTAAGTGAGGAACAGTACCTTGTGCACAACAGTAGTGTCTGACCTGGGAATCTACATTAAACCCAGTTTAATGTAACAGAACGAAAACAGCATTTGGCAGTTTTTTGAGTAGAAAATTGTGTTTTGAGTAACTGCACTTTTTGGAGAAAACAAAATTCCAAATGGAACATGGATAGGTTATGGTGGTATAATTTTGTCTGTATTCCTTTTTCTAATAAAATGCTCTTTTCATTGTTTAGTAAATTGCAAAATAAGCAAAGTAGTCCCAAAGTGGTACAGAACCATTCTCAGATTTTATCTTTGCTCAGACTCTACTGACTTCCTGATTTCAGGACAGGCGGGTGCATTCGTGGCTGGCCTGAACTGGCAGGCATCGCTCCGTGCTTTTGAGATTCACAGCAGAGCCAGGGCTCTGTTATCATGACCCACTTCTGTCACATTCTTTATGTAATGATAATATTATTGGGACGCAAAGTGATATTGGAGGAATTGCTATGGGTGTGTGTACGCTCACCATTTCTGTTCAGTTGAAGGGTCTTATTTCAGAGGAGCGAGTCTATGTGGAATTCGTGGGTACCAGCAATTCCTGGGTACCTGTTATAGGAATGTTATTTTTAGTTTGATATGAAAACGCAGTATAATATTTACATACTATGCCAGGAATGTGATGTTGGTGCACGCTTGTAGAGACAATGTGTCTCTCAGACCATATGGCAGGAGTTACTGTACGTAATATGTTCTAATATACATCATTATATACAGATATATTCCATCAGGGCGCATAACAGCGCAAGAACAGGCATAGGGCAGGTGTCATAGGGCAGAGTGGATATGAGGTTCAGACGCCTTAGTGAGGCTGCAGTGATGTCACCCTCCCTCATGCATGATTCGGACAGGCTACAGGATACCTGTCCAGGTCAGTGCTCTGATTGGACAGTGTCTGCCCATGTCAGTGCTCTGATTGGACAGTATCCACCTGTGTCAGTGCTTTGATTGGATAGTATATATCTGCCCAGGTTAGTTTTCTGATTGGACAGTATATATCTGCCCAGGTTAATTATCTGATTGGACAGTATATATATTATTTCTTATCTATTACCCATGGTTGCTTTGCATTTTTTTATGCGTGTAGTATTAAAATATGAATCCAAGAAACATGCACGTCAAGCACCAGACATTATGCTGCTGTAATATAATATACATCTCATACCAAACGTTTGTTTAATCGAGGCTGGCATCCTGCTCTGTCTGTATGTTGCTGTATGCACCATGGAGGATGGCTTGGGTCTTTCTATTGATTATTCATAGTTTTTTTAAGGAAAACTAATTTACTTTGACGTGTCCTGGACATGACACATCAGCACAGATAGCCCTAGCACTGGCATGCACTGGCCAGTGGCTTAAAAAGTCATTTGAATTTAGTGTACGGTGTATAAGTAATGTATCTAAAACCTTGCTATTAACACATTACAATAAGAGATAGATAATCTCTCTCTCTCTCTCTCTCTCTCTCTCTCAGCGGAAAAATCTGTGAAAAATGAGCGTTGTATCTGTCTTTGGCAGTGTGCCGTGGAGTTGAGAAGTGTTTCACATCACCCCGGGGTGTTCACCGGTATTAAAGGAAGATGAACCTCGTTCCACTGTGGGTACTTCAGTGCGTTACACTTTCATTTAAGTGTTGACTTTTCTAAGGCCTTGTGCTTCTTTAGGTGCTCTGTGTTGTGTTATTTTTACAGGAGCTGCACTAGTTTCTGTTGTGCATTCTACTCAAAATGGTTCAATTAAAATTAAACACTCTTCCGTTTCACAATGACGCAGGCAAAGCCTTTCACCCACTGAAAGAAAACAAAAGGAATGGAATAGGTTTTCTTTATCGTGAATTATACTATATTTAAGAATAATTAGGTACAGGTGTGTCTATGCGAAGTGGAAGCCATATGAGGACATGCTCATCCTGAATCTTTGGCAGCAATGCAGCAGATTGATACTGTTTTCAAAATGTCTGACGTGTCTGGCACACAATCACCCGGTGTCAGGGCGCTTTAGCCTCCTTCGGGAGCACAATGCCATATCCACCATCACGCAGGTGGCCGGTACCTGCACAAAGTGAGGCTGACCTTGGAAGCATTTGCACAGGTGTTGCTGTATCCAGAACTCCCCCGTTAGGGTTTGCGTGTGTAGGAAAACACAGATGTTTGTTTCCTTTCTGGTTTTACACTGTGTTGGCGCAGCGTACAGTGCACAAGCACATACAGCTACTGCTGAGGAAGATATGGGCTCTTCCCTTTAGAGCACAGGTCCTGTCAGCCAGCCAATAGGCACAGATGAGGACCCTGTATACCAGGCAGTAGACACAGAGCAGGCCCCTGTTAACCAGCCAATAGGCACAGAGCTGGTCTCTGTTAACCAGCCAATAGACACAGAGCAGGCCCCTGTTAACCAACAAATAGGCACAGCATGACTGCTGTTCAAAAGCAGGTTAACAGGCTGGTTGTGGTTTTTGGTGAAATAGTTCAATCCCAGATGAGGTGAGTGCTGATGCTGGTATACCTGTCCTCTTGTCCTTCGTCATACAGTTGGTCTACTCGCTCCACACGATTCACTGCCTGAACAAACCAACACAGTTCTGTACTGATGGCAGCCAATTAAACCCTCTATTATTCCAACTGTCCCCCCCACAAGCCCGCTGCTAGCCCATGTCTGATACCGGTAGTGGCAGGAACGACGAACCGCCTCCTCCGAGACGGAACTCACTAATTGCCGATTGTGATTCCAGCCAAATAGGCTTTTTTTCTGCAGCGAGCCCATGCCGGCTTCCCCCCTCCCTGGGGTGGACAGCCAACTGCCGCCGCCTAGCTGCACTCCCGGCCAGAGTCGGGACTGACACAGCCGGGTTTCAAACCATGGCTGCAATGGGCAAGTCAGACGCTCTTACCTTTACGCCACCCGGGAGGCACATGTGAGGTATTTTTAAACTTGGATGGTTTGCGGCCTGTGAAAATCCTTGAAATGTTCTCCTATCTGGAATAGAATGGAATAGAATAGACCAGTGTGATGGAATAGTCTTTGGCTGATCCGCAGGGGGATTGAGAACTCTGCTTGGAAGCAGAGTTGCCGTTATGACGCGGTTATCACCCGCCCTGAGCCCTACACCCCGTGAGAAGTGGGAGCTGCTTCCATCAACCCCCTGTCCATTAACTTGAATCCAGACCTCCTACCCCAGTCCTAGGACCTGGACCCCCATCACATGAAAAGATTTGTGACAATGTATTTGTAAAAAGCACTATACAAAATAAATTAGACTTAGATTTAATCTGATTTAACATGCCGCAGATAAAAGTCTAGGGCTACACTGAGATTTCCCATAAGCCTGAGCTGCCAGAGCAGGAAGCAGCACTGTGCCTGATGGGAAATCTCAGGACCTGCAGCCAGGGCCAAGGCTCTCAGCAGGGTTTGTGTAACTGAGAGTTCATCTTTGTGAATTTTATATCATAGTTTGACCATCCAAAGAGCCCAGGGAGTGTGCATAGTACACACAGGGTTCATATGAATTTAATGGTTTGCATGCGTCAAGCTCTCAAACAGTTTTTTCCCCTCATTCATTTTTTCATTGAGGCTGTAAACCTCTTGGTGAATGCTGACTTTTTTTTCATTTCTGTGGCATGAAACCCAACTGGGTGTGCAGATGTGAATGTTTTCCCTGCTCTTGCTGTCTCTCTCTGTGTCTGCACGACCTCCAACTGATATCATAAGGAGGTCTGAGTATTAGCGAGCAATCTTGGGACGCCCTTTCATTTTAAACCCCACTGCTCTCCCTGTCAGAGCAGGTTATCTGTACAAGAGCTACTCTCTTCTGATGCCTGTTAAAACACACACCTCAAACAGGAATCAAAGTCCGCTTCATACTTCTACAGGAATCTAATGCTAAAACAGCAGCGCAGCCCAGTGCAGTATAGATTTCCTTTTTAAAGACTCTTATGCTCTGCTCTCTGACCTCAAAACATCTAAGGATTAGTGTGTGTGTTTTGTGAGAGGGAGAGAGAGAGAGAGTGTGTGTGTGTGTGTGTGTGTGTGTGTGTGTGAGTGTGTGAGTGAATCACTGTGTGCTTCATCACTTCTTTCGTATGTGTATCGCCCTTCTTGTATACATGGGCAACATGTTATATTAAAGCTCTGCACACACACGCAGCTCTTCTCCGCAAGAGTATGAAAAGTTTTCCAGTGTTTATTGTCTCTGGGTTCTCAGGGTACAGGAACAGTCCTGCCCAGATATCGAGCAGTCCAGCAGGGCACCAGTCCAGGGATCGTCGCCTGGCATCCAGGGGCTGCGCTCTTGCCATGAGGCACATACACACACACACACACACACACACACACACACACACACACACACACACACAAACACACAGCCCTGTGGAGTGTGTGTATGCAAACACTGTAACCATGGGAGCTGTGGAGAAAGACCTTCAGCCATTACATTTTTATACTCAACATCATCTAGACAAAAGCGACCAGGCCTGCATCAAATGCACAAGTGTTTGACTATGAATGTATGGAATTATATCTTTAGATGCGTCTGAAGTATTTTAAAATGCAATGCCGAAAAAGCGATTTGTTCAGAAAGCAAAATGCTTTTCTAAATACGTTTTATACACTTTGCAAATGCATACCAGTTGCCTTTCAAAAGTTTAAAAGCTTGTTGCAAAGTTTTAATATTTTGCACATTGCTGGTCGCATTCTCTGTTCTCTCGAAACATGTGACTTTGCCACCCTTATTGGATAGTAGCATGGCCAACATGGCTTGGCAAAAATGTGTTTGGAAAAAAAATTTTTCTGGGAAAAAAGTCATATTATGTTTTTCATAAGCATGATAAAGTTTGTTTGTTGCTAGTCCATATAAAGGTATCTGAATCCTTGCACTTAAGTACCAGACACTGTATTTGAATCTGCTGCTTACTCAAAAGGTAAAGCATTCTCATATGCATTCCAATACTAAATGGTATATTTAAATACATTTCTGAATTTTCTTTTACTGCATTTAAAAAAACAAACAAACCTGTACTTCAATAGGGTTTTTTCATATTTCAAATAGAAATTTGAACATATTGTTTTATGTATGGTCTGGTATGTATTTAGATCATTTAATTAGCTTTATTCACTTTAGTGTTTGCTGTACAGTGGCTTATTATATTTTTGATTAACATTTAACATTTACATTTACATTTTAAGCATTTAGCAGATGCTCTTATCCAGAGCGACTTACAAGATGTGCATAAATACATGGTAGGAACAATTCTAGTTCCTGCAATAGATCAGTGCAGTAATACAGCGATAGACATCATTGTAGGCAGCTGTGTACCATACCTGTAACACAAGGGAAGGAAAAGGTTAGTACATTTTTAATTTTTTTTTTTTTTAAATTGAGTAAGCAGGGATACAAAGTGTTGAGCAAGTAGGCAGTGGTGATGAAAATGAGCTAGATGTACAGAATTCAGTGGTATTGCAGTCTGAAAAGGTGGGTTTTGAGTCTCTTGCGGAAGATCGTAAGTGATTCCGCAGTCCTGACCGATTGCGGAATGTCATTCCACCACCGAGGGGTCAGGACAGAGAAGAGGCGAGACCGCGAGGAGCGTCTGCCAGGCACCCGGAGGGATGGGACAGTCAGTTTGTCAGAGGAGGCGGAGCGGAGGGGTCTGGCTGGGGTGTAGGGAGTGATGAGTGACTGGAGGTATGGGGGAGCAGTACCTCTGCTTGAAAAGCAAGCACCAGTGATTTTAATCTGATGCGTGCTTTGATGGGGAGCCAGTGCAGAGAGGAGAGTAGAGGGGTGACGTGGGTGAACCTTGGTTGGTTGAACACCAGACGTGCGGCAGCATTCTGGACTAGTTGCAATGGCTTGATGGCACAGGCCGGTAGGCCTGCCAGCAAGGAATTGCAGTAGTCCAGACGTGAGATCACCAGGGCCTGGACCAGGAGTTG
Organism: Aldrovandia affinis; assembly: GCA_029706075.1. Lineage (NCBI taxonomy): Eukaryota > Metazoa > Chordata > Actinopteri > Notacanthiformes > Halosauridae > Aldrovandia > Aldrovandia affinis. The sequence continues at coordinate 970,969 of JAINUG010000242.1, forward strand.
TGTGGCCTCTTGGGTGAGGAAAGGTCGGATCCTCCGGATGTTATGGAGGGAGAATCGGCAGGTCCGAGTGATTGCTGCAATGTGGCCCGAGAAGCACAGCTGGTTGTCTAGGGTCACTCCAAGACTCCTGGCAGACTGGGACGGAGACACTATGGAGCCTTCCATGGTGATTGAAGCATCAATCATCGGGGAGCCCTTCGCTGGGAAGAAGAGCAGCTCTGTCTTCCCCAGGTTCAGCTTCAGGTGGTGGGTGGACATCCATGCAGAGATGTCGGCCAGGCATGCAGAGATCCGTGCCGGGACCTGGGTCTCAGATGGAGAGAAGGAGAGAAAGAGTTGAGTGTCATCGGCATAACAGTGATAGGAAAAACCGTGAGCAGAGATAACAGAACCAAGTGTACAGAGAGAATAGGACGGGGCCTAGCACCGAGCCCTGTGGGACTCCGGTAGAGATGGTGTGGGGAGAGGAGAGGGATCCTCTCCAGGCCATCTGGTAGGACCGGTCAGCCAGGTAGGCCTTGAACCATGTCAATGCAGATCCAGAGATTTCCATCTCGACGAGAGATGAGAGCAGGATCCGGTGGTCCACGGTGTCAAATGCAGCTGACAGGTCAAGGAGGAGGAGGATGGAGCTTAGCCACGTGAAGGGATTGGGACTTAGCCACGTGAAGAGCCTCAGTGACCGCAAGGAGAGCAGTCTCTGTGGAGTGCCCTGCCTTGAACCCAGATTGGTTAGGATCAAGCAGGTCATTCTGTAGGAGATGAGCAGACAGTTGGTTATAGACAGCCTGCTCTAGTGTTTTGGAGAGGAATGGGAGGAGAGAGACAGGTCGGTAGTTGGAAATGACAGCAGGATTCAGAGAGGGTGTTTTGAGGAGGGGGACAACATGAGCGAAGGGAAGAGGGGACAGAGCCAGAGGAAAGAGAGGAGTTGATAACATTGGAGACAAAGGAGGATGTCCATAGCAATGGACTGGAAGAGGGGGGAAGGAATGGGATCGAGAGGCCAGGTGGTGGGACGGTGGGAGTGAACAAGTTGAAGGTAAATGTTTGAATATAATCAGACTCGGGAGAGGGGGAGCTAAGGGCTTCAATGATATAGTGACCAACAGATAGCCCTCTAATTACATTTTAAGATCGGTTTCTAAGGACATTTGATTGCTATATGAGTGTTTGTCTCCGTGCTCCAACGACTCAGTGACTCTGTGCTCATACAGATTAGGCTCCGCCTACCACAAAAATCACACTGCCAACCGCACATACAGAGCTATTTAATGCACTGCGGCAGTGTGAACTTTCACTACAGCCTCAATCACAATATACAACTACAACACAATATGTAAACAGGAAGTGATTATCAGATTGTTACAGAGGGTGATAGTCTTATCTCTTCCTCCTCCTCTCCCTCGAGAGGTGGAGGGAGAGAACGAGGAAGAGGAGGAGGGAGAGAACGAGGGAGAGGAGGAGGAAGATGTAGAGGAGGAGTGATAGTGATAGTCTGGACTGATGGTGAAGATGTGGTCTTTACTGTCCTGGCATGCCAGACAGCCAGTCAGTGAGGATAATTTTGTTAATGTAGTATAGTCCTTCTTACTCATTACAGGCCAGTGTGTGTTTATCTCTGTTCCACTGCAGTCAGCATGACTACCAGCCCTGACCAATGACAGCGCTGCTCCATAAGGCTGTTTAAAAAAAACAAGAGGAACCGAGGAGGTGAATTACAGTGGGATAGGTTATAAACATGGGCCTCTGCGGATCTGTGAAGCATATTTGCCTTTGAAATTGGTTTGCCTCTTTCTTGTCTAAAACTGCTGCAGGGCTGGAAGCTGCTGCAGAGATAGTTTCACGTCCTCAGTGAAATACCCAACCCGGGGATTCCGGGATCAAACGGGGTAATTCTCCAGAGGGGAGAATCTTTTCCCATAAAGATGGGCCGTTTGATGTTTGATGTCCTGCTGTAATAATGGGTGTGCGTGTCCTGTGCTGGCGGTGCCCGCGCGGGGGAATCAAACGCTGGTGGCGGACGCAGGAACTGGGCTTGCCGTAAACACACGGCATAATCAGGGTGTGCGCACGCTCGCAATCAGGGCCCATCAAAGACACCTGGCGCAGAGAACGAGGGAGAGGAGGAGATAAAAGGGATATACGACTGAGGGAGAGCAGGGGGAAGAGAAGGATGAGGGAGAGAATGAGGAAGAGGAGGAAGAGGGTGAGAATGAGGGAGAAGAAGAGGAGGAGGAGGAGGAGGAAGAGATAAGATATAAGAGATATAAGACTGAGGGAGAAGCATTAGGTGTCTTACTAAAAGCCACATGAGAGCATTTCCCTCCACTCTGTATGAGCAGTGCTATCTCTACTGATGCTGCACTGAGGGGGAGGAGAGACAGGGGTCATGTGACCCCTGAACATGAGTCCATGTACCATCATACAAGAGGCACAAATACTGGAGCTGGGCTTCACCAAAAGAGTGAGTGAGTGAGTGAGAGAGAGAGAGGGAGAGAGAGCATTCCACCAGCTCCCTGAGTGTGTGCAGATTCCTGCTGACTCACTAAAAAAGAACCCATCTGAGGTGCCCCACCTGCCGGCCACGCCAATCTGGCCCCACCCACTGGCCCCACCCACTGGCCCCACCCACTGGCCCCACCCACTGGCCCGTCTACACCACACTGGTGGGTGTGTGTGGCTTAGTAGATAGAGCATGGTGTTGACAACGCTTAGGTTGTGGGTTTGATTCCCATTGGGACCACTTGGGATGAAAGCACCCACTAAGTGTCGTATGTTATGTACACTGTGACCGTGCGCAGAGGGGTGGGGGTGGGGTGGGGTGGGGGTGTTAGAGATGCAGGTGGTTCGCTGGCCGTGTGTGGGGCAGGAGGAAAGCTGTGGCCATCGCAGGGTTAGTCTCTGCTCTCTAACATCTGAGTTTGGGCTGAGACTGGCACCCTCCAGAGAGGGTGAGAAGGTTTGCGGAGGGCGGTAGTGAAAACGCACCTGGACGGTATCATAATAGCTAGTTTTGGCCGTTGCAAACAGAATATTTCTCACCCAGTTTGGTAGTTTTGTAGTAATGACACTGGAGCCCTCGATCTCTCATTCACTCAGCTGCAGGACGGGCACAGACATTTTAATTTCAGTCTCACTGGAAACAGTGCAGCGAGAGAGCTGATTAACGTCTCGTGATGCACAGAACGTGTGGACAATGACACTGGGCCCTACACGTGGCAGGGGAGTCTCACTGGAAACAGTGCAGCGAGAGAGCTGTACACGCACACAATAAGGCCATGTTATTATTCCGTACTGCAACGTTATCAGAAGATAGTGGCGTATGTGTTTATTGTGGATATTGAGCCTGTTGGTTTTGGGAGATTCTCTGATTTATAAATTCAGGCATGGTCTGCCGTTGTTACTGTGCGCTGATGGGTCCAGCCAGCTCTTTCTCTCGCTCTCACTATGTGTCTCTTTCTTTCTCTCTTCCTCTTCATTCTCTGTCTCTCTCACTCACACACTCCTCACTCTATCTCTGTCTCTTTCCCTCTCTGTCCTCTAGCTCTCTCATTATATGTTTGTCATTCCCTCTCTCTTTTGTTCTCTCTCTTTCTCTCTCTCTCGCTCTCTCTGCAGAGTGCATCCTGATTGTTCCGGCCCAGATTAATGTGTTCACAGCTCTTTTCTCTCTCCTTCTCATACTTGTCTTGAAATCATATTTCCTCTGATTTTCAGCATAGAAATAGGAGGGCATCAGCCCAAGTCATCTTAAAATGAAGATTAAGATGCCCCCAGCCCTACCCCTACCCCTACTCCTGCCCCTGGTCCTGCCCCCGGCCCTGCCCCTGTCCCTGCCCCTGCACCTGGATCTGCCCCTGGTCCTGGTCCTGGTCCCCCTGCACCTGGCCCTGCCCCTGGCCTTGGTCTCACCTCTCTGCCTAACAATATACATGCTTTCCAGCAGCAGACAGTGAGGTGCAGAAAAAAAGGTTTTCCTTCAGTTGTTCTGTAGTAGAGCGGAGTGTGCTGCTGATGTCAATTCCCAGGCTGCCATTACTCCTGGGTGTGTCTCCCCATAGAGACATATAGTGTGTGTGTGTGTATTTCCCATAGAGACATAGTGTGTTGTGTGTGTGTGTGCTTGTGTGTGCATGCATGTGTGTGTGTGTGGGTGTGTGACCTCTGTGTTTCTGAGTGTATGCACAATCCCAGCCATAGCAGATTTATCTCTGTGCCGTGACTTTGAGGAGATATAATAATGGAGATTACCTCTGAAGCAGGAACATTTTACTCTTAATAATGGAAGCCTTATTTTTGGATGGAACTGGAAATGTTAGCGTTCTCCAGAATCCCCGCTCTGACTGCATGATGGACTGACTGACTGACTGACTCACTCACTTACTGACTCCATGACTTACTCACTCAATCACCCACTGACTCCATGACTCACTCAGTCACTGACTCCACGACTGACTGACTGACTGACTCACTCACGCACAGACTCATCCACTCACTCATTGACTCCACAAGTGACTCACTCACTCACTCACTCACTGACTCCATGACTGACTCACTCAATCACTCACTGACTCCATGACTCACTGTATCTGTTCTGCCCAGGTGTGCAAAGGCAAGCGTCTTACTGCTTCCTCCTCTCATTGAAATCTTCACCTTTTCTCTCTCTCTCCTCCCTCTGCTCATCCTCCCTCTCTCTCTCCCTATCAAATCCAGCCTTCTGTTCCCTCATAGCTGTGGAATGCACAGCCTTTTTGTTGTGTTTGAATGGGAGGGAAGCAGTGCAGCACTGTAGCGGTGTGCTGTCTCCAGTTAGCCGAGCTGTGTAACGGGCTGCTGTCTCCAGTTAGCCGAGCTGTGTAGCAGGGTGCTGTCCCTAGTTAGCCGTGTAACAGCGCAGTGTCCCCAGCTAGTCGAGCCGTGTATCGGGGGAATGTCTCCAGTTAGCCATGTAGCATGGTGCTGTCTCCAGTTAGCCAAGCCGCGCAGCGGGGTGTGTGAGAACGGGCCGGCGGGCCTCAGAAGACAGATCTCCCCCGTGTCGGGCCCAGAGGGCAAGGGAGACGGATCTGGGAGGGGCTGATAATGCATTATCCCTCCCTTCCCCTGATGGGAATGAGTTATTGCTTTGTCTACAGTAGGGAGTTATGCACCATAAACTCATTAAACTCCCGGCTGGGATGAGCAGGAAGCGACAGGGGAGGGTGGCTTTTATTTATTGTGCTCCGCGCTCTACCTTCATTTCTTTTCTCTTTTGTGTCAGCTTTGCCTGGAAACCGGCTTCACCCTCATAACGCTAAAGCTCTTAGAGAAGAGCTCATTCCCTGTCAGGGAGGGAGGAAGAGCCTTGGGACAGACAGGGGGTCCGCTTCCTCCACCGGCGCCGCTCGCATGCCGCTCAGCCCATCGACTACCTGGTGGAGGCGGAGACTTTCCACCTGATATTTGAGGGGGGTGGGGGAGGAATGCGGACAGGTACTGCAGAAGGCAGTGTTCACATGCTATTAGAAGGCTAAGCTCATAAGCCCCTCTCTCTGTCTGTTATTTTTTTTATTGGCTTAAAGCAATTAAATCCTGGGTCGTAAGCTTATTTCTGTGGACTGGCAGGACCACGCCAACACCAACAGAGCCCAACTTCCAGCCTGTTTAACGCAAAGGAATTAATTTCGCTTGAAGTTAATAAAGGAAAGTGGCCAACGAGAAAAGTTTTCTAATTCATCAGCTGAGCTTCTGTGAATTAGTGCCTTTCAGGAGCTCTGGTGGTACTGTAGGCCTGAAATATTAATCCAGCTGTCACATTTAACTTTAAATTGGGTCAATATCTCCCAACTCTATGTCCCAGTATCAAAATGCAAATTGAAAATGTATTTTGTGGATGAATGATGCCACCAGACATGTCAGTATCCAGTCTGAGAAATGCCATCTGTTTACCAAAACCACCACCACATCTCAAGTGTTCATCCCCTAAGAAAACTGCTTAGTTGATGCGGTTTCCAACTGGCAAGTTGTAGGTTTGACTCTTAGGTGTGCTTTTCACATACCTTATGGATCAGACCAATAAACATACAGCTACATAGATTGATAATCAAATGTCAAATGTTCTGAGTCACCAATTTCACCACAGAATAACTCCTGAATGCATTCCTTATAGTCATAATGACAAAAACCAGGGGCTCAATGCTCTAACATTTGATGTGTGTGTGTATGTGTGTGTGTGTATATGTGTGTGTTTGTGTGCAAGAATATTGCACACAGAAGATTGGATTTAAAAATGTACGTCTTTCTCTGTTTCCAGATCTGCATCTCTTAAGATACCCAGGGACGTAGTGATTGAAAAATATGTTCATCGTAGATTTAAACAGCTGAACTGATAAGCTCAAAAAGTGAAGTCTTTGCTAAAGAATGTTCTCTGTGAATATTACGGCGAAGAATACCATTATTTCACCCCCACTTTACCGTGATGAATAATTCTGCTGTGTGTCTGTATAATACAGATGGTCCCTGTGGAAGATTTGGGGAATGTGGTTCCGTAAAGAAAGAGATCATATATTTCCTTGATAGTGTTTTCCTAAGCGGGGAAAACAGTCAAGGAGTGCTGCTGTCTGAATACACAAAGGTCTGGTGGTCTGAAGCGCTATGGTGTTGCATAAACTGTCTGTGTCTGTTGTCCACAGAGAGACAGAGAGAGAGAGAGAGAGAGAGAGAGAGAGATGCCCTGTGCTGCTGTGTCTGTGGACAGAGAGAGGGAGAGAGAGAGAGAGAGAGAGAGAGAGAGAGAGAGAGAGAGAGAGAGAGAGATGCCCTGTGCTGCTGTGTCTGTGGACAGAGAGAGGAGAGAGAGAGAGAGAGATGCCCTGTGCTGTTCTGTATCTCCACACAAACACTCTCACACACACACACACACACACACACACACACACACACACACACACACACACACACACACACACACACACACACATACACACACACACACTCACTCACACACTCTCAAATACACACACATACAGTACACACACTTGAATGCACATTAGCACTTGAAACAGTACTGGCTTGTATAAACAGGAGCATGTCACTGCCTAGGGTTGTGTGACTACTGGGTATTTCAATGCTAAAGCTGCTTTGAGAAAACAGTTTGCTCAAGGCAGCTGTCAGTCTAATGAGTTGTTTCTCCTCCCCCTGGTGAGTTCACATGGATACTGCATTGTTTCATTTATTTCTCTCTGTAGCTCGAGGCTGTCCATGGCATCAGAGCTAACTTACGGTATGTGTGTGTGTGTGTGTGTGTTGCACTGCAGCGACTGGTGTTACGCTCTCTGACGATTTACACACTATGAAGAATTACGCACTCTGGAGGTCCCTCTTTACTATTCAGACTCTTGGTGTTTCTTGGTGTGGGACTTCTTTAGGGGAAAGGAGGGGTGCACTGTCAGGTTTGGGGTGCACAGTCAGGTTTGGGGTGCAGGGGTATTTCCAGAGAGACATGAAGGCCGTGTTTGTTATTTGTGTGTACAGCGTGGAGTATGTGGTGTGTATGGGGTGTGCGATGTGGGAGTTTTGTGTTAGGCTGTGTGGGGGGCGGGTGTAATGTGCAGTTTGGGTGAATATTATTGGGCAGTTTACTGGCAGACCAAGATCCTTCAGCTTTTGGTGTTTATTTGTTCTGTATTTTACAGATGATTTAAACGAATTATTTGAACTAGAAGGTTGGTGTAATGTGTCAACAACAGCACCACAGACATGTGTGACATGTGGAAAGCATGTGTGTGAATGTGTGTGAGTGAGTATCTGTGAAGATGTGAGTGTGTGTATGTGTATATGTGTGTGTCTGTGTGTGTGCGTAAGAGAGAGAGAGAGAGTGTGTGTGTGAGTGTCTGTGTGTGTGTGTGTGTGTGGGGGGGTTGTCTGTGTATGTGAGAGAGAGAGAGTATGTGTGAATGTTTGAGTGTGTGTGTGAGTGTGTGTGTGTGGGGGGGGTGTCTGTGTGCATGTGAGAGAAAGAGAGAGTGTGTGTGAATGTGTGAATGTTTGAGTGTTTGAGTGTGTGTGTGTGTGTGTGCATGTACACGCATGTGTTCATAAGTGCTCTGGTCTCACCTGTATCACCTGTGCGTGGCACATCTGCCTAAAGTCTGAACTTCCGCTCCTGTTCTTCTCGCTGCCGTTTCCATAGTAACCGCCCTCAGGGCAGCGCTGGTGTAATTTTGGGACATTTTGTGAATCACATATTAGTTTAATGGCCCTGTAATTAGAGGGAAATTGTGCAGAATTATTGTCTGTGTGGGCACCTGGAAGTGCCCATCAGGATTCATTTTATCTGCCCCTCAGGGAACGTGAAAGTTCCTCAGTCCAATCTCCAAAATATCACATTCCCGTACCCCCAACCCTCCCAGCCCCCCCTGGCTCTCATATCAACCCTGTGATTTGATTTGATTCCAACACTGTAAACACAGGGCAGGGACTGGCATTCCATCCGCCAACAGCAGCATCTGTTTATAGTCTTGTCTGCTGCGTCTGTCAGTGACTCTGTCTGTGTTGTGTCTGTGAAAGACTTCGCTCTGTGAAGTCACCTGCTGAGTTTGCTTTATTGCACGAAAGAGTTTCGGATGAAAATGACAGTCTTCAATAATAATTATTCAAATTATTTTCATAAGCACTGGGTAAGATTTGCCAAAATTATTATCATAAATAAATAAATAAATATGGCTTTGATACAGTCGCAGTCAGCGTGACGTTAACAACAAATATATCAAGACTGGTTTTGGACAAAGCAGCTATTTACACTGTCACTGCAAGGGAACTCTCGTATCGCAGTTAGCGGCAAACGCATGACATTCCAGAATACAATGAACAAGTCTTTACAGTCACCTGCTCAGAGTCATTAGGACACAAGCCACAACAACAAGTTATATAATTATAAAAATATGTTACAATGCCAAATTATGAGAGCAGAACCCGGAATCTTGACAGTGCATGAAATAAATGATCTTGGTTTTACAAACAGCACGGCAGTCTACTTGCGGAAAAGCTTTCATTGGGACTGACAGGTGGATACAGAACAGGTGCGGCGCAGGTGAAACGGTCAGGTGGAAACCAGCAGGGTATTGGACAGTAAAGGTATTTCAGTGTTTTACCATCACAGCATACCACTAAGCAGCGTTTTCCACCACCATCAACAAAACATCAAATGATGGAATTTCTCATGGAAGAATGATGTTGTTTCCCTCCAGTAGAGTTCCAGACACTTGTAGAATCTATGCCAAGGCACACTGAAGCTGTTCTGGCAGCTCATGGTGGCCCAGCGCCCTATTAAGACACTTTATGTTGGTGTTTCCTTTATTTTGCTAGTCACCTGTATATGTATTATCTGTGATTTAAAACATGATGTGAGGTAGAATCTATGGACATGGTTGAACAGAAGCACACAGCAGCAATGTTAGATGTTCAGTTTATACAGTTTATTCCAGTTATACAAACCCATGCCAACTGCAGCCATACAGTGTGCTATAGGGAGTATGAGGGAAACTGCAGGTTTTCAGGTGTAAAAGTGTGTGTGTATGTGTGTGTGCGTCTGTGTATGTGTGCGTCTGTGTGTGTGTGTTTGTGTGGGTGTGTTTGTGTGTGTGTGTGTGTGTGTGTTTGTTTGTTTGTATGTGTGTGTGTGTGTGTGTGTGTGTGCGCGTGTGTGTTTAGTACAATTAATTCCCAATTCTCAAACAAACACACAAAGGCTCTTTCACTCACTCATATGCACATTCCCACAAGGCAGTCCTGTTTTTGTGCTGTTGTGTTTGTCAGTAATATTACTGCCGTCATCAATCAGATAGTAATCTGACACATTCCTTTGGTGCGTGAGGAAGTGTCATTTTCATGCCAATCTTTTTTGGGGGGAGGTTCATTGTCTTCTCTTCTCTCTTCGTTTTGTTCTGAATGGAAACTGGAATGATAAACGCCACCTGCATTTCATGGGTTTTACAATGTTTCCATGAATTTCATGCCTTAATTAATTCATTAAATAATGTAGCTGTTAGCATGTTGGGACAGTAGATGTGAGTGTGCCACTGTGTGTATCTGAGAGAGAGAGAGAGAGAGAGAGAGAGAGAGAGAGAGAGAGAGAGAGAGAGAGAGAGAGAGAAAGAGAAAGAGTGAGAGCATTCCACCAGTGTGTGCAGATTCCTGCTGACTGAAAAAGAGCCCATCTGAGCTGCCCCACCTGCCAGCCCCACCCACTGGCCCATCTACACCACACTGGTGGTTCTGTGTGGCTCAGTAGGTAGAGCATGGCGCTGACAATGCTTAGGTTGTGGGTTTGATTCCCATTGGGACCACTTTGGATGAAAGCACCCATTAAGTGTCGTATGTTATGTACACTGTGACCGTGCGCAGAGGGGTGGGGGTGGGGTGGGGGTGTTAGAGATGCAGGTGGTTCGCTGACCATGTGTGCGCCAGTGGGGGAAGCTGTGGCCATCGCAGGGTTAGTCTCTGCTCTCTAACATCTGAATTTGGGCTGAGACTGGCACCCTCCAGAGAGGGTGAGAAGGTTTGTGGAGGGTGGTAGTGAAAACGCACCTGGATGTTATCGTAATAGCTAGTTTCAGCCATCGCAAACGGAATATTTCTCGACCAGGGGAGCGGGCCCCCAATACTGCTGTACAGGCCCCACCAACACCGCAGCCGGCGTGTGTGTGTGTGTGCGCGTGTGTGTCTGTGTGCGTGTGTGTATATGTGTACAGTACCAGTCAAAAGTTTGAGTACACCTGCTGGAAACTAGGTTTATCTCATAATTGACAATGTTTTACACCATATAAGTTTCTTTAAATGCTTGAAACTTACAAAAACAAAAACACATCTAACGATAAACAAAAGGAACATCAAAGCAATGTTCAATAAAATTTTATTGAAAATTGAATCTTGGATTCCTCAAAATAGCCACCCTTTGCTGTAATAACAGCCTCGCAAACACGGGCCATTCGGTTAATACGTTTCAGCAGGAAATCACCCGATATGCCTTCCCAGCTCTCCTGCAGCAATTCCCAGAGGCACTTGTGGGTTGCTTTGCTTTGACTGTTCTGTCCAGTTAATCCCATACAAATTCTATGGGATTGAGGTCTGGACACTGGGCAGGCCAGGTCCTTAGTTTGAGTTGTCCTTCACGTTCCCCCTTCACCAGATAGTTCTTGCACAACTTTAAGGTGTGTTTCGGGTTGTTATCTTGCTCAAGAATGAAGGAGTGCCCACTTAGCCGTAGTCCAGATGGAAGGTGTACTCAAACCTTTGACTGGGACTGTATGTGCCTGTGTGTGTGCATGTGTGTGTACGTGTGTGTGTGTGTGTGTGTGTGTGTGTGTGTGTGTGTGTGTGCATATGTGTGTGTGTGCATATGTGTGTGTGTGCTTGTGTGTACATGCGTATGTGCCTGTGTGTGTGCGTATGTGTGTGAGTGTGTGTGTGTGTGTGTGTGTGTGTTTGTGTGGATCTAAAGTCATCTGTGCTAGTTTGGTCATGGCTGGTAGGCAGGGCTCATCACTTCCTCTCTGCTGAGATTATCACGGTCTCTGAGCTCGTTTCCCTCTGTCTAGCGACCGGGCCTCAGGGCACCAAGGCGACATCAGGCGTGAACTCGACAGGCAGTGGTGGCAGAGGCCATTAAGCACGAGGGCGATGCTTCCTGCTTCAGCTGAGCCACTGGACTCACTGTTTCATTTGTTCAACAGCGACAGATTCAAGGCAAAGCGTTTCCGTTGTAACATCTTGTTCCAGTAAATGTGTCGTATCGATGGCGGATGTAGGTGGAGTCCACAGTGGGAGGAGTGTTTAGGCTTGTTCTGGGGTCACACCTGTCACCTGTTCCTCTGTAAAACAGCATTCAGCATTTAATCTCTCCCGCTCACCCCCAGCGATGCACAGCACACCTGCACACCTGCAGTTTACTTGTGCTTGGGCTGGGGGATCTGACTGCAGGAGGATTTAAACTGAACCTGGGTCATTCTGGCAACCCCCTCAGCTCTGAGGTTCAACCTGAACACACTCTGCAGGTTGAGTGATGAAAGAGGCTTTTTGAACTTAGAACTTTGCATGTCTTCTTAAAATGATGTGCAAAATATACAGTACAATAAAATAGCTTAAAACAGTTTAAAATGGATCATGACTGCATAAAATGGAACATTTTGGGGGGGAATTGCTTATCCACCCAAGATTAGGGGAGCTGGTTGGGGTCTGAACTTACAAGTACAGGTACCCCAAACTCAGGTGTGTGTGGGGAGCAGTGGCAGCTCTGTCTGCAGAGGGACTCCTGAGTCACACCGAGTCAAACTAGGACACCCACATGCTGCTGGGCGACTCTCCACGTCGAGAGCCAGTTTAGAAATTGGTAATAGAACGGGAAGGGAGAACATTAGAAGGGCAATAAATGGGAAGTTTTATTTATTAATTTATTTGATATAAAATGATCGCCCTCTTTGAAGTGCAGTTTTTTTCCAAACGCAGTGTGGATCGGAGCTCTGTTTGTCTCGCTGATGGGCAGAGCAGGGAAAAGCCTCATCACAGGGCTCTCATCACGATGAGACCGTCATTCCAGTCTTAATGCGTGATCAGAGCGTGAATTATTTAGAAGGTGATATCAGTACAGTGGTACCTTAATGACTAATATTTAAAAAGTTGTGTAATATACAGGTAACTACCAAAATAACGGCAACACTTTGATAACCCGGAAAACGACCTCACTCAAACGTTCCTGGCCCGGACTAGGAGAGTCCCAGGTTGGAGGGCGGCTGCACCTGTTCAAAGGATCCCTCATTTACTGAAGTGTTGACATTATTTGGGCAGTTACCTATATCACGTGCTCACAGTGAATGACCGACGGGCCTGTTCTCTGCCCATGTGTGATGCAGGAGGAGGCGTCCCACGGTGATGATGTCATGCATTCAGACACAAGAGCCCCCCTTGCCAATTGATTAATATCACTTAATATGCCTTTGGAAGGTAACATTCATATTCAGTACTGAGCTGATATGAATGTGGGTTAGGATGCTGTACTGCCCTATTGTTTGTTCCTCTATATTTAATGATGGTAGCTCATAAAATGTGCATCCATACTACAGGTAACTGCCAAAATAAAGGAAATACTTGAGTGAATGAAGGGTTCTGGTGGCTCTGTTATGGTATGGGGTGAATTTTCCTGGCACGACTTTGTGAAAGTATGCTGCTTCGTGCGCTAACACGCTGAGACCAGGCAGTGAAGTGTGGGGACTGTATAAATGCTAGCACAGGTCGGGCCACAATGAGGAAACTGGATGGAATGTGTGAAGAACAGAGCGGCTCCATTCTGTTTTTGTCCCGGTGTGAGAGTATCCTTTCCACAGCTCATAAAAAAACTACACTGGTTATGAATGCTGTGAGAGCACGTTCCAACCAAGAGCACAGCCAATGGGGATGGCGTTAGCAAACCTGCTACATTCACAAACTAATATCCTGATCCAGAGGCTCCAGCCAAACAATAACTGCGTCTCTTTTCAATGATGGGGGGGGCAGCCATTTTAGCCTTGTTTATTTTGCCCCCTGTGAAAAGCTGTTCTGGCCTTGCGCTGTTAGGAAGGGCTTAACATTTATCTGCTGGCAATATTCCTGTGTTTGTGGACAGACGGGATTAAAATAACCCCAGGAAACTAACAATAATGGAAAAGGACAAAACAAATAATATACATACTCTTTGGTTTATTATGTTTTTGAGGAAAGAAAATGATTGTTGCTTTCGCAAGGTCATCTCTTTAGCTGAATAAAAATCATTTTGTTGAAATAATTAATACACACAAACACACACACACAAACACAGTCTCTCTCTCAATTCTCTCTCACTGGCACACACACACACACACACACACTTACACACAGATTCTAACTCATACATGCACACACACACACACACACACACACACACATATCTTTTACTGCTAATTTAGGTTTTGGGAGCATTAATCCATTGTTTTTAAAAAAATGTCTCTCTTCTAAGCTGGTTCGCCAAAGATGGATATATTTTTTTGTTTTAATACTTTCAAATTGTGTAACCTAAGAAAGCTTTGAAAAATATTTTCCACAAGCTATACATTTCCTTATGCAGCTTTGGAACAAACCATCTCACCTCCTTTAGCCCCAACAATGCATTTACCCACGTCACATTCTTGGCTAGAACCCCAGAAATTCCCCCAGAGCTCCTGCAAATCCTCAAATGTCTCCTGTCTGATTATATTTGGGAATAGGCATGGCAATAGATGCAAATCATAACTGTCAGGGAATTTATGATGCTTATCACAATCGTTTGTCGTGAATGAAAAACATTACTGGAGACATTCATACAGAGATCAGGTCAGGCCCAGCATCTACATTTGTCTGAGTCGTTCTCTCTCTGTCAGGTCCGTCTGCTGCACACAGGTACAGGTGAGGCCCAGAGATTGACGCAGCAAACCCGTACCTCACAGGAAGTTCAGCGTGCTCTTTCGTTAGGCGCATGGAATAGTTTGTACTTACTGCACTGCAAATATGCACACAAGCTAACGAGAAATGTAGCCAGAGTCTCTTAGCCTAAGCTGAGTCCTGCTTGTGATTGGCACATTTGTGGGGGGGGGGGAGGTTTGCCCATAGAGGGCGATAATGTGCCACAACAGAAATATAATATGCAGCCCTGCAGTAAATACAGTAGACTCCGTTTTTATTCACACCCTTGATAAATATGAACAAAAGAGATTGTATAACATAAACTACATCAGTAATGAGGTATATGCATTGGCACATATGCATAATGCATTGACACGAACCACAATCGAACGGTTCACAAATTCGATTTTTTTCTATTCACACCCCTGTTATCAGTACTTTGTGGTTCCTCCCTTGGCCATTATAACAGCAAGTAGTCGCCTTCTAGGGGCTCGAACCCCGACCGCAGTGGGCAACCTGCACACACATTATTAAGCCAGTGCAAGTGTTAGAGCTAATGAAGTCAAACTTGCTGAATTTTCACTTCTGGGTCAATTATGGGCCAGATTATCGTACTGTATGGAGCAAACCTATTTAACTGCTGGATAATTGATGCCACAGCAGATAACGTCTCACACTCATTGCACGGCTGAATAGAATTCTGGTTATAATTCCATAATTTCACAATATTCATTAAAAGAGGACCCTTGCTAAAGTTCAGGCTGCAATAAGTAAGGCATAATGTACTGCGAGCAAGACAGTTGTTTAAAATTACAGCACGACAGGGTGATGCTATTAATAGGGAGTATTAATTAATATACAATTAATACCCGACGCGAAGCGGGTATTAATTGTGTATTCATTCCTTTGGCAAGTACCACCTCATACCACGGCTGCTTGCCAAGGAATTAATAAAGGAATTAATACACAATTATGTTAGACATATATTTATGTGCTACGTCCGCTGTGGAAAAATAGTGGCACCAGGGTGTTGCTGATCGTGAACCTGACTATTGAATTAAGTGTTTTCATTGTCCGGAGCCTGATATTAATTTCAGTGGTGGGCACCTTGATATTTTTAAGTGTGAAAAATGTTACATCCTGAGGCCTGGATAACTGATATCAATATATCAGATATACAATGGGGGAAATAAGTATTGAACACATCAACATTTTTCCCAGTAAATTTATTTCCAATGAGGCCATTCAAGTGAAATTTGCACCAGACTTTGGTATTAACTCAAGAAATCCAGACAAAAATCTAAACATTAAAGTCCATATGTAAATAAAGTTATGTGTAATAAAGTGGAATGACATAGGAAAAAGTATTGAACACACTAACTGAAATTAATTCAATACTTAGTGGAGAAGCCTTTGTTTGTAATGACAGCTTCAAGGCGCTTTCTGTATGAAGTAACTAATCGCCCGCAGTATTCAGGTGTGATTTTGGCCCATTCCTCTACACAGATTTTCTTTAAATCTTAAAGATTGCGGGGGGCCCTCTTGTGAATCTGGATCTTCAGATGCTTCCACAAATGTTCAATTGGGTTTAAGTCAGGTGATTGACTGGGCCATTCCAACAAGTTGATTTTCTTTCTCTGAAACCAATTGCGAGTTTCCTTTGCTGTATGCTTTGGATTGTTGTCCTGCTGGAAGGTCCACCCACGTCTCATCCTCAGCATCCTGGTGGATGGCAGCAGGTTCATCTCAAGAATCTCTCTGTACATGGCTCCATTCATTGTTCCTTCAATGATATGAAGTCTGCTAGTACCACGAGAGGAGAAACAGCCCCACATCATGATACTTCCACCTCCAAACTTCACTGTTGGTATAGTGTTATTCGGGTGATGTGCAGTGCCATTTCTCCTCCAAACATGGTGTGTTGTGTGACATCCAATTTTGGTCTCATCTGACCTGAGTACATGCTCCCAGTAGTTCACTGGCTTGTCCAAATGTTGTTTGGCAAACTTTAAACGAGCTTCAACATGTCTTTTTATTCAGTAGTGGAGTCTTGCGGGCTGAGCGTGCACAGAGGCCATGGCGGTGGAGTGCATTGCTTACTGTCCTTTCTGTCACAGTTGTACCTGCTGCCTCCAAGTCTTTCTGGAGCTCTTTCCTAGTGGTCCTTGGCTCTTTGGCTACTCTTCTAAGTATCCTTCTGACTCCCTGATCAGAAATCTTGCGAGGAGCTCCTGTGCGTGGCCGGTTGATGGTGGAGTGATGTTGCTTCCACTTACGGATAATCCCCCCAATGGTGCTTACTGGAAGATTCAGAAGTTGTGAAATACGTCTGTAGCCAATTCCATTTTCATGTTTTGCAACAATCTGGTTGCGAAGGTCTTGAGAGAGCTCTTTGCTTTTACCCATCATTAGATGTTTCTTGTGTGGCACCTTGGTAACAAAAAAAAACTTTTATAGCCCATCAATATATTCTAACCCAGCTGACATTAATTAGCACAGATTGGAGGTAGAGTTGCCTCCTAATTAGTTATGGTTTTCAGCTGGTTCCTTGCCTTTCCTTGCTGTGGTGTACTGCTTTTTCTTAGTGTGTTCAATACCTTTTTCCTGTTTCATTCCACTTTATTACACATAACTTTATTTACATATGGACTTTAATGTTTAGATTTTTTGTCTGGAGTTTTTGAGTTAATACCAAAGTCTGGTGCAAATTTCACTTGAATAGGCTCATTGGAAATACATTTACTGGACAAAATGTTGATGTGTTCAATACTTATTTCCCCCATTGTATATATATATGGCCCGATATGTTTTAAAATTGAACCCCTCAAAGCCCTGGTATGATACAGAATGAAAGGCTCTAGCACAGAGAGCGGGGGGTGGGTGGGTGTTGGAGTGGTGGAAGTGTTTGTGGGGTCTAAAGGGATTTAACCCGGTACTGCCCCGATCATTATCTCATTACTGCCTGCGACTCATTTTCACAGTACTCCAAAAGGTCCTGGCTGAGTGGATTTTAAATGGAAGGCTGCACTTTTATCATATTTCTGTGCCACTTTCACACATGCTTTGTCTGACTGTTTGGCTGCACACAAGGGGGTCTGTGTCCTCTATCACACCTGTGCACTCTCCTGAGAACCTCCCCTGCATATGATTTTACCTGAGCTCAGCTCTGCATGTAGCAGATAAGTGGACTGAACAAGCATGAAGTTAATGGCAAATAAATTAGGTTTTGATACAATTATTTTTTTCGTTCTGTTGAAGCAGTGTGTGAATGACTTGCAAGTGATGGAGGGGGAAAGAGTCCCTACTCTCCTTTGGGTGAGCTCATGGGGTGTGAGCTCGTTCGGTGAAGCTCTTTGGGTGAGCTTGTTAGCTGTGAGCTCTTTGGGTGAGCTTGTTAGCTGTGAGCTCTTTGAGTGAGCTTGTTAGCTGTGAGCTGGTTGGGTGAGCTCTTTGAATGTGAGCTCAAACAGCTTGTTCGGTGAGGCTCTTTGGGTGAGCTTGTTAGCTGTGAGCTCCTTGGGTGAGCTCTTTGGGTGAAAGCTTGTTGGGTGAGACTCTTTACCAAGTAGAGTTGTAATGTGTTTTACTCCATTAGTTCCATTTGCACAGCTGTACCATATTGCCAAAGTTTAAAAAACATAGTTTTTAGGTCATTCAACTTGACTTGTATATTCATCAGCATTATTGATGAGTAAATTCCAAATATTTACTCTTGTGTTATGATTGTTTTATAACATTTTGCATTCATACACATAAATATTAAATGTGTGTGTCCCATGTGTACAGTACAAACAGAGTACGCTGAGCGGGTGATTTCACAACCGTGTGCAAACAGGCTCTGTAGAAGCATTTTTGGCTGCAACACACATGTGCGTGCATGTTTGGATGTATTTTCATGTATGTGCGCGCGTGTTCGTGTGTGTGTGTGTGTGTGTGTGCGTGCGTGTGTGCATGTATTTGCGTGCGTGTGTGTATTTGTGAATGAGCATGTGTATTTATGTGTGTGTATGTGTGCGTTTGCATGTGTGTGTGTATGTGCATGTGCATATGTTTGTGTGTGTGTGTGTGTGTGTGCATGTATGTGTGTGAGTCTTTGCATGCATGTGTGTGTGTGTGTGTGTTTGTATGTGCGTATGTGCATGTGTGCGTTTGTGTGCATGCTTATGTGTAAGTGTGCGTTTGCATGCATGCGTGTGTGTGTGTGTTTGTGTGTGTGTGTGTGTTTGTGTGTGCATGTGTGTTTGTGTGTGTGTTTTTACTCATCATGTGCACCTCTTCGTTTTCATTAGGAATTATTCCGCATGGTCTAATTTTTATGATTCGTGTAATTTAATTGAAAGGGCATTATCATAAACGATACAGGCTTTGGATACATCAATTAAACCTGAACACACCCAATGCACCGCATTGCATCAATATTTATTTAATCTGCATATGAGAACTGATTAACATGGGGGGTCCCTGTGTGAGTATGTGTAAGAGTGTGTGTGTGTCTGTGTGTGTGTGTGTGTGTGTGTGAGTGTGTGTGTGTGTGTGAGTGTGTGTGAGTGTGTGCACGTGTGTGTGTGTTTGTGTGTGTGTGTGCATGTGTGCGTACATGAGTGTGTGTGTGTTTGTGTGTGTGTGTGCATGTGTGATTACATGAGTGTGTGTGTGTTTGTGTGTGTGTGCATGTGTGCATACACACACACACACACACACACACACACACACACACACACACACACACACACACACACACACACACACACATATGCACACACGCGTACGCATACTATTTGCTGGATCCTTTCAAATGAGCACAAATCCCTCTGTGACCTGCAGACGGACTGTATTTGGGATTGGTCTGGGTCAGACGCTTGAGTGTGCTGCAGGAAAGAGCTCCATTACTCTGTGGGGAAGACGGGAGAATGTCAAGCAGAATCTTTTCTGAGTTCTACTTACTCAAATAGCTTTGGAAGAGGTGCACCTGGGTGAAGAGGTTGATAATATCGATCACCCGCTTCTGGTTTCAATTTCAATGCGACTTTCTCAAGAATACACTTTGCATCTATCTGTGTTCAGGGTCTGATTGAGAGGCCATGTCAGTCTTTTGAATTGGTAATTAACCTCTCCACAACTGCATGAAATCAATGAGTCATTGTGTGTCGCATCGTTAATGTCAAATATCCACTGAATGGTGCTTCATTAGAAAAAGTGGTTTTACTCTCTTGACCCTATTTGAAGTCTTTATCTTTACATACACTGACTGCTCCCCTTGCTGTAATATCAGAAGATCAGTGTTTAACTGGCTGGGGCTCTGGGACAGAGGTCTGTCTGTCTTCTTTCCCTTCTTTAAGGGAAAAATATAAACATGAAAGTAAGACAGGAGTGCACAGTCTTGTTCAGTAAATGGTCTTTGACATTTTATTCGGTATTGCTTGGAGCACCTGATCAAATTCCTTGTGTTAGATTTTCAAACATATTCTTCAGTATGTTTTTGTAGAGAACTTGGCATGATTGTACACTTCCTAAGGAAAAGGCCTGGTGTCCTTGAAGTGATTTTGTCTGTTCCCTGTGAAAAAGTTTTTTGATGCTCTATCACTTTGTTTAAGCATTAAGAAATTGTATCCCACCTTGAAGAGGACCGGATCTCTGCAGGGAGGGTTTGCTTCACCCCATAATCCGACAGAGCGTTGTATATATGGCGATTAGCCCCCGTCTCTGGGAGGGAAATGTATAATCCTGAAAATATAACCCTGATCACAGATTTCACTTCCCATTTCTCTGTCCATAAACAGCAGCCGCCTGTAGAAGTGTGTGTGTGTGTGTGTGCGTGCATGTGTGCGTGTTTGTGTGTGTGTGTGTGTGTGTACGTGTGTGTGAGTGTGTGTGTGTGTGTGTGCATGTGTATGTGTGTATGTGTGTGTGTGTGTGTGTGTGTGTGTGTGTGTGTGCACGTGTATGTCTGTTTATGTGTGTGTGTGTGTATGTGCACGTGTGTGTGCGTGCTTGTGTAAGTATGTGTGCGTGCATGTGTGTTCATGTGCGAATCTGTGTGTGTGTGTGTGTGTGTTTGTGTGTGAATGTATGTCTGTGTGTGAGTGTGTGTGTGTATGTGTGAATGTGTGTCTATGTGTGTGTGTATTTGTGTGTGAATGTATGTCTGTGTGTGAGTGTGTGAATGTGTGTCTGTGTGTGTGTGTGTGTGTGTGTTTGTGTGTGAATGTGTGTCTGTGTGTGCATGTCTGTGTATGTGCTTGTGTGAGTATGTGTGCATGCATGTCTGTTTGTGTGCGAATGTGTGTCTGTCTGTGTGTGTGTGTGTGTGTGTGTGTGTGTGTGTGTGTGTGTGTGTGTGTGTGTGTGTGTGTGTGTGTGTGTGTGTGTGCAAATGTGCGGGTGTATGAGCGGGCTGTAGCATGTTGTAGCATATATTGGCCTGTAGCATAGCAGGTTGTAGTGAGCTGTACCATGTTGTAGAGTATATATTGGTCTGTAGCATAGCAGGTTGTAGTGAGCTGTAGTATGTTGTAGTGTTTCTGCACTGGTTGCTGTGTTACTCCTCAGTTCTGCAGGATTCCCACCAAGACCATCCCAAACACCATCACCACCACCACCCCGCAGGCATTGTGGATAAAGTAGTCCATCAGACCAGGAACTACACATACAGCTGAACTATAACACCATGCTACCACAGAGCCACAAAACAGATTCTGTAAGCTTCCCTGCCTTTGAGCAAGGATCATGTGGCTTCACATGAGACGTAAAGTACACAAAGGTCAACGTGAACTGCTGCAGACTGTCCCCGATTGCTCTGCTCTTCTAAGGGCGTCAGCTAGAGTGCAAGGATTTGTTCTGCCTAAATCTCTGCAGTGCAGGGTGTATATTGGCTGTTTCTTATTCTCCTGCCGTAAGTGAGTCCAGAAGGTTCTGTCTAAACAGGATCAAATCTGGCAATCTGGGGAAGCCAAAGACAAGGTAAGCTTTTGTCTGTGTAATCGTTTCACTTCAAAACTATGAACGATCTGCTTATCACGTGTTCTCTGTGTGTGTGTATGTGTGCATATATGTGTGTGTGTGTGTGTGTGTGTGCACGTGTGTGTACGTGTGTGTGTGTGCATGCGTGTGTGTGTATGTGTGTGCATGTGTGTTTGTGTGTGAGTGTGTGTATGTGTGTGCATGTTTGTGTGTGTGCACGTGTGTGTGTGTGTTTGTGTGAGTATGTGTGCATGCATGTGTGTTTGTGTGTGTGAGTGAGTGAGTGTGTGTGTGTGTGTGTGTGTATGTGTGTGTGTGTGTGTGAACGTGTGAACGTGTGCATGTGTGTGTGAATGTGTGTCTCTGTGTGAACGTGTGTGGATGTGCGGACGTATGTGCGTATGTGCATGTTAGTAGCACAGGGCTGTGCAGATGTGTGTGTGTGTGTCTGTGTATGTATGTGTTGGTAGCGCAGCGCTGTCTGGATGTGTTTGCGTGTGTGCATATGTGTGTGTTAGTAGTGCACGGCTGCGCGGATGTGTGTGCGTGTATGTGTGTGTTACATTTTAACATTTTTTACATTTTAAGCATTTAGCAGACGCTCTTATCCAGAGTGACTTACAAGATGTTAGTAGCGCAGGGCTGTGCTCTGTTTGATTGGCCAGTGAGATGATGCTGGTGCATACAGCTCTAATTAAAGATGGTGGACAGGACGATGGGGCCTCTACTCTCTCTACTGCTGAGGGGCTGCCATGCATTCTCACAGCTCAATACTCCTAAACGTTGGACAGAGATGTCTGTGATTACTGCATTCAGGATCAGCTCATAAATGAAACCCAAATTAAAAAGAAAAGTATTGATTTTTTCCCTTCCCCCATCCCCTTGCAGTTAGAAAATCAATTGATTTCACTTCAACTTTCTGAAGACCATCTTCATGCAATCGATTGCCAGATAGAGAGTTTAATTTGACAGCTTAATTTGCAGATGGCAGTAAATGTGATTCGTTGTAGCATGTTGTCGCGTGCTGTAGCATAGCAGGCTGTAGCGTAGGGTGTTGTAGCATAGCGTGCTCTGGCATTCTTTAGCATGCTGGATTTCTGTAGCGTAGCATGCTGTATTGGGCTGTAGCATAGCAGGTTGTAGCGATCTGTAGCATGTTGTAGCGTGCTGTATTGGGCTGTACCATAGTAGGTTGTAGCAAGCTGTAGCATAGCAGGTTGTAGCGAACTGTAGCATGTTGTAGCGTACCCTATTGGGCTGTAGCATAGCAGGTTGTAGCATATTGTAGCATGCTGTATTGGGCTGTAACATAGCAGGTTGTAGTGAGCTGTAGTATGTTGTAGAGTATGTATTGGGCTGTAGCAGAGCAGGTTGTAGTGAGCTGTACCATGTTGTAGAGTATGTATTGGGCTGTAGCATAGCAGGTTGTAGCGAGCTGTAGTATGTTGTAGTGTTTCTGCACTGGTTGCTGTGTTGCTCCTCGGTTCTGCAGGATTTCCACCAAGACCATCCCAAACACCATCACCACCACCCCCTGGCAGGCATTGTGGATAATGTAGTCCGTCAGACCAAGAACTACACATACAGCTGAACTATAACACCATGCTACCACAGAGCCACAAAACAGATTCTGTAAGCTTCCCTGCATCTTTGAGCAAGGATCATATGGCTTCACATGAGACGCAAAGTACACAAAGGTCAACGTGAACTGCTGCAGACTGTCACCGATTGCTCTGCTCTTCTAAGGGCGTCAGCTAGAGTGCAAGGATTTGTTCTGCCTCATCTGTCCTTGTTCAATCTCTGCAGTGCAGGGTGTATATTGGCTGTTTCTTATTCTCCTGCCGTAAGTGAGTCCAAAAGGTTCTGTCTAAACAGGATCAAATCTGGCAATCTGGGGAAGCCAAAGACAAGGTGAACATATTTTACATAGTGGTAGGCTTTTGTCTGTGAAATTGTTTATGAACAATATTTATTTATGAAACTATGAACAATATGCTTATCACGTGTTCTCTGTGTGCGCGTGTGTGTGTGTGTGTGTGTACGTATAAGCTGCACAGACATGATTAGGAGGAAGACACTTCATGTGCAGCTTTATACCAGCAGTCTGCTGGTATGACTCCCTTGGTCCCTGGGTGACGCTACCACCAATTATGCATTGCCCTGCGGGGCTGCTGGCCACAGTCTACACTGGCACAGTCTGGATTCAATACCAGACCATGGGGCTCATCCACATACTGAAAGAGTGCCTTAACAGCATGCAGACCATGGGACTCATCCACACAGCAGTACAGTGCCTTAACAGCATGCAGACCGTGGGGCTCATCCACACACCAGAACAGTGCCTTAACAGCATGCAGACCGTGGGGCTCATCCACACACTAGAACAGTGCCTTAACAGCATGCAGACTGTGGGGCTCATCCACACACCAGAACAGTGCCTTAACAGCATGCAGACTATGGGGCTCATCCACACACTAGAACAGTGCCTTAACAGCATGCAGACTGTGGGGCTCGTCCACACACTACAACTGTGTCTTAACAGCAGCCTCATTTCATATATATAAATATCTCCTTCCTCTGAGCCACATGTACAGTGACAGGGGCCTGTATTCACCACAGGGGGCATCCACTGGAACCTGTTCTACACCCCCCGCCCCCAGTCTGAGACTTGTTTCTGCATCTCTGTATGTACAGGTGATTGACTCACGGGCGGCACACATCATGCTGGCTGACAGCTCTTGCAATATTCCTGTCTCTGAAAATCTGTGCCTTTTCAGAAGGAGCGCTGCGTTCCCACCTCCAGAGCGCTCCGGAATTAGCATCCTATTCCCCCCCAAACTGTACATACTGCAAGGTTTTGATCTTCTGCTCTTGTGAGTGACTAAATTAATATAAAACAGACATGCGGACGGTCTGCCTCATTTCGACCGCCCGGCGCTGAGGAGAATCGGGGGGGTTGTTATCTGTGATCGCATCATGCCACTTAACCAGGACGCTCACTGCGTTTGAACTTCCCCCGTCGATTTATTATTTATCTGAAATGTCCCTAACCACAGTTGTGTTCGTGTAATTCATCGGAATGCTTGTTGACTCCAAACCAACTGGCTCTGAGCTGCATGCGCAGGCAGGGACCTGCTTTCGTTTAGCCTCTAACTATATTCCTAATGAGGTGGAATATGTGAAGTAGTTGAAAGAGGTGTTTCGCATTATAAGAGTGTTTTCCCCATGTCATCTTTAAGGGTTAGTGCTGAGACTGCTCTTAATAGTCGGAGGACAGGAGGAGAATGCAGGATGGGGGCTGTTTGGGATACATGTGGGTGTGTGAGTGGGTGTGTGAGTCTGAGTGTGTGTGAGTGTCAGTGTGTGTTTGGATGTGTGTGTGTGTGTGTGTTTGTGTATGAGTGTGAGTGTGTGTCTGGGGTGTGTGTGTGTGTGTGTGTGTGTGTGTGTGTGTGTGTGTGTGTAGAGATTACTGTGGGAGTTAATGTGGGCTTGGCAGCATTTTTTCTTATGGTTTTATAATTAGAGGGTAAATATCAACACAGCTGCCAAATATGACTTTTTTCTTATTACACACACACACACACACACACACGCACACATACACACATACATTAGCTCAAAAACTCACACGCACTGTAAAACAGGCCTTTTGCAGAGACAACCTTTAAACTGTGAAACAAGATGAGTGCCATGTTCTTACAGACATCCAAGACTTCACTATGCTCAGGTTAATTTTTCCTGTCTGTGTGTTGGATCAGGCCGGTGGAGAAACACACTGTCCTGAGTCTGACCCCCTGAAGCCCTGGTCTTGTAGGAGTGGTTGTTGTTGAAGGTGTGCCTCAAAGGTGTGACAAAGATGATGCAAATGATGTTATGATGATGATGAAGTTGGGTTTCCTGCTGAGGACTTTAAATGAGAGAGTGCTGTCTGCATAATACGTTTTTAGCAAACTGATACATTGGATGGTTATCGCACATCTGTGATTTTTTTCTCCAGGTGAAGGGTGTCACGCGTTGTTAGCGAGTAGGCCCTCATCTGCTTTGTGAAAGCTGCCATATTGACCGTGTGTCAGAACGCATTCCTGTCACATACAGAAATACCACAGCTGGCCAACAGGGGGAGCTGCAGGACCTCAGAATCCCATGCACAAATTAGAGGCTGGGTCTCATTGTGATAGCCCCCCTCCGGCAGAGTGATATTCTGCTGTTTCCTCCCTACAATCGTCTCTCTCTCTCTCTCTGTCTAGCTCTTTTCCTCGGTCTCTCTCTCTCTCTCTCTTTTCCCCGGTCTCTTGCTCTGGTTTCAGAGGGGATCAGTGCAGTGCGGAGGCGGTCTCAGTCAGCGGTAAAATCGCTAGATAGAGAGGCATCTGGACAGGCGCAGGGGCAGCGAGCTGCTGCCGGGTCTGTGCCGGTTCTTTGCCGGATCTGTGCCGGGGGCAATTTGCATTTGTGGAGTTATACCGGAGGAGAGTGGACAATCTGCCCCAGCTGCAGAAGAGGTGATTTTGTTGCCTTTCACAGAGCAGTGTGTGCGTGTGTGTTTGTATTTATGTGTGTGTTTTTGTATGTATGTGTGTATTTGTATGTGTGTGTGTGTGACTGTCATCACAGAGCTGTTTTTCAGTGAGATTTTTCCTTGAATGCTCCTGCGGAACGGCTGAGATCTGCTCTCTTTGTTTGTGTGAGGAAGCTGAATCTGAAACTCAGCTTCAGAGCTGTGTGTGTGTTTGCTTGTGTGTGTCTGTGAAAGAAAGAAATGTCAATTATACATTTTAAAAGACATGTCTCTTTAATTTGCTCTATGAAATAATTGCATTCATGATTTCATCATTTGTTTAATTATTGTAGTGTATCACTCATTCTGATAAGAGCGTTCAAAGGCATAGCAGTGCTAGCTGTCTCCGATGTGAAATGTGTGGAATGTCCTCTGGTGTGGAAATGAACATGTAGATGTCATTGCATTTCAGAATTAGAACTTGGTCGCCTGATGGAGAGCCAAGCTTGTGTTTTTTCCTGGGTACTGAAGGTCATTAAATATAATTTATATCCAACTTATGACACACTCAACACCAGCATGTTTACACTTAATACGGAGGGCTCATAATACACACATATGCGCACGCACACATGCACACGTGTGTGTAATTGTGTGTATGTATAATTGTGGTGTAATTGTATGTGTGTGTACTTGCTGTGTAGTTGTGTGTGTGTGTGTGTGAAATGTGGTCTGGTAGTGAGAGGTGCATGTGAAGATGACAGCTAGTGTGCACTGTGCTGGCTTTGCCCTTGCCTCCTGCTGAGGTGGCAAAATCATTGCTGAGACCCTCCCATCCCCCATCCCCCACCCAGCTCATTCACTATACTGTGAGCCGGGGGGGGGGGCTGGGGCGGGGTTTAGGAGGCCAGTCAGGCCCTCATGAGATTTGATTGGTAGATAGCTGCATCCTTGGCCATCTGTCCCCCGTCTGACCTTAGCTACTTTTCTGGCTATACGGTCCCATGCGTTTGACCTTTGGTTAGAGGAGCTCACACTGGCTGTGATGTGTTTGTGTTTGACTGTTCAGGAGGGCTCACACTGTCTGTGTGCATTTGGCTGTTCAGGGGGCTCATGCTCACTCTGGCTGCTTTTGTGCTTTTGCTCCTCAGGGGGTGTTGTTGATAAGGACCTTCGCCACTACCTCAATCTGCGGTTCCAGAAGGGCTCTGTGGACCACGAGCTCCAGCAGATCATCCGGGACAACCTCTACCTCAGGACCGTGCCTTGTGAGTACCCTGACCACACACAGCCACACCCCGACTACACCCAGCCACACCCCCGACCACAACCAACCACACCCCTGACCACACCCCCGACCTTGACCACAACCAAACCACACCCTTATGACCCAGCCACCCCTGACCCGACCACACCTCATCCCCAAACACAACCAACCACACCCACAACCAGCCACTCCCCTGATCACACCCAGCCACACCCCTGACCACAACCACAACCAGCCACACCCTGCCACCGCCCTGACCACGCCCTGAACCCAACCAACCAAACCCCTGACACAGCTTGGCCACACCCCTGACTGGAGTTCCAGTGGCTAGACGGCAGTGTTAGCATAATGGTTAAGGAACTGGGCTTGTAATGCAAAGGTTGCAGGTTCAATTCCCAGGTGGAACACTGCCGTTGTATCCTTGAGCAAGGTGCTTAACCTGAATTGCTTCAGTAAAATATCCAGCTGTATAAATGGATTGTATGTAAAGAAATGCAAACTGTGTAAGTCGCTCTGGATAAGAGCGTCTGCTAAATGCCTAAAAATGTAAATGTAAAAATGTAAATGCAGTGGATGTGAAAGTGTGGTGGTGCAGTGCATGGCTGGTGTGTTGTAGTGCTAATGATGGAAGGGCTGGTATGGTGTTTGGAGTAACAGCACCAACTGTGATTCAGTGAGGGTTCTGGTGACAGTGTGGGGCTTGGCTGTGGTTTGGTGAGGGCTCCGTTTTTAATTCCATTCTTTGTGTGACTTTGTGTTATTTCCACTGTTGGTACTGTGTTCCATTAGGAAAGGGGGGTTAATTCTAGTGATGGTGCTTCTTTTCATCCTCACACTTTTGACCACAGTTGCCCTTTGCTGATGTTGTTTTTCCCTCCTTTCCCTGCTGACATCACCTCAGACAGTGTTCCTTGTGAAATATCAGCAAGTTGAGCGATCTTCAACACTGAAACTCCTGCCAAATGTGCCCCAACAGTCACCTTTTGAAGTCACTGCAGTCTCGTCTTCTACCCATGCTAACCATAATTCAGTGGTGGGCCGTGCATTTCACACCTAGGCCTTCAGTAGTGCTCCGTCTGAATCAATCCACCCCTCAATAACTATTTTATGGCTATAAAAGCCATCTTATTGTTATGTTTTGAGTGTCTGTTCGGTTTGTTTTTGCACTTTGTTTATTTATCTTTCTTCAGTCATGTTTCATTCTCGTTCTGTCATGCACGTCGGGAAATTCTATGTTTCGGTTTTTCCGTCTTCGTTTCTAATCTCGTTTTACTTCCTTCTTACTTTCTATTTACACTTTGTATATATTAGTTAGATGTATATAGTACTAACCAACTAATCTACTAACATTAGGGATTTAGATTAAGTTACTAACACTACTAATCACTAATTATCTCACGCTTCTAACTATCGCTGTCATTCTCTCTCATGAAACATGACTGAAGAAAGATAAATAAACAAAGTGCAAAAACAAACCGAACAGGCACCCGTTGCCGTTGCATCGCAGATAGATAACTCGTGTATCCAGAATAAATGCCTTTACTGAAGAAACAAACCCGGGGTGCTACAGCTGCGACACACATAAAAAAAGCATCAATAATAATAACCTCATAAAATTGCAATATTATTTAGGAAAATAGCAACATTTTACTCACCAAAAATCCTTATTATTTGTACACAAAATCCATCCTCCTTTCTTTCCTCAAAAGAGTTCAATTACTCTGTCGACAGATTATCCGTGTTTTTCAGTTCCATCAAGAAGTCATTTTCTATCGCCCTCGAAGCTAATGCTGAAAGTCGAGCCTGCCCTGTCGTATTTCTGGCATAAGTTTTAATCCGCTTTTTAGGGCTGAAAATGTCCGCTCAAATGTCTGAATCACAGACTGATTTTAATTATATTTTGTCCATGAATACTTATTAAATAATTCCAAATGGTCTGTTCGCTTCCTTTCATAGCTGTTCCCTTGGTTGCGCTGCATCCAGACGTGTATTTTCATATTAAAGCATTTAACCAATCACATTACATCATAGTCAGACACTCTCTGACTATCCAATCAAAGGGTGTGAATACGCTGACGTTACCTAGGCCTTCTAGAAGGCCTTCGTGTCCCCAACTCAAAATCTGATTGGTTGAAGCAACAGTTTGCTCAACACTTATTTTATGCTACAGGGCCTGCAGAACTGATTGTGAAGGCCTCCAGGCAGATTTCTTTCACCCTGGCAACAAATGATGGCTGAAATGTGATTGGTTAAATGCTTTAATATGAAAATACACGTCTGGATGCAGCGCAACCAGGGGAAAAGCTATGAAATGAAGCGAACAGACCATTTGGAATTATTTAGTAAGTATTCATGGACAAAATATAATTAACATCAGTCTGTGATTCAGATATTTTTTAGGCCAGCAGAGAAAGCCTTGCAGGCCCTGACGCCCCACCACTGCCATAATTATAGGAAACTAGGCCTGCCCAGAATTGTTCTACACAACCTGAGCATGCCTGGATGTTAATTGCTTAATTAATTATTTGTGTGGAAGTATCTGCTTTCAATATACTTTCTGTCCCTCAGTTACCCAAGCATTTCCACCTTTTTGGCCACTACCTGTAGATGCAATCTTTCTTTTTATTATTCTTGTGCAAACTAGTCATGCAGGGACAGCACACGCCCTGCTGTTATTTTGAAGGATGGTATCCATATTTCCATTCATGTGAAATATAGCATTAAGATTCTGTGTCATTTTAAAAAATAATAATAATCACCGCCCACATGGAAAATAAACATCCCACTATATTTAAACGCTTAATCTCTCGCTTTGATACTTAATGCTTTCATTTATTATTACTTTTTAATGAAAGCTCTGTGTTGGTAATAAGTGTATATCCATCTGAGGGAGTCTTTAGGGAAAGGGTAACTGGCAAACAGGACTTGTTAATGAGGGGCATTGGAGCAGACCGTTCAATGGGGTGGAACATGGCTTCCATTTTGGCTCTCACTGTTGCATCTGCAGCACCTCTGCGCTTGTCCTCTGAATATTATTCCCATCTGTGACAACCAGTGGCGGCTGGTGGGCTGGGAATAGAGGAGGAAGAAATCTCACCTTTAAACCCCTCCGTTGGCCTCAAGCTGTTTTTTTATTTTGCCTAATTAACAAGCTTGCCAATCAATTGACTAATCCATTGGCGAGTAATCACAAAGCCTCCTTTTAATTGTGTCTCATGTCGTAGCGATCTCTTTCTTCACGTCACGTTAGAGAATGTAAATGACAGTAAGTCGTTTAACTGAGTAAAAATCAACTGAATCACTTCAAAGAATAGGCTAATTGTGTAGTGTACTAGCTTTGATGAATGCACAATAAAGCCTAGAAAACAAATTTCAGTTAGGTGAAAACTTCAAAGATTCAAAGATTCAAAGATTTCTTTATTTGTCGTTGTTTTTTATTTTATTTTATTTATTTTATTTGTTATTTCAGTGCTGTTTCATGAGCATTCACTGCCAAATCTGCACAGATCAGATGAACGGTTTTTTATGATATTTATATTTATGTTATATATGAAGTCAATATTGAATTGGGCACAGAGAACAAAGAATACATTCATCCACAAGTTCAGGTAATTTGTAGATGTAAGAAAACATGGCACGATTATGTAATGTAAATTATCACAAAATAAAATTGGGAACCTACACCTATTGGTATTGATTACTCAGCAAATCAATCGCTTGATTGATAATCAAGGAATGTAAACGGAAACGGCTTGAGTGTAATCATGGTTGGGTTTAAGCGTCCTTTATGGCAAGCTAATGAATGAATCGCTACTGGTGAAATGACTGCTGTGGTCTGACTGTGGCTGGATCCGTTAAAGAAGTATGTTCATCAAGCCGAAGCAAGCAGGGCATCATTCACGCAGTCTTCCTGGTTTACTGGAAGGAGGTTATGTTGCGGTGGTTTTAAGAAGAGAAGAGTGTGTGTGAGAGAGACAGGCAGGGTGTGTGTGAGAGAGACAGACAGGGTGTGTGTGAGAGAGACAGACAGGGTGTGTGTGAGAGAGACAGGCAGGGTGTGTGTGAGAGAGACAGGCAGGGTGTGTGTGAGAGAGACAGACAGGGTGTGTGTGAGAGAGACAGGCAGGGTGTGTGTGAGAGAGACAGGCAGAGTGTGTGAGAGAGACAGGCAGGGTGTGTGTGAGAGAGACAGGCAGAGGGTGTGTGTGAGAGAGACAGGCAGGGTGTGTGTGAGAGAGACAGGCAGGGTGTGTGTGAGAGAGACAGGCAGGGTGTGTGAGAGAGACAGGCAGAGAGAGACAGGCAGGGTGTGTGTGAGAGAGACAGGCAGGGTGTGTGTGAGAGAGACAGGCAGGTGTGTGTGAGAGAGACAGGCAGGTGTGTGTGAGAGAGACAGGCAGAGTGTGTGTGAGAGAGACAGGCAGGGTGTGTGTGAGAGAGACAGGCAGGGTGTATGTGAGAGAGACAGACAGGGTGTGTGTGAGAGAGACAGGCAGGGTGTGTGAGAGAGACAGGCAGGGTGTGTGTGAGAGAGACAGGCAGGGTGTGTGTGAGAGAGACAGGCAGGGTGTGTGAGAGAGAGACAGGCAGGGTGTATGTGAGAGAGACAGGCAGGGTGTGTGTGAGAGAGACAGACAGGGTGTGTGTGAGAGAGACAGGCAGGGTGTGTGTGAGAGAGACAGGCAGGGTGTGTGCGCCATGGAAACCCCATGTCATTTTGTTTTTAATTCATCACTGGTGCTTACTGGAATGTCAGAGTTGCTACTTGCTACAGTGCCCAGCCTTCAAGGCCACAGTTTGCACAGGGAGAGAGTTCAGCACCACGGACAGGGCTCTGTCATTAGGGAACAGCAGGTGAGCTGACGCTGAGACACCTCTGCGCTGTGTGCAGAAGGGCCTTTCCGTCTCGTGCGCAGTCTCCAAAGCCATCGTTTGAATGGCCGGCTCGGTGGCGCTGGAGCAGAAACCACCCAGCTGCGCTCAAGCAGGGGGGAGCAGTGGACTCTGTCCTGGAGAATCACGGCCCTGTATCGGCGAGACCCCGCTGTTGTGCGGGGCTTAGCTGCAACGTTATCAATAAAAATGTGTCCGTGCTATAGGCTGCGATAGACAGTGTAGGGTGCGCTGCTGTGCACGAAGCCGGTTTGCATTGGGGGCTGTTTGACGGCCGCTGTGTGAGTGCGAGTGCGTGTGAGACCCTGTCGGGCGCAGGCAGGTTTCTCCGAGTTTCTCGGAGTCGGGGGCTTATCGCTGCCACATTCCTCCTCTCTGCCTGCAGGTTCCGCTCGTTCCTTTGACTTTGTTTTCTGCTGTCAGAGTGATTGATGACAGCAATAATGTTAATCACCCTCTTCTCATGTTCAGATTACTCATGCCAGGTATATTAGTTCAGAACCACCTAATAAAGCTCCGATAATACCCCGTACACTGGGGATGTGGGAGGAGCTGTCGCCAGGAATCAGGCCAATCAGAAGAGAGAGGAATAGAGGCCCCCCACTTGCTTGTCCCGGTTCCTCTCTGATTGGGGCACTGTTGGTCTCCAGAGTCTACCTTTCCCTCTCCCTCTCCCTCTCCCTCTCCCTCTCTCTCCTCTCTCTCCCACTCTCCCTCATACTACAGCAGAAGAGCTTATTGTTCACACAGATGCCTTCACAAGGTTGAAGAGTTTTTCTGCTACCTCCCCCCCCTCCATCGACCCTCCCTCGAACTGTCTCTCTCTCTTTCTCTCTTTCTCGCTCAGCCCACCCTCCCAATTCCAGCTGGGGTCTCCATGGCAACCCCTGTCCCCTCTCCCAGCTTGCGTCACAAACGAGAGCTGGAACTGCACTCGTCCTGTAAGAGAACTGGCTCTGACACAGGAAGTAGGGCTGTGGGTGGAGTTTCCCTGCCACTCACTAGGAACAGTTAATCATATGACAGTGGGGGAATGATTAAAAACGATGAAAAACCTATAATTATAATCGGAAATAGAAATAGCTGTTAGAAGAAACATCAACACTGAATTTATAAATACTTTTGTTTGTAATTTATCACATGATTAGCCTTCTTAAAAAATGTGCCCCTAGCATACTAGAATCTCAGTATAGCTGTTTGCTACATTCTTCTGCCTCCAATGCCAGCATTTGAGCTATCTACTCCAAGTCATAAGCATGTTCACCAGTTCCAGCCAAATTCAGCTAATGCTCTAGAAGACACTAACAAATATTCTTAAAAAAACAAAACATTTTTACAAACTGGATACATTCCTGAATACTGGAAACAAGGCTGTATTTATATATATGTATGTATTTGTCTTATGCAGTATCCCATTATACGAGAAGCACTTCTTTTTTAGTTGAAGCCCTTTTTCCAGCTAGTGAAGGAGGTTCCATTTTCCTCTCAGCGGAGTCAAGCGAATTTAACCCAGTATG
Organism: Aldrovandia affinis; assembly: GCA_029706075.1. NCBI lineage: Eukaryota > Metazoa > Chordata > Actinopteri > Notacanthiformes > Halosauridae > Aldrovandia > Aldrovandia affinis. Next base: position 1,004,537 of record JAINUG010000242.1, read on the forward strand.
TGAGTGACTGAGAGGTTATGTGACTGAAGCTCTGTGAGCTCTCTGATTGGTACAGAGGTTTTGTGTCTGACATTTGTGGGCTCTCTGATTGGTGCAGAGGTTGTGCATGTGTGGTCAGGGCTGGCCCCTGTGGGAGTGAATGGGAGCTAATTGGTGTGGAGCAGGCGGGTTTCTGGATCAAGACTCTCAATAGGGCCTTATCCATGTGAGGGCCCAGCAGCTGGGGCTGAATGACTCACTGTGTTACTGTGGCCTTTGAGTCTCCCCCCACCATAGAGATATCCAGCTCCCTCTCCACTCTGAGCGCTGCAAATAGGTAAGAAAGAGCAGAGATTGTTCCAGCACATCAATATTCATGTGCTGTATGGCACAGGAGCCAAATTCCAACACCCCCCCCCCCCCCCCCCCACACACACGTTGCCATCCATTATTAAACTGCACACACACACACATATTCTCACTCCTACACATATGCACACACACTCACACACGTGCATGCATACATGCACAATCATACACACACTCAAATACACACTCACAGATATACAGACGCACACTCACTAACACACACACACACACACACACACACACACACACACACACACATACATACATATACACATTCTCACTGCCAGAGTGTGTGTGTGTGTGTGTGTGTGTGTGTGTGCATCATTAAGGCAGTGAGTGTTATGAATCTCAGCATCTCCTCATCACTTCCTGTTTACATCTGTCCCGGGATAAGAAGCCAGTTGATAACAGGGCGGAGTCTGTTCTCACGCCCCGAAGGCTCCAGGCCTGGCATCGAACCCGAAGCAGGGAGCCCTCGGTGCTTACACCCACCTGTCCCCCAAACTGGCTGCTCGTGGGTGGGTGGGTGTGTCCAGGCCGTGGGACTCTGTGGGGGACAGGCGGGACTCCCTATGCACTCACTCTCTGACATAATTATGTACCATGTAAATGGCTATGGAGTCCCAGTGGGACTGGATCCTGCTTTCAGCAGATATTCACTCTGTTAATTAGAGTGATTTAACCACACCCCCAGTCCAAAGGGAGGAGGCCGCTGTGTGCCTTAAAGGTGGTGAAAAAGAAGGGTTCCTATCTTCAGTCTCTACGGTTTTAACAAAGACAAATTCATGAACCTCTGGTATCTGGTATCCCACAATGCAATGGTTTACTAATTAATATTACTTTGCAGTAGAATGTAATAGACTTTTTGGCTTTAACACACCAGGGCCCGTATTCACAAAGAATTTTATCTTACCACTAGGAGTACTTCTAAATCGCACTAAAACCTTTTAGTTAGGAGTCCCACCTTAAAACCTATTCACAAAGCTGCAAAGACAAACTCATACTAAGGAATTCCTAGAATTTTCAAGCTAAGAGTGAGGGCGGGGTTGACGTCGTTGCTATGGATGACGTTGTTTCTCATGAACGAGCTTACTCAGAATGCCCACAGCGATTGGCTGATATAGGGGATGGGTCTCTGCCCGCGATTTCAACCTAGCAAATAAATATTGTGGTGTCCCCAGGGGTTGGGTGACATGCACGGACCTTGCAGAGGGCGTAGGCAAGTTAAAGAACCCAGAGGAGGCAGTAATATAAACAAAATGATAATTTATTAACTACTACTTACAACACAAAACAAAGGGTGGGGTCTTCGGGAGAATACAAACACAAAGTCCGCAATCCTTATCTCTTTGTCAATGTCCGTTCCAATCCAAAATCCAGGTCCAAGTCCACAGTCCAGTCCGTAGTCGATATTCAAAGCAATTCAATTCCTCCCACACTCCCACACTCCCACACTCCCACACTCCCACACTCCCACACTCCCACACTCTTTTCAAATCCTGGCTGGTCAAACGACTTCACAGGTATTAACTCTCCAAACAAACACAGCACCTCCTTCCAAAACACGTTCCTACTCCTCTCCCAGTGTAATGGGATTCAGCCCTTTAAATAGGCCTTGAAATGGCCTTCAGCTGGTCGTTAGTCCCGTTGCCTTCACTTGGCTCAGGTGTGACTGTAGCCTGCTGGGAAATGTAGTGTTTCCTGGCTCCCATGTGTTGTAGGCCAGGCAGCCATTTTGTTGTGCAGCCCCTTGGGCTGCCACAATATATATATGCTACTGTAAATGGGTATGTAGGCCTACCTGTTCCTCTTATATTCTAGTGGTGTAACGCATCGCAGTTGATCCGTGATCCGTGCGGATCAACCTCCACGGTTCGGCATGCATATGATCCGCGGATTAATAGCTAAATTGAACCATCATAGAGAAATACAGTTTTTTTCTGCCGTTTTGTCTAAATGTTTTAAAGATAACATGTTTTGGCTTGCTTTGTTTTTCAAAAATCTTTGCAGAGTTACAGCGAATTAAATAAAATTTAGACAACCATCTTTTGTTTTTTTTGCTTTGCATTTTTCATAGTTAAATGCCTTTCTGGGAGGCAGGTTTTAGAAACACGACCTGATTTAAATAAAATTTAAACATTGGTCCAGGATCTTTTAATTTTTTATTAAATTAATTCAGGCATAAGACCACCCTAGTTAAATCGCCTGGCCTAAGGCGTACTGAATCAAAAAATTTATTTTGTGAAATTTTCGAATAAAGATTTAGTGAAATAACTTAAATTGAAAAACTGAAATTATCATTCATTCAATTCCTTGAGAATAGTTCCTGGTCATTTTTGGTGGAAACGCGCCTTTGGTCCCCGTTATTTATTTTTTTGCTGATCCGAAAAATGATCCGATGCACCCCTATTATATTCTAATAAAGATTCTAAAATACAAAGGCTATGTGTCACTGATTTAACATGAAACCAAGAATACTGACTAGTCAATTGGTTACATGTCTGCATCTCGTAAACAATCAGCGGGTATCTATATATAATATATATAATATTAAATATATAATACCCTCGCGATTGAGGCGGTACCTTTTTATGAGCTCTGTATCATTCAATATCTCCAAAGTGTTGACGCGATTGCGACTAGACGATTGCCTGCAGCAGCAGATTTTCGGATCGCCGTGAGTAGGTCTTTAGCGACTTAGAAGTCCTCTTGACTGCTTCTAACTTCTCCTGGAATTAGGAGCTGTTTTTAGCTCTCAAACCCTTTGTGAAATACTCTCATCCCAAAAATGTAGGACTCCTAAATTTATGAGTGACACGCCCATTATTTTTCGGAGTTGCTCCTAAATTGCGGCGTCACGACCAACTTTTACCCTTAAAATGCTTTGTGAATACGGGCCCTGATCTTTATTAACCATACCATCGACATTCTCCTAATTAATATTCCTGAGGATGTAGTACATTTTAAAGGATTCTGGGTAATGTAGTGTCGGTCGGGGGCTGTGTCAGGAAGCTCCCGCTTTCTCCTTTGGAAGAAACCAGCTGTAGGGACTGGTGTTGGAAATTACTGCTTCGGGCACTGCTTCTGCGGCTGTCAATGTTCTCTGTGCTTGTCCCTTACAAATAAACTAATAATAATAATATTCTTGCATGGCAGAGCAGGGGAGACCTTGCTGAACCCCTCCCTCCATGATTAGGCACCACCCTGTGGGGTTCCCAGCCACACCAGTCTGCTCTGGTTCAAATTCGGACCATGGGGCACATCGCTGCAGAGAAATATGGTGCCTTGACTGGATATGTGACCAAGGAGCCTCTGGGCCATTTTTTTTAATCATCTCTGTTCTCACTCTGCCTGCGGGCCATAAATCCCACAGGAGCCCTTCCTATAGGCAGCGGCCATGGGCTGACCAGATACTCAGCTCTGTGTTCTTAACAGTGAAAAGCTCTGCCTCTGTACTGTTGAAGTCAAAACGTTCCATTTTGATGGGGTGGCAGTGCAGTATCGCGGTTAGGGAACTGGTCATGTGACTCAGGATGCAGGTTCCATTCCCAGGGGGGACACTGCTGTTGTAACCTTGAGCAAGGCATTTAACTTGCGTTAATACCTTCAGTTAGTATCCAGCTGTTTTAACTGGGGCTTGACCAAGTCAAATACTGTTCTGTACTGTAATGCAGCACTGGAAACCTTCGGTAGTTTCAGAGAGGCCGGGAGGGACAAAGGATTTTGGGGGACTTCTGAATCTGTGGCTTCAGCCTCTCTAAAAACGCTGAGCCTGGACGCCTTGTACACAGCACGTGTGATTTATGATAATTTCTGCTCATCATGCGCATTAGTAACAGAATGATTTTCTGGTTTCAGGCTTGATTAGAGCCTCAGGTTTCTCTCCACAAGCAGACCGTAATATTGGAGCAATCAACTGGATTAGGACCCAGTCACTGGATTAGGGCACGGTTGCGGGATTGGGTTGTGGTCAACGCATTAGGACCCGGTTGCTGGATTGGGATGCGGTCGATGGGTTAGGACCCGGTCAATGGGTTAGGACCCGGTTGATGGATTAGGACGCGGTCGGTGGATTGGGACGCAGTCGCTGGATTAGGTCGCAATCGCTTGCTCAGTCATGGTTACAGTAGTATGTAATGATACAGGTTCAATGTGGTTTTCAGCTTTATGAAAGATGAAATCTTACTGCACTAACATGGTGAGATGAGAATAGCGGGAGAAAGAAACACACACAGTGTTGACAGATTGATTGGTTCTCTCTGCACAGCCCTGCATCCTGGAGAATAGCAGTGGGAGTAGATCTCTGCATTAAAATCAAGATCAGTCGTAGACTGTGGATAGAAATCAATGACATTCTTTCATACAAGTCTTTTAGATTTTTTTGCCCATATTGAGTATGTACAAAAATACAGATATAAAATAAATCTATTTAAAAGTCAGAAATGGAAAAGAAAAACCTCCATATGCACGTACACACACACACTGTATTATTGTTAAGCCTGTTACTCTAAAAATGAGAAATCTTCCGTCCATCTGTATTTGCACACAAAAACACACACACGTGCACACACACACACACACATTCACACACATACACATACACACAAACACACATACACATACACACACTCACAGACACGCACGCACGCACACTTACACACACATACACATACTCACATACACTCACAGACACGCATGCACACTTACACAGACATACACACATACACATACACACACACACACACACACACACACGCACACGCACTACACACATACACACAGGCACACACGCACACACACACACACGCACACACTCACACACAGGGGAAAATGGCTTCTTGGGAAATCTTTCTGTATGCCAGTAGGCTGGAATTGTTGGTGTAGCGTTGGGGCAACGTTGTCAGATAGTGTTGCTGAACTACCATAGTGGTTCTGTGTGGCTCAGTAGGTAGAGCACGGCACTGACAAGATTTAGGTTATGGGTTCAATTCCCACTGGGGCCACATATACTGAAAAATGTATGCATTCACTACTGTAAGTCGTTTGGATAAAAGCATCTGATAAATGGCGTATATTATATTATATTACTGTTGTTGGCATAGTGTTGTTGTGCATTTCTGTTTATGCTTTTATTCCCCATTCTTTTCCCTGTTTTTAGTTGCCAATTATACCCTCTCTTTTACATGCCAATTATCCCCATCCTTGTATGAGAGCTCACTGCCGTAGTCCTGAGACCAGTAGTGGGTACTGCACCGCCTCGTCCGAGCCGGCACCCGCCACGGTCACTGTAACACACAGGACCACACATACAATGGGGGAAATAAGTATTGAACACATCAACATTTTTCCCAGTAAATGTATTTCCAATGAGGCCATTCAAGTGAAATTTGCACCAGACTTTGGTATTAACTCAAGAAATCCAGACAAAAAATCGAAACATTAAAGTCCATATGTAAATAAAGTTATGTGTAATAAAGTGGAATGACATAGGAAAAAAGTATTGGAAATACGTTTGGAAATACGTTTACTGGACAAAATGTTGATGTGTTCAATACTTATTTCCCCCATTGTATAAGCAGCGAGCTCGTATCAGTTTCCCTCCCCTGTTCCTGGGGACAGACAGCCAATTGCCACCCCCTGGCACTCCCTGGCAGAGCCAAACTGCTGTGACCTGGTGGAATCGAACACCGGTTGCAGTGGGCAGCGTCAAACGTTCTTACCGTTACATCACCAGGGAGGCTAAAGGCAGGTACTGTCTACATACCTGTCACGTCATGTACGTCCATTTGATGAGCAGGCATCACACTGCATCTCAGTGTGCTGTCAGTCCTCAGGAAATAGACACTCAGGGACTGAAAGACTCTTAAGTTATCCTGATTTAGAGAGAGAGAGAGAGAGCGCAAATGAAATGGGGCGGGAGGTGGAAGACACAGGGACAGACAGACAGACAGAGAAAGAGACAGGGGAGACAGTGTATACATCCAGATGTGTGTGCGCGTGCTTGCGTGTGGCGAGTTTGTGTGTGTGTGCGTACATGCATGTGTGTGTGTGCGTACGTGCATGTGTGTGTGTGTGTGTGTGTGTGTGTATGTGTGTGCGTGCTTGCATGTGTGCATGTGTGTATGTGCGTGCCTGTCTGAGTGCGTGTGTGAGAGTGAGTGAGTGAGTGAGTGAGTGAGTGAGTGAGTGAGTGAGTGAGTGAGTGAGTGTGTGTGTGTCTTACACAGCCAGTTCAACAGTCTTCAGTCAGAGACTCGGCAGAGCTGTCCAATAGATAATTTCCTGTGGGGTAATTTTGGAACGTTATCTGTGCTGTATCTCCATGTGCAGAGCCTGCAGCCAGCCTGTGTTTGGGATGCTCTGTTTGAGGAATGGGTTAGCTGGGGTATATTGGAGTTATACACACTGTGACAACTTATGTCTGGACTCTTCCTTGACTTTGGCTCCTCAGGCTGTGAAATTAATTTGATTTGAAAGGAAAATGAACTGAGGAAATGAAATAACAGGAATGTTCCAGCCATTTCCCCCCCAAAAAAGTCATTGTGCGCCAAGAATAGACTTGATGATCCCTCCTGCAAATGGGTCAGAGCAGTTAAAAATAAAAAAATGTCATGTTCGCTCACGGAACCCTGCAGTGCAACTTCAAACAACCAAACAACTTTTACATTTCATTGAACTGATCTGCTCTGTTCTTGCCAGGAACGAATACAGTCTTAAGGTTACATTTAGGTTGCAATATACGACACAACATGTTTTATCTTGCATAAACTGTGTTATGAACAAATTATAGCGCAGCTACTCTTCACAATTATTCAAACCGATATTTTCCGATATTTAATCAGGCCTAGAGAAATTGCTCAGGCTTTTGGAGTGAGGGGACCCCGTTTGTGTATAGAGTTGCCATGGTAACAGAGTAACGGTGGTTAGAGCTCTTAGAGGGAACAGTAACAGATTATTTTCTAAAGTCTAATAATTAATGTGCTTATCCGCGGGCGGGCGGTATAATAATATCATCACTTTTTGTAATATCATTTTTAATGTGGTGGCCGGCGTAGGCATGGCAGCTGGTGTCATCAGTGCTCAGATCCAGTGGGGACTCTGCTCCCAAGGTGGGGGCGGGGTATGGTAGGGCGGGGCACTTCCGGTTTCCTCAGAATTCCTCCTAAATTCTCCCTGATAATAAAGGCTAGTAAAGATCAGTGCATGCTCTC